>OZ012678.1:39183725-39783725 GCA_963942445.1 Argyra leucocephala | reverse complement strand
TAATTTTAAAATAAGGAATTTTTTGTTTTTTATAGAAGCTATTTAAACTTGATTTTTTATATATAATTTATTAAGTATTATTACTATTATTTAATCGATGAAAATAATCACTTTTGAATTTAGATATTTGAGCAGTTTCTTTCATCGCAACTGGTAATTCATTCTACGTTTTGTATGCTGTATTGTATATGGTGTCATGTTTGTTAAATCTTTTTGTTGAACCCTTATTTGAGTTGCATTTCTAGTTGAATATGTATGAACTTCATTGTTCATCATCGGCTTAATATTTGTATTACTATTCTTAGTAAGTATGAGATGTATTTGTGTGGCTTATTTGCATTTTTATAACATGATTCAATTGTAATATTTTGCAACCTTAAGGCGATTCAGCTATTAGACAGATCTTATGATAAAATTGCAAGATCTAGTGTAATAAAATAAAATATGGGGGAGTAGAAATACAGATTTCTGTAATTCCACACAAGTTCTGGTTATAAATAAGCACATCTTCAAATTACACTCATTTACGGAAGCGTTCCGCTCCAGAAAAGTGGTCCGTAAATCGGAATTCCGTATATCGAGTTTTTTTACAAATATATATATGAAATTATGTACATAAGGTGTGTATAAATACTGTTATATGTACTATATACCTACCAATTATGTATGTATGTAGTAATAATTTATTGAAATAAGATTGAACTATTTAACCTTAAAACAATAATTGAAAAAATAGAGCTCGGCTTAATATTCGAATTTAAATAAATTATTTTAGTTTTATGATAGTTTTTGGATCATTCGGTTCGGTATAAGAATGTTTGTATTATTTATCTATTTTTAAAAAGTCCGTCCTTTTTCTTTAAAAGCTACTGTTTTCAGTTTTCTTATAATTTTTCTAATTATTATCATTTTTTTTTAAATTTGTTTATTTATTTATTGCCATGATACATATTCATAATTTTTTTTTAACAATATTAAATTTTTTAGAGCTTATACTATTGTGTTTACATCTATGACTATTCTTAATTATTACTTAGGCCAGCTGATTAATTAATTTATTAATTAATTTATTATTTAAAGAAAAAATGGCGACAAAAAACCTTTTTGAAATTTTTATTATTATTATTACATATTTTTATTATTATTATTATTATTATTACGATTATTATTATTATTATTATTGTTATTCTTATTATTATTATTATTATTAATATAATTGTATGCTACTCTTACTGTAATATTTTACATAAGACTCAAATATAAAGCAAAAACATCAGATGATCAGAATTCCAAACTTCTTAGTCAATAAAATCCTTAAGGGGACATAATTCCAATTTCTTTGATACTGCTTAAAATTTTTTGCGGATCAATTTGAAAAAAAACGATCTAGAATCTGATACAATGGGAAGTAAGTAGTTGGTAAAAATTAACTTGATGAAAATGTTATATTCCAATTCGAAGTTTTGAATTACATTTCATAACTTTCTGTTATTTACTTTTTGTTATTTTTTTTTTTTGAAAATTGGTTTGCTTGTAACTATCACGTTGTACAATTGAAACTTTCCAAAAATAGAAAAAAAATCAATATTATCTTAATCTGTTCAATAAAAAAAAAAAACAAAAAATTACAACATGAAGAACTTTGTTTTCCTTTTAAAATCTACACCATTAATGAAAATAAGTAAAAAATTTTAAATCTTAAATTTGGGAATGGAAAGCTTTGTAAAAGAAAATAAAGTTAAAAAAAAGTTTTAATAAACCTAGGTACATCATATATACATAGATATTAATATAAGACAAAAGTACAAAAGTAAAACAAAAAAGGAGAAATGACCCACACATACCCAGTGGAAAGGAGCCCAATAGTAATAAATAAATGAAAAAACCTCAGTCAAACAAATAAAAAAGGAAAAAAATTAAGTTTAGGTGTACCAGACTATCAATAGATCAAATTTGGAAATATTGTGCTTAATTTGAAATGATAAGATGCCACATTCCTATCATACATTTTTGTTTCGGCTTTCCTACCAATTAGGCTATAAAAAATATGCTTAATTATTGTCTACTTAAATTATTGTACAATGTCTTTTATTTTTCTATTTTTCATCACAAATTGTCAGTAAGTTAAGTAGAATTATGTTTTTATACTATACATAAAATGGAACGTGTAAAATGTTTTTCAAGTAACTATATTTATTTGTTTATTAACTTTCTGGTATATATAAACTAATTAAATTTGGAAAATTGTTACTATTATGATAATCTAAGCTTTTTTAATTTTTTTTTTCTTTATTTTTTAACGGTTACTTTTTGTTTTTTTTGTTAATTTCATTACAACTATCTTAATAATTTTATTATATATAAAATACAAGATATCAAGTATAAATTTTGTAAATTAATAAAATTATTTTAATTAATAAAATAAAACACTTGTTAATATTTCACTGATTAAGAAAATATATACAGATTTTCTTATATATTTTATTTTAATTTAATATTTTAATAAAAATAAAAAATAAAAATATGAGCCGACATGTTTCGTCCTTTTAAGACATTATCAAGACTAAGTAAATAACATAAAATTTAAATTTAAAAGCTGAAAAATTAACATGTAGTGCAAGTATACCAGTACAAAAAATAATAACTGGTAAATTACTAGTAAAAATTATACAATTATTAAAAAACACACATATGATTTTAATATTAGCTAAGATTGACATGTTGTAAGAGACAAAGCTTACAAAATACAAAATTTGATTTACAATTTAAAAAAAAAAAATTACTATTAAGTAGCGGGCTCTCATTAGTTAGGTCTAACTGATTGTTTAATAAGTTGACTTTTTTTATTTTTAGTTTATTAATATGAAAAATTTCATATTTATCCAAAACTCTGCTACCTGCTACTTCCTTTACCAATTCCAATTTGTCAATGTCGGTAAAGTGGTCTGAATATTTTAAGTGATGCGCTAAGCCTGATGACGGATAGGGAGAAGCTACCGATTTTATGTGTTCGGTAAATCTAGTTTGGAGGGTTCTATATATACTTCATCACATCCTTAATTATGGAACGATGACATTTTAGTTGACCAAGGATGATTTGATGGCAGAGGAATAACTGCATCGGAAAAAGTTTCTTTTCGATAAATGTCAAAAAACAAATTGTTGTTAGAAATATTTATGGTCAAATCCAGGAAATTAATTTTTTCCCCTCCATTTTCCACAGTAAATTTAATATTTTTATCCAATTTGTTCAGACATTTTTCAACAAAAACATATAATTCTCTTTCCGTGCCTGTCCATAGACATAACACATCATCTACATATCTTATCCAAAATATAATATTTTTCATCAAGTAATATTGTTGATTAAATAAAGTAGTTTCAAAATCGTCCATAAAAATTTCAGCTCCTAGTGGTGAAAAACTTGAACCCATGGGTAAACCATCAGTTTGTCTATAAAATTTGTTGTCAAATTCAAAATAATTTTGGTCAATATATAAATTAATCAAGTCCATTAATTGTAAACCTATGTCTCTATCTGAAATATTATTTATAATTTTTGAGTAGAATATATCCTTCAATTTATTAATAGGAATAGAAGGAAATAGACTTGATACGTCAAAAGACACTAATTTCACATTTTTGGGCCTTAAGATTTGATAAAATTTTATTGCCTTAAGCTTGTTAATTAATTCAATACAGTTTTTAACCGAATACTTAGGTTTAAAATTAATAAGATCAGGTACCATTAAACACAATTTCTTGGCTAATTTTTGAGCTGGAGCCTTAATAGCAGCCATATTATAGGTAATTAATAAATTTTGATTTGAGTTAATGAAGGCTTGTGGAAGAGAGAAAATCCAATGATTTCTTCTTCTAGAAACTTAATTTATTTGGCTAGTTGTTTGGAAATCTGCAACTGTTACTTAAAAACTAACTAAGAACATGTTTTGTATTAAATTATTTAAATAAAAAATATTTTAACAAATTTCTAAAGTGATAATTAACAGATTTAAAAATTAAGACCTAGCAAAATGCTGTCTGGTCGTCTAGAGAAAATTTAATATTCACATGGTTTTATGATTATCTTTTTGTTTTTGTTTTATTTGACTTAAATTTTTAAATATTGTGATATTTTTATTATCTTTTCAATAATATGCATCTTTTAGTGGGATAATTTAAATAATAATAAAATAATTAATTTAGTTACACTTTATTCAACCTATTACCTAATTATACTCACAAACATTTTCATAAAATGTTATTATTTTGGGAATATTAAGTAAGATTTAAATTTAGTTTAATGATAGTGTTGTTCAATACTTTTATAAAATCTTTAAAAACGTTCTCAGCAAAGCTTTCTAAAAAAATAAATCCTTATTAGCCTCTGATAAACAGTATGTAGGTACGTAGGTAGAAGTGGTCCTTCTACTTGCTTCTGGAAAACCAATTCGCACCTGATAAGCACTAAAAAAATTTATAAAACATGCTCAAGACCTAATATAAACTACACAATAGAGTGTAAAAAATATATATCAGTTAGCGAACGAAAATCACGAACAACTGAAATGATATATCTTAAGTCAAAAGTAAATAAAAATATAAATAAAAAACAATATAATCATCATATATTATAATAGAGTTAGTTGTCAAAATTTCACCTCAAAATTATTCAATTTATTCACCAAAAATGAGAGAAAATAAATCACCACACCACGATCTACACTACCAAGTACCAGTACACCATCCTATTTATACAAATTACAAGGGAGTACATAAGTAACGTATGAGTTTTATTTTCATCAGTAAAGTAGGTAGGTACTTAAGTACAGACAATGTAGTCATTGATAGTGAAAAATATCAGTATATTTAAATCCCTGTTCTGTCAAAATTGTTAAATTTGGCTTTTAATTGAATTATAATTAATAAATAGTTATAATATACTATAGAACCTATTAGAAAAACTAATATAAAATTACATTCACGATGTAGATTGATTGAAAATACATAATTAGGATAAAGGATGGAGACAATTTTATAATAAATTTGTTATGCATCTCTACCGAACAGTAATCGACTACTAGTACCTACGAACCACTGAAATGGTGAATAAATAGTTTGAAGTTCAGTCCGACAATAAAGAGAGAGTGTATAGAGCAACGGAATTTTAATCCTATAACAAGAAGAAGAACAACTTTATTAACACTCTAAGTTTTAAAAGCATAACAATATAGCTATATTAAAAATATGTATTAACTATTTTAAAGACTTAATTTAAATACTATTGTTTTCCCCCAAACACATTAAAAATAAATAAATAAAAATGTTTTTCTATTTCAATTTGATATTGTATAGACAGATTTTATTATATAAATTTAAATTCAATATTTTTCATACACATCCTGCAAAAATTTTTATAGGTACAAAAGAAAAAAAATCTCAATTCCAAATTATTGTCCTACACAACTCGACTTTAATACCTATCCCATTCCCATTTACGTATCTAAATATAAAAATTTTCCTTAATTTAGAAATCAATCAATATATTCATGTATGTTAGTTATGTCAAAGATATTACAAGAACATTACAAGCAAAATAAATAATAAAAATAAATAAAAAAAAAAGTCGCAGTAACTCATCATAACCATTAACAAAAAAGAAAAATGAAAGAGAAAACAAGAAAAACACAAAATAAAAAATAAAAAGAAAATCTTTTAAAGAAAGAAATATTTCATAATTTTATGTAATTTCTTTTTTCATTTCTAAAAAATAAAAAAAAATTCAAAAAGAAAATTGTGTACAAGAATTTTAACTTTTTTTTTGTACTTGCATATATATATGTATATATATTATATATATGTATATTTTCTACTTTTTATTATTATTGATTGAATAATCAATATTCGCGCATTATAAAATTTCATATAAAAACTGTTTTTTTTTTTATTTTTTATTTTTTATTTTTCCTACCCCCTTGGCTTAAAAAAAAAAAATTTATTTTTTTCTCAATACACATTTTCTAAAAAAAAAAAACAAAAAAAAAAAAAACAACAGTATAGAATAGATGTTAGTAAAAAGATGAAACTTGCCCTTGTACAGTGAATACTATACAGAATCCAAAAATCATGATTATCATCATCAATAATATAAAAATCATCATTATCAAGTTTTTCCAAAAAAAAAAGGAAAAAAAAACAAAATCAAAAAAATATCAAAAAAATAATAATAATAATAAAACATAGTTATGTATCGCAGTTAGTATATTTTACTATAGAATTTATTATTTATGTATATATATATACATCTAAATTTGTATACAACTAAATTCGACAAGAACCATTCAAATCCAATCCAACTACCATCATAAGTTCTCATTCCACCATTTTAGTTTATAGAATTTTTATTTTTTGTAAGAATAAAAAAAAATTTTTTTTTTACTTTATTTTTTTTTTTTTTTTTCATTTTTTACCTCCCCATTATTCATTTTTTGTTTTTTTTTTCTAAGTATATTTTTCTAAGACTCTAAGTTTTAACATTTAGTTAATTAGAGTTGCCGAACGTTTTTAAGTTTTAGAACTTTATTTTTTTTTTCATTTGGAAATTTCTTGTGAAAAAAGTTACAACTGTACTAAATTTGTTAACAGTAAATGCTCTTACTTTAAATTAAAATATTTTTGTACTTCTTGGGTAACTATAGTTTTTCCTTTTTTGTTGTTGTTGATGGGGAGTTTAGTAAGCGCGACTTCTTAAGATCTATTGTACTTCGCCGTTTACCATTTGAGAGTTGTAGTTCTATGTTTTTGGTGAATTTTTGCTTTGATATCAATTTCATAATCAGGCGAGATGTATTGCTATTTATAATATTTATGACTTTTGCGAGGTATAGCGTCACAAGCAAATAGAGTATGAGAGAAGTATTCTTATAAGCAGAATCGGCACCTTTCTGTGTTCGATCTACCAATTTTGAGCTTCTTAAATAGATCATGACCTGTGATAAGCCACGTCAGCTTTCTGACATTGGTAGTCTCACTGATTAACTGATTTTTGATAACTAGTTTACTTGTAACATGAGTTTTTTAGTGAAGACCATTGTTAATTGTCGGTATTTCGAATAGCTGTACTTTCTATCCTGTAACTGAGAATACTTACATAATCAGATGGTTTTGTTTTAGATATTAATTTTGGTCACGATTGTTTCATATTTCATGTGCCTAAATTTCCAGTTGTTAACAGTAAATATGGAAAAATAGAGAACGATGTGAAAAATCATCTATCGTTATTTTATAAGGCATATTCTGCGATATATTTCTCTATTTGCATTGAGCACCTTATTTATCTATATTCACCGTTGTTTTTTTATTTATACCGTTATATTTAAATTACAAAAAAAAAAAATGTTTACCTTTTTATACCGCATGTTACGGAGTTGTAATGTCAGATTAAAAAAAAAACACAAGTTTTATTTTTTGTGTACTCAGGCTGCAGTTATAGCGATACGCAAAATGAATTTGCAAAAATATATGTTTTCAGTTTTACTGCAGCGGTAGATATGGACTTATAATAAGACAGGAGTTATAGGAATTGTTAAAAATGTTCTATAAAACAAATCTTGTTCCAAATTTTAACATTTTAAGTTAAGTTAAGTTTTCATAAAAATGTTTGAGGATTCTGAGGGAGAGGTGAACCTCATACTCTATTTGCTTGTGACGCTATACCTCGCAAAAGTCATAAATATTATAAATAGCAATACATCTCGCCTGATTATGAAATTGATATCAAAGCATATGTTTTCAGTTTTACTGCAGCGGTAGATATGGACTTATAATAAGACAGGAGTTATAGGAATTGTTAAAAATGTTCTATAAAACAAATCTTGTTCCAAATTTTAACATTTTAAGTTAAGTTAAGTTTTCATAAAAATGTTTGAGGATTCTGAGGGAGAGGTGAACCTCAATGACCATATTCCAAGAATAGCTGGAATTCCTAGCTTTCCCAAAATATATATCGCATTAGTGGCGCATCTTATCCTTGAAGGATGAAAAGGACATTTGACAGTAATCTTGCTGTTTTGATGTCTTTGTATAAAAACCGTTATATCTTGTGTGATGTATTCTTTAGGATATGGTAATTAGGTCCTACGCTGATATAACATCTCCCTTAAAAGAACCAAATTGTTTTTTTTTTTATCAATTCTAGGGCACATTAAAATAATAAAATAGATTTTACAAAAAATATTGAACGTAAATTGTCAAAATTTGGAATTGTATTCAATTTTTTTTCAATTTATATTAAAACTCTGTAACTCAAGCTGGAATAAAATTGAAAACGAAATTTTTACATATAACTGCCATAACTGCAGATTATAGAGCTTTTTTTTTAATTTAACCAAACACATTACAATATTTTGATGCTTAATTTTTTTTCAGAGATTGCACATACTTTGAATCTTTGTTATTTTTTATATATTTATTTATGGTTTATCCAGGGCTATAAATGTTTTAACTCATTTATTAGACCAGTTCATAGTTGTAAAAAAATTTTTAGTTTGTTTAAATTGTAGGTGTATGCTGTGAGTGAACTTTAAATTTGATTTGAGTGATTGTAGTTAAATAAAAATTAGAATTATTTACAATTTATGTTTAAAATGTTTTTATTAATAGCAAAGACTTTTACGTAAAATGATATTTTTCCCAAAACCAAACTTATTTCGATATGATACATACAATGTATTTTACCGTTTTTCATTATAATTAATAGCTACTCTACGTAATAACAAAAAAGAAAAAGCCTTTTTAAAATTTGGTAAGCTTAATAGAAATTTTAAAAATAAATAAAACAATAATTTAAGTAAACTTTTGAAGACTGACCCTCAAGGTGTAGTAGTTTTCATTACTGATCAAATTTAGTGAGTAACATGAAAGTTGTGAGTTCAAGTTCTACTTGTGGCATGAATGTTGTAGTCAACAGTGTTTTCATTTATCTTAATTGTAATACAAATGGTAATTACATCGATAAAATGGTACTATTCTATCAATGAAGGAAAATTTAGACTAAAGACGTGATCGTAGTGGTCGCGCCTGCGCAACAAAATCTCTGTTTGTAGGTGATTATCGTCAAAAATTCTGCGCAGATAAAAAATAGGCGCTAGTGTTCATAGTAATGGGCAGAATGTGCAGATATTTTAGTGGGCCTGCTTTCGAATGATTTCTAAAGTACATGCAATTTAACAAAGTAATGTCAGAAAATATGTAAATGAAAAATAGATATTAATTATTAAAATAAAATATAGGTGTATATATATATGTGTTATAAATATAAATATAATAAGATATATGTAAAAAAATATATAATAATTTTAATATATTTTAATATATGAATAATATATATATTAAAATATATTAAATATATAATAGAAATATATAATAATATATTTTAATTTATAAACAAATTGTACATGTGCTGCTTCTATGAACAAGAATTACTGCTGAAGTATTTTCTGCGCGCCTGCACAAGTTTTTTTGTTCATAGTGACATGTAAAAAATTCTGCAAGACACCGACGCAGGTTTAACTGCAACTACGAACACGCCTCAACATAGATGTAATTATCTTCTTCTTTTATTATTATTATTATTATTTATTGAATATAATTTAAATTATACATAATACTAATTTACAAGCACTAGCAGCCATCAGTGCTATTCGCTTTTCTTCATTCAAATTTAAAGGTATTATATGAAAATTAGAAAACTAATTCTATTTATGGTAAGATTCTGCGCAAGCAGCTCATCAGATTATCTTAGTGATTATAAAACAAAAAAAAAATTAATTACAATTTTTTGAAAGGAATATTATTTTCAATTAAGGTTTTCCTTGTGTCGAAAATTGTCTCTTGTATCAAATTTTTATATACAAAATTTAATAACTAAAAAAACTATTTAAAATTTGGTAAGCTTAATAGAAATTTTAAAAATAAATAAAAAAATAATTTAAGTAAACTTTTAAAAAATATATTATACATATATATATATATATATATATATTTTTAACATACATTCAAACATAACAATGTAAGAGTAGCTTATACAATATTCTTTTCTTATGCTTTTATGTATGTATGCACATATTATTATATTTTTTATTATTATTTTTCGCATTTTTTTACTACTATATTATTTTTATTTTTTATTGTTATTTAATTTTTTTTTTCTGTTCTTTATAACCCTCAACTCTATCTATCTTTCTTCAAATGTATATATATATATATATTATTGTATATGTATATTATATGTCTATCTCCTTTATTAAGTTGCCTCTTCTTGTTCTATAACTGCTTTTACAGTTACTGCTCCTGCTGGTTTCTTTTTTATTATATTTATTGTATATATTATATATATATATATATATATATGTATGGAAATAGGAATATGTATAGTTCTTAAAATAAAAAATATACAAAGAACATAACTCTCCAAATACGGTCGTATATCTTCTTTTTTCCATATTTTTGATTTTTTTTTTTAGAGTTTTTCTTTAAATTTTTATTTTGTAAAATATAGGATGGATACAAGATACAAAATACATACTGCAGATATAATTTTCTTTTTTTTCATTGTATTTTTTTTCTTTTGTTTTTTTTTTCTTTTTGTGTTTTTTTTTTTATAATTTTTATTTTAGAAATTTGATATATCATTTTTTATTTTTTTCTTATTAGTTCTATTCCTACAAAAATATAATATTTATGTTATTTATGTAAACTTGTTTGTATAGTAGTTATTTTAAATTGTTGTTGTTGTTGTTGTTGGTGGTGCTATTGTATATAACGAGAGCAGTATAACTAGTGAAGGTTGATTGTGATATAAAGAAGACTAAAAATCATCCCGCCAATTTTTATTGTTTTGCTTTCAAATTTGAAGAGAAAAGTAAAAAAAAAAAAATTCTAGCCCTAAAAAAAATGTTCGGTTTTGGTAAAAAAAAAAAAAAAAACACAAAAATAAAAACAAAAATAAAATAGTAAGAAAGAGTATATAAACTTTCTAAAAATAAAAATAATTTATAATAAAAACAATAATAATGATTACAAATGAATGATAACGGTTTTTTAGTGAATACATTTTTATTTTGTTGTTGTTTCGGGAAAAACCTTTCTAAATTTTCTATTCAGATTTGTTTTTTATTCACTTTGAGTGGTGATACAGATTTAAGTGACATAACAAACAAGGACTAACTGGTCTAAGAGTTAAATTTAGTATAAAAATTTAATTTCGTTCGTGTATGGAGCAGAAATGGCATTTTTGTTTTGTTTTTATTATTCGTCAATTATGTTCGATATTATTCGTTAATTATTATATTTGCAGTTCATCCCCGACCAAAGGTATATTTAGAACATACATAAATATTGAATCAATTTCTGTCGTTAGCAGAGCACTACATAATAATATAAATTTGTTCTACACAACTAAATCAGACATGTTCATGAAAATCTCATTGAATAAAAAAATTTTTATATTAAATTGTATTGTGTATATATGCTTTCACAACAATAACGATTCAATATTGTATGAAAATTGTTTAATGTAAATTTGAAACTGATTCAATCGAAATTGATACAATATTGATTCAATATTGTACCGTGTAAAGCCTGCTTAATAGTGTTTCACATTACTTTTAGAATATTGGCCTACATTACTTTTAGAGGATGAGTTAGAGATTGTTGTTGAATGTCTAACTCATCTATAAATACTCATATACAATAGCTTATTATATAAAATTTAAATATGTATATAAATTACTTTAGTAGTCTATCTAAATATGTATATAATGATTTTGGTATGATTTTAGTGGTTTTTTTTTCGAATAAAAATAATAATTGTTACGTTCATTTAATACCTCAAGACTGACTCATTAATGAGTACATAATGAGTGTATTACCCAAAATAATTAGCCACGTCCACGCCATGTCTGTTCCTTTCGATCTAATTATTTTATGTACTTTGTTCTGTATAATGTCAATAATCTGTTTAGTATTTACTATTTATAGAGCAGTTTTTATATACATATACAGGTCGTCCAAGGGGTGATTCCTTGGAGTGTTCTAAGAAAAAAATTGTTCTAGAAGAGGGGTCTATCTTTAAATTTATCTGGACTGGGCAGCTCAGAAGAAATTGAAACTAAAGAAACATCCTTTTGATAGCTTTTTTTTAGAATTAATATACCTAATTAACGGTATATGTTGAATGAATATCAGACTTACCGTTTTTGAATAATAACTGTATAAACTTAAAATTTTGCTTTTAAAAACTGAAAATTTTGTAAAAAACGTTGATTATCTCGGAAAGATTCGCTTTTTTTGTTTGTTTTTTTTAATTGTGTTGATGCGCTACATCATCCCCTACAACTTTTTCATACACAACTTTCATATTAGACTTGCCATTTTTCATGTAAAATTAGGTGTATTAATTCTAAAAAAAAGCTATGAAGAAGATGTTGCTCTAGTTTCAATTTCTTCTGTGCTGTAGTTGATAATCTTTAGACATAATTTTTCTAATCCGATTTTCTTTAACCGTCTGTAGCCCGGGTAAATTTAAAGATAAACCCCTATTCAAGAACAATTTTTTTCCTAAAATACTCCAAGGAATAACCTCTTAAACACTTTTTGCTCTAAACCGGACGACCCTGTATATATATATTTCTGTTATTTACCACCCCCATATTATATAGATAACAACCAAAGGAATTGAAGCCTTGTAATTTTTGTTTTAAATTTATTTTCTAATTGATAGCCCCAAACTAAGTCTTACTGAAGTATTTTTATTGTGTGTTCCATTAAATTGCATTACATAGTATAGTTGGTTCTTCCATTCAATTTTAATTAGAACAAAAGACCGTTATTATAACAATTATATAATTCAATGAGCCATAGAATTTGATGAATGATCAGATTAATGCCTAATATGCCATGGAGGTCGGTTTTAAACATAAAGTTCTTTTACAATGTTTTTATGAAGCAAATATAAAAGAGCATGTTTAACATTTGTGTTTAATAAATTTATACGTTTAAATTCCTTTTTTTTCATATTTCCACAACAGAAACCAAAATTAAGACTCAAGTGGTTTTAGTCTTGAATTTGAAAGAAAAATCAAATTCAAATCATAGTAAATATTGATATTTATACATGCATATATTTTTTTTTCTTGTTTTTTAACTAATTCAAAATTTTATTTACGCAAAACCATTTGATGAAGGTGCTCTACTGCTTCTTTTCGTTTGCTTTCAGCCAAGTGTCGCCTGTTTTCCGGTGAATTAGATATTTTATGGATTTTGTAGAAAACTGGAAGGCGCAAGCTACAACAGAAATGAAATAAGGAATTTGGAATATAGGAATTTAATAGGGAATTGTGCAATTTTTGCCGCCATTGGACGACCATCACTGCTCACCAGACATTTTGTTGATCTTTGTTGTTTACTTCTCACTAGAAAAAAAATATCTACTAATAAAAACCTCAGAACCAATCAACTAAAAAAAAAAAAATATATATATATATATATATATATATATATATGTATATATGTATATATGTATATATGTCTATATATATATATGGATATATGTCTATATATATCTTATAATATATAAAATACAAGATGAACGACTTGAGAAGTAAAAAACCAAGAATAGCTGAATAGTAAATTATACCCACAAAAATATTAAATTTTTAGCAAATTTTTAAGCCTAATATAAAAATATGCAAAACAGTGGTGAATAATTAAAATATTTAAAATAGTTACACATTCCACAAACCAAAAATAAAAAGTATATAAAACGGTGACCAGACCAAAAAATAAAAAATAGAAGTGATAATTAATATACAATTGTATATTTTACGGCATTCAATCATGGGGTTTTTAAATATTTAGTCACAAGCACTGATGAAGGAAGTATGTTGCTTCCGAAATATCGATATTTGCAATCAAATATTAAAAACTATTAGTGAACGGAAACCTGACAACAATTTAATTATTTAATTTAAAAATGATTTGTTAACGCTTTGTGATACATGGTACTACAAAAGTGCAAATAAATTTGCTCACTAAAGAAGAAACAAATATGGGATAAATAAAATACAAACACATTAAAATAATCAGATTGTGTATTTTTATAATTTCGAGACTGGACGATTAACATCCTAACTGTTTCAATGGCTTGGTATTTGTGAATTGAACTACTTCTGTGCAATCGCACAGGGGATTCACTAGTATATATGTATTTAATAACTGATTAGATCTAAATACAAATACGGGATATCAACAATTGAATATGAAAATTATTTAAATAAACTACAATTAAAATTTCTATTGAAACCTTCTATGGTTTCATATGGTCACAAATATCATAATCCAGAAGCATTCATTAGTTCACAGAAGCTTCAAAGTAAACAATATAATTACCGTTTGATTTTTAAAATTTCATGTATATTTGCTTATATTACGATTCGCGAATATTAAATTTATAATATTTGTTACTTTCTTATACCAAGTAATCAATATAAATAATGTCCATTGTAGGCTGCGCTACGTCTCAATGATAAAAAATTACAAATATAAAGTATTTGACTATGCTAATATATAGAAAACAAAGAAAAACAATAAATTTCAATATTAATGCTTGATATACATAAATTAGCCATTTAAACCAAATCAATGTCCCGCTACTATTCCATTATAGTAGACGGGCTACATACACTAAAATAGAGTATATGAGAGTATATAGAGTATATCCTAATTGACATTAATTTATAGCTTAAAATATGATACATTATATCCTTTTTAAGGATATGTTACATTACAATTAATTTAAATACAGTAACATTGTTACACTTTAGGGTTAGTCGTAGTTTAAGTTAGTTTTTAAGTTTTAAGTTGTATTTAAATAAAAATGATTTGTTTTTTACCAAACTTTTTTACAACTAAATCAAATAGAAGTAGAAATTTAAATATTAAAATTATAATTTTCACTGTAACAAAAATTGACAGTAAAATTAACAAAAAAAAAAAATATATATTTTTTTTAAATGTTAATAATTGTACAATTAGTATTTAATCTAGTTTTGTAAACTTTTTTCTGGATTTATGTAAATAGAATAGAAAACAATTTAATTAAACTAGCTAGGACTAGATTAATTATAATTACAGTGAGTGGTATTTATTTCAAACTAATGAAATTATTGAACAATTTATGTTTTTTTCTTTTTTATACTACTAACAGACATGTAATATTTTTATTATGGTATCAATGTTCTAATATTCTCTATCTATATCATAAGATCAAAAGTAGTATGATAGACACAAAAGTAGTATTAATATTTCATGTAAAAAGTGAAGTGAAAGATACATTAATATCAATACTATTTATATTCCTAATACTTATTAATATCATGGATATTAGATGACACACATGTAGTGATATATGATATCCAAAATATTACAATATCGATATTACATCTTTGTCAGTAGTATTACTCCTAATTTTGAGCAAATTATTCCTGAGAAAAAAAATTTTTTGTTTGTTTGAATTTAAGCAGATAAATTTAGACCTTTCAGAGCTTTCAACTAAGTACAATATGAATATTAGCAATGAAATATCGTACTTATCTGAATTAAGTTTTTATATGGTGGAATTTAATTTTCTATTCATTCCAGGATACAATAGTACCTTCATTAATGACACGAACCCAATGTACATGTTAAGGAAGATGAGATGTATCAAATATCAATCATAACAAAAGAAAAATGAAATGTATCAATCAATCCAAGCCGTTAGATGACCCAATTGATATTTAACAAACAATAACATATTTAAATCAATTAACCTAGAAACAAATGTAGGAAAAAAAAAACAAAAACTAAAAAATGCATTATAAAAGTAGAAATTGCAATCTATGTGACTACTTAGTACAGTAAATATTAATATTAGGTAAGAGAAATTATCGTCTAATACAACAATAAAATAAGCTTCTTGAGATAAGTAAAATCGCCTAATCACATAAATAAAATTAAACCAATTTTCTTTAATATTGAATAGGGCCAAATCAATTTTGCCTGCATATTTATGTTTATGAAAAATAAATTAAAATAAATTAAATGAAATTAAATTCTCTAATATTGACCATAGATACTATTCCAATACATAATATTTTATATATAATAAAATATATTGTATGTAATGTATATAATATATAAAAGTATAATGAAACAACTATAAACTAAAATCAACAATAAATTTTTAATGAAGTACATAGTATAATTTAAAACAACCCCCTTTCAATTTTCGAATTGTTAGGTAAAAAATAATAAGAATTGAAATTGTGATTCATTGATTTTACTTCTATTTTCATCTTATTAAATTGAGGGGTTGCTGTAAGTTTAGATATTATTTTGAATTTTTTACTTTTTTATTTAAAATTTGTAAAAAAAAAATCTGAAGAATATTTTTCCTATGATTTTAGTTTCCAGCGAATTATGCCGAATATAAGAAGGATAATTTTCATACAAAATTTTTTTTTGCTGTACGATACCATTTTTTGTGTTGAATTTATGTGTAATTCTGATAATATTTGTAATATTCTAATTTAATATTTTAGTTATATTTTAGTTAAAATTTAAAAATTGATATTAGTTTATATTATGCAAAACATTATAGAGTTGAATATGAGTATAAATTTGAATTTTCAATCAATTTTGAATTTGCTTTTTGGCTTAAACCAGCAAGAAATGTCAGTAACAATAAATGCTCGAAATCGACTATTTGTATTTTAATCAATTAAAATTTGCTTCATAAAGTTGGTAAAGCTTTGAATTCGAATGATCGAAAATGTAAATGCTTTGCTGGCTGTTGAAGTCAAATATCAATCATAGGCCTTATGTACACTTGTTGTTTCACTGCGTGTTGTTCCAATGTCGCTCGTATTTACACTATGTTATTGTAATCACAGCGAAAGCTTTAAAGTATGAATGTGTGCGAAGAATTTAATTTTCAAATTTGTTTTCAAGAGTTTGTAATATTAAAATAATTGTTTTTTTTTTTTTTAAATTTTTCTATGCATTGCTCTAACTACCAAATCAAAATCATTTTGGGCTCAAAATGTGCTTTTAAGCTTGATAAAGATTGATTCGATCGATTCCTATTGATTTAACACAGTTTTTATTTACAACTCTTTGCTACCAAAATGACATATTAGTACACTAGACTCATGTATAAGACCTATAACGGCCGAAACACGTAAAAAATGCAAATAAGCGATATGTATGCGAATATTAAATGTATTCGTACCACTTAACAAATACGCAACACAAACTGCAATATGTATTACAAAAAATGCATTAATATATAGTTTGTAAAAAGATGTTCGCATTTATATTGATGCTAATTTCGCAATACAGAATACGAAATGTTAAGATGCGAAAATAATTTTGCGAAAATAGCAATACGCGCTTAGGTAGCAGTACTTTAGAATTATAATTAGAATATTGGTACCATATACGAGTTCCATCAATAGTAGTGTATGTTTAAAGATTATTTCAGAGATTCCTCAGTTATATTTAATGTACAAAACAATTAAAATTCCATTAAAACTTCCATGAAAAACAAAGGAAAATAAATCATTGCTTCATTGTGAAATAAAGATTTAGATATGTCATTTTTACTAAATTATACCAGGTAGAAAGGAAGAATTTACAATGCGCCTTTGGTCTTATAGTAGAACTAAAATGTCATGTTATAATCGAATTATTATCATGTAATTCTTTTGAAAATTAGTTTACACAAAATTTGTATGATGTTAAATTCGGTGAATAATTCCATTTGAGACCCATTCAAATAAAAAAATTCAGTAGCGAATAGATTATTTCTAACTTCAGTTTAACGTGTCAATTAAATCAAATTTTCAATTTAAATTTATTATTTGTAAGTAGCAAAATTGCTTCTGGCATAGTGTGGACGATGATATTTTTTCTACTTTAAATACCCTCGTTCTTATAACAGACCTTGCTTTTAGAAAACATAATGTATTTAAATGAATATAATCAAGTAATTGCTCTAATTCGCACTATAATTTTTAGTTTATCCAACGACTTAAGACGAACCTGTTACATAATGTAGTAGTGTAAAATTGCAGTACTGTCCTTAAATAAGCACGAAAAGGGTATTCTACCTAAGTTGCTCTCAAGAGCATAAAAAAAAAAATGTATGCTTTGGGTGCCATTGAACTACATTTTTATAACCTTAAAAACACTATACAATAAACCCCAATAGTAAAAATTAGAAAAATAATGTTATAAGCACTCAGCTACATAGGTACTTTGCATTTTTGACTCGTAGCAAACAATTTATATTTGAATGTATAACATTTCTATGCTATTCACTCTAGATTGTATAATATTTTATCAATCTCGGATAACTCGTTATAGAAACTAGTTAAATCCCCGTTACTACGTAACTTTTTGCTACCGTTATATATAGTGAAAAATCAAAATTAGAGCATTCTAGGTTGTACTGCATTATAAATTATCAAAAACAAAAATTACCCTATCAACAATATTTTAGTAATATGTAATACATTAGTTAAATTAGTAGATTAGCAGACAGACTATATAATTGGATTGATATAGATTGAAATATTTAATCAACTAATATTTCATTAAAAACTATATTTCTAACAGTTCTATTCTCTTCGGTTACAATTTTCAAATGATTTCTATTCCCAGTGCGCGACATCCCGACATATAGTTGTCCATGTGAAAAACCTGGTAATACCAACCAAAATACCAACCTTATTGAGAGTTTAACGCTTTGTTGATGGTCATTGCAAAGGCAGCTCGGACGGGAAACTGTTTCTTTTTTTTATAAATTAGGAAAACCAAAAAATTAAAAACTACTGTTTTTTTTTATTTTAAAATACAAAAGACTAAAATATCAAAATGTCAATAGATAGATATAGGATATATTCATATATTACATAGGTACATTTATTATTTATCTATACCTACTGTTTATTTTTTTTTTATATAAAAAACACTAAAATATTAAAACTAAAGTAAACTTAATATAGCTATTTAACATTTAATATATTATAATTATAATAAGAAACCGCTAAAATTAGGTACTAACGATTAGGTAACGTTTAGACATCAAGATTTAGTTTGTACTATTGAAAGTTTGACTATCCTGTAAACGTTGTTCCACAAATTTTGACATCCGACTTTGTTTAATGAAAAAATAGAATATTATCCTATTATCATCAAACATTTTTGAAACTGAAAATGGTGGAAACTAATTTTTTCCTTTAAATCGAAATCGACTATTGTCATTTGTTAAACTTTTTGTTTAATGTTTGTTGTGTTTGGCTATTTTTGTTGTATATAAATTATTATATAATATAAAGCCGCACATGCATCTACTATCAAAGGATAGCAGGTAAAAGATCCATTTATAAGAAAATGCACTGGAATAAAATTTTATAGTTTGTTAATCATTGGTTACCATTTTTCTAGTCTATTTCCAAAATTGTAAGAAATAGAAAGTAATAAGAATTTAATTTGTAAGAATAATAAGAAACATTATTTATTCACATTATTAATATTCAAATTTCCTTCCTATTTATAAATTCTAATAATATTATTAATTAATAAATTATCATTGATTATTACATGGCAAAATTTAGTTTTGAAGGAAATAAAAATGCATCGAGTCATTCATAAAACAAAATTATTGGTTCTTGGTATTCTTTTTAACTACCTGTTTCAATACCTGAAAAAATTTATATATTGAAAATACATCAATTATAATCTGTTTGAAATAAAAAAAAATTTAATTCCCTTGTAAGACAATAAAAGAAAATAATATGATATTTAAGAAATAAGATATGATTTTGAAACCAATATTATGTTATGTAGGTACCTGTAAAAAATCAATCATTCAAAATTTCTTTACTCTCATACCCTAATAAATTTAATACGTTGATTTCAGACGACCATGTACATTAAAAATCTCTTCTCCCGTGGCCCGTGGGCTATTTAAAATTAAATTTCAAAAATTAAATGGCTTTTTAAATCATTTATATCGCACTCTTTCTTTCTCACAACTTATTACATAAGAAAAACAATAGTTTTAACTAGTGGAGTTTTTTGTAAATAGAATCTTGACTTCCCCAGTGCATATCTTCTTATTAAAGATTATTCTTTTCTACTATGATGTATTAAAAAGAAAAACAACAAAAGAAAATAACAAAAATGTGTACCGATTTCATTTAAATCAATTTGAGTAAAGTTTGATTTTTTTTTCTCCTATATTAAAGGCATTCTTGACGAGGTGTAAGAAAGAAAGAAAAAAATCTCTTCCAATTTGATTGCAAATAAATTCTCTTCTTCATTTATGTTAAAAACCAAATGTATGCATGAAACAGAAACAATATTTATCTTTCAAACAAAAAATTATAACGGTACATGCTGACACCGGCGAAGAATTATATATAGATATGTAGGTGTTCACACTACGAATAACCATATTTTTTTTTTTGACGCTTAAATGCATGTAAATACTATTTGTAAAAAAATATATTTTAGTTTTTGCTTTATAGTAGAAAATTGACAGTTTTAGACAAAGTTTATAGTATTTATTGATAGAACATATTGAAGAAATACTGATGTGTAAACACAGATTGATATCAATATTAATTGAGGAAAAAAATTGGATTTATTTGTTTTTTTTTGTTTATATTAGTTTTGGTGTTACTACATTAATACTGTTAAATAAATCAATAAATTTTAAATATTAAAATTGTAATTAATTTTACATAAAATCTTTTATATTAAATTAATAATAATAAAACGAAATTCAGTATTTGTTTGTAGATGTAATAGATTTTACAGATGCATATAAAAATAATGAATGCTTGTCGAACGTATATTCAAAAAATAATAAATATTTCTTTGAAAAAGCAAAGGCATACACAAAATGGGGAAACAATACCAAATAATTGAAAATGGGTTTTACCCATACTGTTTTTTTAATTCTCTGGTTTTCCTCATCTGCTTCTATCATACATGCCACAACTTCAGCTGAAGCTATTAAAAATTTTTTATCTTATATTTTGCGCAAAATCACTTTATTTTATTATCTTATATATTTTATAAATATTGAACACAACACTTTTATTTTTATTTTATAATTTTATTTTAATTACTTTCTAATTATTATTAAAAAATATTAACCCTGTTGAAAAACTGACAAATAGTTTGGTTGTTTAGAAATTGATGTGTAAACACAAATGTATAACCCTTCAATCCAAAATCGCCAATAAATATTGAAGAATATTGAAGTGTAAACATTGCCCCCAGTTTTATCCTTTTTTGTTTCGAAAAAATAAATTAACAAATTATTTTGCATCAACATGACATTGACAGTATATTTTGGGCTAGAGTTATTAAAAAAATAACAATATTATCGAATAAATCGAACTAATTTTCAAATCTAACCCTTTAATTTTTTGGGATTCCCCGGAAAATATGTTGTATTTGGCAGTTTCATTTACATAAAAAAAGTCTAATTATAACACCTTGTATAACTAGTTAATCGTTGTTAACGTGTTATGGAGCATAGTGTGAACAGGATATTCGAATGAAAACTCTTAGCCGACTAAAATGGTGATTTGAATTTTAATAAAATGTCATCACAATTTAATTTTTAAAAAAATACATCATCATAACAATTATTATATGAAAAAATATAATATGACAACCTATACAAACAATTTGAATTACCATTAACATGTCAATCAGTTAATAAAAGTAATTTAATAAAAATTGGAATCTTTTGCATGCATCCTCCCATCAATTGGAAAATTTTTATTTGAAATAACGTGAAATCATCCTGAAATGAAAATTTGTTTTGTTTTGTTTTCGTTTTGTTATTTTTATTAATATTCTTGCTCCTTGAAGTAATATAAAAAAAAAAAATAGTAGGTATAGTTTTTAATGTTGAAAATAAAACAAATATATTTATAAAGAAGAAAAACAAAAATAAAAATAAGAAAATAATAACAATACGGCATCATCATCAGGAGGAAGCAACAAGAACAAGAATAAGGAGGCAATATGTACCACCATAATTGTTAAAACATAGTGAAGAAACAGTAAAGAGAATTTTGTTGTTGTTTTTTTTATTATTGTTATTGTTTAGTTGTTGTTATTGCTTTGATAGTGGATAGATGTACATATGTATGTAGTATAAGGAGCAGAAAAAAAAATTTCTATACAATGCTATCAAAGAGCTATCGTTGCTGTCGTTACACATTTACAACTTAAATGTAATAAAAAAAAAAAAAATATATATATATATATATATATATATATATAAAATAAAACCAATAACAAAAACAAAATGAAAACTTAACTGAAATGAATGCTCCTGTTTCTTATAGAGTAGCAAACAAAAAAGAAATAGGACGAATAAGAATTCGATATAACGGTATATATATATGTATATACACATATTTTTGGGCATAGTAGATTTAGTGTTAAGCGAACAAGGTTTTATTTTTCATCGCCCCTTTGTATTTTTTTTTTGTTTTTTATATATTTTTCTAACGAAAATTATTTTTTTTACGCGAACATAAAATTCGCGGGTTTTTTTAATTTTTTTGTTTTTTTTTTATGTTATTAACGAATAATGGGGGTGGATAACTTGACTGATTTTAAAACTACATTTAATCTAGAAAAATTATATAAACTAGGAACAATCAGTAATTATGTTGATTTTGGCAACTCTAAGAAACCCGTATAAAAGGTATACAGGTGTAATAAATATTCAGTTGAAATATTGAAGTAAAGTAAAGACGTAATTATTTAGGCATAAATATAAGTCATATGTGAAATTTTATTAATTTTGTATTAATTAATGGGTTAACCACATCAAATATAGCGTTTGTCGGAACCACTTGTTGTTATTTAAATTTGGTTAAATAATTTTACCGATTATGTTCAAGTATTAGGTATATTATGTTCCCGCTGTTGTCTCATTACATTTTATTATATTTTTATATTAGTTCAGAAGCTTTTGTTTTCTACAGATTGATATTTTTGGGTCATCAACTTCATTAGTCCGTTGCTCAACATTAATAACTTTAATCACTTTTCCTAATCAGATTTAATCACCTAAATCTACTTTCTATCATAAAATTCAGTGTTCGGAGTTGTTCTATCTAATAAAATATGTGTATTTAAATTAGTGTTTTAGCTTTTGTGATCAATTAACTTGATTAATATCTATTGTTATAAATAAAATTCGATAGTAGAATAATTGTCTGTCCGATTATTTTTTTTTTCTTCAATTCAATTTTATGATGACACCCTAAAGTAACAATTACAATCAATTTGATTCTATCTGATTTGAACAAATATCAAACTTGCTCTTATGACATTGCAGTATGATCGTTTATAGCAGTGTCAAACATATAACTTTAAGGTTTATCCAACTTTACAAAAATTTCTGCATAAACGAAGTTTGAAGCATAAAATTTTCAGCATCCCCAAATATAGTAAATCATTTTGGTTATTCGCTAAAATTGTTAACCTGAATTTGTCTGGGTCTTCATTTAAAACCGATGAATGTCAATGACAGAACTATATCTGATTCAAATGGAAAAGACAAGCCTTTTGCAAAACTATTCGCAGCTAATTCTCCACTCCCTCCCACAGCGCAAAAAGTACCAATTCCCACTGAACTATACTATTCTCCCTGTGAAATTTTACCTTAGCAGACGCATTTTCTTGAAAATTCACATTAATCGTGATATAAAAAAGTCGACCGGTTCTGATGGCATTCCAGTTATGGTCCTGGCACAAATTTTTCCTTGCCATTTCAAAACCGCCATTTCAAAACCGCCGCTTTCATTTATCATATTTCACTGGTAATCCAACTCGTTGGAAAATTGGACATGTTAATCCTGTTCCAAAAAAAGGTGACAAAATTGATGCCTCTATAACTTCAGACCTTAAGCAATCACATGGGTCTTCTTCAAAGTAATGAAGATTATTATCAAGAAAAGGCTAATAAAATATCTTGAATGCAAGGATATCATTAGTTACAAGCAATATGGTCTTACATCAAATGATTTAGAGATCTAACAACTTTTTATCTAATAACTGGTGAATTTACTGCTGTAGCCTTTTATGTTTCAAAAGCATTTGATCCAGTTTGGCATAGTGTTCTTTTACCCAAGTATCAAACGTATAGGCCTGGATTCTATTATTGCAAAATGGATTGAAAGTTTCGTTCAATCGTTTACATTTTGTTTTAATATTTTGTACTAAAATCATTGCAATTTCTTGTGATTCATCTGGATTTTCTCTTACCGGTTTGAAATTTATTTTCGTGCAGGAGATAATATTGTGCTTCCAGTCTTTAGATTATCACAAACTATTCCCGAATTCAAAAACATATATTATATTTCGACAACTTTGATATATTTTTTCCGACATTAATTTATCTTCGAGCTAGAGGTATATATTCTTTGGGAACAATACGATCTAAAAGCATTCCCAATTGTAAATTACATGCTTATGAATGAATTAAAAAATCAGTTTGAGGTTTTGCAGTTTAGTTTACAGGACGAGCATAATACGGTGTTAACATATCCAGTGCCCTCTCTGGAAGGACAATAAGTGTGTACGTTTGTTGGCTACATATACGCCTTTTTTGAAAGAAAAAGAGGAAACCCAAAGAGGTAAAATTACTCGCTACGAGCGGAAAAATGAGAAGTATTTGCATATAGATTGTCCTAATGTAATGCGTGAATACAATCAACAAATGGGAAGTGTTGATTTATTAGGTGGATTAATTAGTAGATTTCATATCAAACTTTAAACGAAGTTGGCAACAATTTGTTTGTTCTACCATTTGTTTGACGTAGCAACGTACTGAATGCATATTTATTAAATCGTCGCATTCATTCCGCTACAATAACTGAATTAGCTGATATTCGTACAGAACTAGTTAGTTATTTATGCCGCTATCAACAGTCGGTTGAAAAAAAGTTGTTTGTTATTCTTCTCTAGCTTCAATAGCACTCAAATCTGGTACAGATAAAGCCAAAAAAAACTTACGCAACCCCATCTAGTAAACGTTACGATGGTATTGGTAATTTGATAGATATGATGGATTGTTCTGGAAAAAGGACTTGTAAAAATCCAAGCTCTACTTCAGAAATTCAAGTTTATTGCATAAAATGCAAAATAAATACAGCCACAACGAACGTGTTTTTTGGAATATCATCCTAAGTTTTAAATATTTCTTCCTTTTTTAAGCTTCTTACTCTTTTTTAAAAATATTTTTTACTTTTTAAGTATTTTTGTAATTAATTTTTTTTATGAAATAATAATAAATCTATAATTATAATAGACAAGCATATAAGG
The DNA here is from genome assembly GCA_963942445.1 of Argyra leucocephala. Lineage (NCBI taxonomy): Eukaryota > Metazoa > Arthropoda > Insecta > Diptera > Dolichopodidae > Argyra > Argyra leucocephala. Next base: position 39,758,258 of record OZ012678.1, on the reverse strand, counting down.
ACCTGCGCAGTAAGCACTTTCTCACTTTATATTGTTGAAAAAATTTATATTTTGTTTTATAATATTTAAACTTTTAAATAAAATATATCCATTTTGTGTCATTCAACATCTTATTATTTTTATACATAATTAAGGGAAATTTAAAAAAAAAAAAAAAAAAAAAAAAAAATCTCAATTTACTTAACAGAAGAGAGTCGACCGTGATTACTAGAATAAGAATAGGGCACACTAATTTAACACACAAATTTATATTTGATAATACAACACCACCAAATTGTGCTTGTGGAGCAAACCTTACTATTAGGCATCTGTTCGAAACTTGTATTAGATATTCAAGAGATAGAGATAGATATTTAAAAAGTAATAGTTTAGATATTTTAAAGAGTGATGATGAAACCAATTATAGAAAAATAATAAATTTCCTAAAAGCTATTGAACTATACAAAACAATTTAAAACAAAAGATTAAATAAAATCAATAAAATATGTTAAATGAAAAATATTAAATGTTAAAAAAAAAAAAACGGAATAAAATAGGAAATATGTAGTTATAATAACTTCATATAATTAATATATGCATAAGAAAAATTTAATTATTGAATTATTTTATATAGAAATCCAAAAAAAAAAAAAAAATTAAAAATGTATTATATGAATAATAGAATATGTAATTAGAAAATAATAAAAAAAAAAAAATTAAAAAAATTAAAAAAATAATGTAAAGATCTGGCCTGAAAAACCTATATTGTGTTCAAAGGCCACTTAAATAAAGTTATAAAAAACTTAAGGGAAATTAGTTATTCTATTAATTTTTTAATAGTTTAACTAACTGTCTCAAATTATTGTTTTCTATATTTTGGTCATTTGTAGTATACACATGGTTTTGGTTAAAAATATGTTTAATGTTACAAAAATATTTTTTTTTAGTAATTTTATTCATTAAATGCCACCGACTATAGGGAATATATCGGAAACGAATCAGTATATGAGGGAGGTGTATTTATGTGTCCAAAATAAAACTTACTAACCTCAAAACTTTTTATTAAACATGAGTAATTTGTGCTTTATCGTGACAAGTCTATGTCAGTACGTAAATAACTATTCTTTAAATTCAAAGCTTTCAATTTGGCTTCAACTTGAATTATAATTACTCAACAGGGGCCCCTAGTATTTAAATAATTATTAAAAAAAAACATTGTTATTCAAATGACACCTGTTTGTTATTTTTTTGTTATTTAGGTTTATATTTTTTTCCAGGTAAAAATATATCTACACATCCAGTTAAAAAACGGACATTTTGTATAAAATGTTAATTAAGAAAAATTATCCTGCAAAAAGGACATTACAAACGGAAAAATAAAAGAAGAATTACCAAATAATTTAAGTTTTAAATTAATTTCTGGAAGTGCGTAAGATGAACTGTTAGATATAGTTTTTCTGTACTCAAAGTAATAAAACGGGGAAGAAAAAAAAAAACAAATTGAAAAGTACCATTTCAAAATGAGAGACAGAGAAAGATAGTAGAAAATAAGCGAAAATCAAATTTCTTTTTTTTCTTTTTTTGTTTTATTCTTTTCTTTTCTCTTTTGCCTTGAATATTTTATAACAAAATAATCTCGCGAATGCGTTCGGTTCAGGTTTTCAATGTTAAAAAAATATTATTTACTGTTTTGGTATGATATTTAAGATTATGATGGTAGGTACCAAGAATTGGAAGAATTGGTTTCTGGTAGTAATGAAATTCACTTTTAGTTATATAAATTACTCTATTTTATGAGATAACTATAACAGCATAGGTCTCAGTGTTCGTTATGTTGTTACCATGACGGTTGACTGTCAGTCGTTTTCTTGTCTATTATCAACATAAAGTTTCAAAAGTTCTAAGTTATTTTTACAATATATATATATATATATTATATATATATATATATTTGGTTTTTCTTTTTATAGTTTGCTTTTTACAAAAGTTTTCAAAATTGTTTGAAAAAAGGCGTAATATAGAGAGAACTAAAGAAAAGAATCACGGTAACATCAGTTAGAATGAATATTTTCAGGGTTGACGGTATTTTGTGCGATCCTAGTAGGTTTAGCAACAACAAAAAAGAGAAAAATAAAAAACAACGTGTGTTTTTTAAACTAAAAACAAAAAAAAAATTAAGAAAATTAAGTGCGAAGGAGGTGTAGAGGAGGTAGGAAGACGATAGTTACTTATACATTATTTTTTCGAAAGGTTATATAAAATTACTGCTAGAAGCAAGTTATTAAAGAATATAAATACAAAAAAAAAAAAAAAAAAATTAAAAAAATAAAATTGAATGCAAAAGGATGTGGGGGTGTTAAATTTCATTTTATCTTTGTTTGTGTTGGTGTATATTATTTCAAGAACACAAAATTTAAAAATAAAAGAAAATTATTTTCGTGAATTTTTTTTTCTTCTTTTTATTTAAGTTTTGGTATTTTTTTTTTTTTTTTGTATTTTGTGTTGTACTTTTTGTTTGTTCTAGTTTTGCTGATTTTTTTTTCTTTCTTCACTCCCTTGTATAGAATTTTTGTTTTTGTTTTTCTGTTTCTTTATGAAAAGAAATAACGACAAGTTTTCCCTTTCTTTTCTAAGTTTTCTTTTCATCAATATAAAGTAATATTATATGGAGAGAGAAAGAAGATATTTATAGCTTCAAGGATAGATATAGAATTTAGTTTTTTGATTATTATTGAATCAAATTCAATCGCTTATCTCTTTCAGATACGGGTGAGTTCTGTAATACCTATTCGAAACTATTTTGAAAGGAAGTGATGACAATTGAGTTAAAGCAAATGTCTTTAGCAATTTTTAGTACTCGTATAATGTTAAAAATGGCATTCGTGTTGCTTCTAGAAAACCAATTAATATTTAATTGTGCCTATTTGATAAAGTTTGTTTTTAATATTGGTTTATTTTACGTATAAAAATAGAAATATTTCGTCTTTTTGAGTTATATTTTGTAACCGAAATATTTGGGATATATTATGCCATCCACTGCTTCATTATCTCCATAGTACAAATAAGATGTACATTTTCTGGGAGATATATAATCTGCTTGTCCTCTCCATTTGGTCCAGCGTATGTATAAAATTTTCAGCTTGAATCGAATTATTTTATGTCCGACTTGCTCGTATCGATTTGAATCGCACAGGGATCCAACGTCCAAGCTAAGCTCCAAAAATTGTTCGTATCCTATAACCGAGATGTTTTGTACAAGACGATTTCGATAATTTATTCTTAAATTAATATAATTTTTCCGCCGTATGACCCACGAATGGGGTTACATGCCAATGATAATGATTTCTTGTCACAACTAACAAGGAGAGCTTAAATAGAGTTTGTATTATTGTTTGTATTATGGTAAGTAGATAAATAATGTGTTATTGTATAGGTTATATTGATCGAAATTTTTGTATTTTCTTAAATAGTTGCGTGGCATCTATTTGGCAGTATTGGCAAGGCCTATATCTATATCAAAAATAGAAAAATCTAGTCTTGAATCAGTATTCAGAAATTTAACCTAATCAGAAACCATTTTGAATTATTGCGTGAAAGATATAATATAAAGGCCCACATTCCGTAAGGGAAAAGGGTCTGTAGTTGGCCAGGCCCGATGTTTAATAAATAAATAAATAAATCAATATGTATAATATAGTATAGTATAATATAGTGGTGACTTAAACTTAGAATATAAATTTTACACATTTTCTGAATTATTCAAACACCACATTAGAATCGGATCATCTGTTATCGAACAAAAAATAAAATCTTATTCCGTAAAATGGGTTGTATTTCAAGAACAGATATAATATGGCATATTGTGTGTTCACAGTGGCAGAAAAAAAATGCGTCAGCTTCGTGCATATATTTTTACCTGACAACTATGAACAACGAATTTGATCAGATGAGTCGGCATTTTTTCTGCAGTAATTTTTGTTCATAGAGGCAAGTATAGGTAAGATTTGTTTTGTCAGTTAGTTTGAATGTTTGATGAATTTAGAAGCCATACGCGGTTTTAAGTGAAAAAAGTTTGAAAAATAATCTCAATTATAAAAGACAAAATTGAATTCTGGTTTGCGAATTTTATTAAAGCATCGCAAATTTGGTATCAACATTCATTTCTCTGAGATATAAATTAATTTAATTTAAATAAAAAAGTTTACATTTTAAATAATAATTATATAGTGATAACCAAATATAACGGCACTCTCCCACACTATAAATAAATAATGGTACATTCATCATGTGGTGTTACAAACACAATAATAGAGTACCGTAATATCACATAATTTAAGAGAACATCTTCGAATATAAGTATAGTTTTAAGTTTTAAATTGTTAGAAATAAAAAATAAGAATAAATGCTAATCTGGTTTCAACATCAAACTAAAAAGTCGTTTATTTGATTAGCTTAATTATAACTATATGTATAATTTTTATATTACACAATTATATTTATTTTTTATTTCAATTTAATTTAATTTAATTTAAGCTAATACTTTAATTTCCTTACATGTTTTCTAAAGCCAATTGCTATTTCGAGCATACTATAATAAATATTAATGCAGGCGCAGTAAAACACATGCTTCAACTACACGACGCTAATGCACAACCGTTAGGTATTGTTATGTAATAAAACACGTCTTGTTAAGCCTAACATTCGACTAGAACTAATTATTAAATCTTAAGGAAGACATATTTAATACAATAGTATAACAATGATGGTTAATATATAGAGTTGTAGACTAAGAGCTAATTACTTAAAACTATAATACGTTTACGGGTATAACAATATATAACATCCCTCTTATTGGAAGAGTAACTTATGTTTAGTACAATAAATTTTATAATTCACTATTTTAAAATTTTTTGGCATTATTTGATTTTTATAATTAATTCTAAACTTATATATATTTTATAATATTTTTAAGTTCAAATTATTTTATAATTTTTATACTATTTATTGTACGTTTAACTAATTCAGTTTTTATACTCTCTATGCTAAGGCAAAGTATACTGATAACGTTTTAGGTTAGAATTTAATTGTTTTGGATCAAAAAATAATATCCTAATTTGATTATTTTTTTTTCACTGAAACTATTGAATTTACCCAATCAGTAGGTTGATTCACTTTTGTTATAACATTTAATTTTTCTATTCGAGATAATTCTAATATGAGTGTAATTTAACAATAATAAAAATATTGTTGTTTAAGCAGTAGCAATTTCTGATTATAGCATTAGCAATATTTAGCTGGTCGATATACCAGAAAATTGTATTACTTTTTTGTCATAAAATTGTGGTACCGCATTCAATGTACAAAAATCTATTTATATAAAAAAAAGGAAAGAAAATTAGAAATTTAGTATTCAATGTAATTAGGAGGCAGTCTGGAACTGCACTTTAAAATTTAAATAAAAAAAGCAACTAATTTAAAATTAAAAATTATCTTGAAATCAAAACTATGATCAATCTCGGTAGGTTATAGTGGTATAAATAATTATTTCCTTTTAAGATTCTCTGTATTAAGGGCAGAGAAGCAATAAGTTGCTTATAATCTTCTATAAAATCAATTAAGTGATTATTAGTGAAAACATTGCATCCAAATAACTTTAATCAAGTAGCAAAATCAGATTTCATATTTGTATGAATATTCGTATTAAAACTTTTATAAAATATTTACAGTGGGATATTTTGAGTGATAAAAATTTGTTGGTTTTGTCATATTTAACAATTCAAACCTTGGACAAATATAACGTACATACGGTCGGAAGACACTGAGTCGCGGGGAAAATGGCGGTAAATACCAGCATTATTTTTCGTAACTATTAGTTAGATACAATGGATTAATTTCTGTCATAATGCATTAAAATAATTATTTTGAATTCTATTTTCAAAATAATTCATTAAAATAATGCAGATTAATTGAATTACCTTTGAATTATTTGAATTCCGTTGAATCAAAAAAATAATTCAACAATAAGAAGTAATTCATTAATAAAATTTAATTTTTTTAATTCAAAAGTATTTCAAATAATTCAATGAATTACTTTTTTTATTCAAAACTATTTGACCAAAAATCAGGACAGGTATTACACTGATATAAAATAATTTTAACAATTTGATGTTGTAAAATGATTTAAAAGGAATTCAATTAATTTGAATTATTTTTGGTAATGCATTATTTTTTGGATATAATGCATTATTTTATTGAATTATTGTGAAAATATAATTCAAAATAATTATTTTTATATAATTAATGTATTATTTTAATTCATGTAAGAATAATGATAATTGAGGCGTACTGCATTAGTCCTATCTCTGGTAAATACCGTCTCTAGCTGTATAATTATTATTTTGTTCAAATGCATTATACGAGATCAATATTATCACTTCTATACAGTCAAATAGTTCTAAAATATTAAGTTACAGCTTCTGTATTTCATTTTACTTAAAAGCGGAACCATAGCGTTTTCGAATTTGATGTTTCATAATTTTTATCTTTAAAATACATAATAATGGAAAATGTACTGCATTATGTAATTATTTATTACCGTTAAATCATTATTTACTTGTTGTTTCAAACAAATTTTTTGATAGTTCGAAATATTTTCATACACCAAATAATGCAATCCTATTATTCCACTACACTCAGTTATTTTTATTTATAGTCTATTTCAATAAATAAAAAAATAAACAACAACAAAAAAAAAAAAATACAACAAAGACGAAAAATCTAGAAATGAAAAGAAAAATTTTAAGAAAATTCGAATTTTTTTTTTTTTCTTTTCACTTACCTTCTATTTTTTTTATTTTTTTAATATTTTTTTGATAATTTTTGTTTTGTTATATGTATTCCAGGACTTTAAGGACTATCAAGTATAGTTAGTTTTTTAAGGTTATTTTTATGTTTAAAGGTTTTAATAGAGAATTTTTTTTTTTTTTTGTTGTTTGATAAATGGGATGGGAGAAATTGAAAATGAAAAGGTGGAGAAGGTTAAATATATATTATGTAAAGAAAATAACAACAACAAAAAAAAGTAAGAGAAAAAAAAAAAGAATTTATAGTGGTGATGATAAAATAGAATGAGTGAGAATATTTTACAAGCATAGAAACTACAGAGAAAGAGAAAGTTGGGTGATTTTTATCTTTAAAAAAAAAAAATTAAATTTTTTTTTTTTTTAGAAAAATTGGCTGTAAAAAATGTAATAGAATGAAAACTTTTAACTTTGGTGTATTATAATTGCAAGAATGTAAGAGTAGAAAAGATAAAAAATAATATATAATATTAAATATAGTAGCCCATGTAGCAGTTTGGTGTAATTAATCGTTAATATATAGTTTATTATTTTATGTACTTTTGAAAGTAAATCAACCACATGAACAGAAAATGACAGCATACTATAGGATGATTAACAGATTAGTATAAATTTACAAATATTAGAGGCTAACTTTGAAAAAGACGCTACATAAAAGGAGCGATAAGATAAAATTGATATAATGAAGAAATAAAAGACTTAATGATAAGGAAAGTTGTTCATAGATCGGACTCCAGGAGTGTCGAATCCGGAAAAACCCTATATTTAATAATAATTTAGCGATTTGAAATAGACAGCTATTTTCGGAAAATTCGCGCCATTCATTCAGAGTTATTCTTATAAACTCAATAAAATCATTTTCGATTTCAGATTTTTCTTCTACATTGGTTTACTTAGAAATATTCATAAGATAAATGTTTTCCACTATTATATTGATAAAATTATTCTCAAATATGATAATTATAAACGTTTACTAACCTTCCCCGATTTCTTTTAGTTAGCCGTAATTTTTTTTTTTTTTTATAAACAGCCGCGCGCTAGGATAGGACCTTTGATACTTACGTACCGCTTGGCTGGGATAGAGAAGGAAGAGGAAGAAGGAAAGTGTGGTACAAATTAACAGGTAGTGTGAGCAAAAACCGGTTAATGTTTGACTTGAACCTCTGGAGATTATAACAAGTTGTTCTGTTATTATTTGATTGTGGCGACGCTCGGACTATAAATGAATTTCCATAACCATTTTTTTGCCATTTTGGGATTTCCACTGTGTAGGGGTGAGCATTTGCCGCTCCTCTTTTTGTGCGTTGGAACTGTTTTAGAGGAGGAAGTAGTGATTTGATTTCTACTGAGCAAGTGTCCACACCTATAAGATATCTATAAAACAGAGAAAGTGCCCCTACTGTACGACGATGTCCAAGAAAAGTTAAGGATAAAGTTACATTTGGGTTGCCTATGAGACGAATGGCGCGATTTTAAACGCGGTCAAGGTAGCCTAAGGCTGAAATGGGAGCGCCAGCTCAAATGTGAGATTTGTATTCCATCTTGGGTCGTATAAATGCTTTATAGATATTAAGGAGTTCCAAAGGTGAGAAGAGAGCTTTACAACGACTTAAATAGCCTAAACATTTCGCAGCTCCTTTCGCAATATCAAAAATATGGTCATTCCAAGTAACATTTTGATTTACATGCATACCTAAGATGTTTAGACTATTCGAATTTTGCAAAGTAACACCTTGGAAGGAGAGATTGGGTTCAAATCTTAAAATTTTGCGTGAGATCAGACAGCTTTCAGTTTTTGTTGACTTGAACTCAACTCTGTTTTGTAAACAACTAAAAAAAGTAAAATATTATTTTAAATTACATTTTTACACTGTTGTTCCTTTGATATTTTCTTGTATGTGATTTTAATACATAACAATTTAAACAAAATAATTTGAAATGCAAAAGATAATGAAATATGACATGAAATATAATTTTTTAAGTTTTTAGCTTTCATCGTTTTAGTAAAAAATGTACTTATTTCAAAATTTTTGTTGTGAGCATAAATCAAATTTTTCAAAATCGACTCGGAGGACATTTGTATGTCGTGGGCGTTCGGAGACATTTTCTTGCTAAAGGAGAACTGTCTTCCCCAACAAAAGACGGATGGCAAGTCTACTTGTACTATAGTTTCTTTTAGCAGAACAATGACAGTTAGAATAATAAATTTACACTTGTTGCAAAGAAATTGATGGCCTAGTATTGTAAAACAAACCATTTTCTGTATAATATTACTTTTTTATATTTTTTCTATCTTCAAAATATCAATATATGTGCTTAGCAGGCACATCGTAGTACTTTATGCTGCATTTTTATAAAACGCCTAGCACAAATGTGTACGTACCTTATAAAAAAAAAAATTGTATTATTATATGAGTAATAAATAATTAGTAGAATACAAAACACCATATAAACGATAAGAATAATATTTTAATGAAATTAAATTAAAATTAAATGATATGGGCCTCAACGATAAACCTACGACGGTTAATTAGGGTTAAATTAATTTATTCTTCTTGTATTAACTATATAGTTGATCAAACTTGGAATTTTTGTACCAGTACCAAGTTGTACCATGCAAATTTCCTAACTCAAAATAAGGATTTTTAGATAGAATTTTTTCGAACTTGTTCCAGTACCAAATGTACCACATAAATTTCCAGATTCAAATTAGGAATTTTTTATGGATTTTTTTAGAATTTGTACCACAAGGAATTTTTCCCTCATAGTACCAAATACAGAAAAGTAGTGGTACGAGTACCCTTTAAAATTCTATATGAAGTACTACAAAAAATTTTATTTTTAAAGTACCGTATTTTTTTCCTACAAAAAATCTTCAACTACGTCACATTAAAAATTTTTTCACATTAATTACACCAGCAATATTTCCAACAATTATTCCTTTTACTGAAAAAATATCCAATGATATTTCCAACGAATATTCCAATGAATAAGCACATACTTGTTACCAACAGGAAAACACAATGGAAAAAATATTGGTACAATGATTTAGGTACACTTTTAGAAAAACATTATCATACAAAATGTACCAATACTATTTCCAACAATTCTTTCTTTCACTTGAAAAAAACACTGAATTTGTGCCAAGACATTTTCAACATATATTCCAAACAATAGATATTAACTTGTCACCAACTGAAAATACAATGGATAAAATATTGGTACAACGATCTACACGTTTATAGAAACATATTATCCTATAAAATGTACCAATACTTTTTCCAACTATTATTCCTTTAATTAGAAAAAACACATAAGTACCAAAAAAATATTGGAACATTTAAGTATTAGTCGTTTGATATTTGTGCGAGAGTGAAGGTGTGAATTTAAAAATATACACACAAATATAAAAAAAAACTTCAAATTAGTTATAAATAGTTAAAAAGTATTAAATAGTGGAAAAAATTTGTAAGTATAAAATAATTTAAATTTAAAAATAATTATATTATAAATTATTATAAAACAAATTAGAACATTAATGGTTTTTTTCTTTTTAAATAAGTTTATTTTCATACATTACATACATATGTTATAAATTATTAGGAAATTTAGTTGGATATATTGTTGGTACGCTTTAAGTACGTATTTCCAACAAATACTCCTTAAATATTAATTTCATAATATTATAACATGTTAGTGTAACTATTAATTTTTGTTTTGTATGTTATACTCTTTAAGAATTAAATTTAAAAAATATAAATAAAATAACAGATATTCTTTTTACTAATTAGAAACAAATTTTTAATAAGATTTTGGGTAGTATGGAAAAAAAACCGTGATAATTGTGGATTGCAACCGGGTAATTTTTTGGAGCAGTCACCTTCTACGTAAGTACATTTTTTTACTTAACTTAAATATGAAATTTTTAAAAGTATGAGAACAAATTTAAATTATTGAAAACATGTATAATTAAAAATACATGTAGTAACGGTGATTGTAAAGAAAATATAAATTTGGAAAATTATATAAAATCAATTTTCAAAACTATTTTCTCCAAATCTTTAATAACATCTCTTAGTTGGACTGAGTATGAGACCAGCTTGGCTGTAGTTTTATTTAAAGGCACAGGGAGAAATAGTATTGAGAATATGTGTGAAAATAATGGGAAAAACCGAATGAAAAATTACAGGAATAATACAAGGTATAGTAGGGTGAAATAGTTTTGGAAAAAATGTAGAAAAAATTATGGAAATAGTCCTTTGAAAAATAGTAGGTATAATAGAAGATTCAACAGGGTGTAATTGTATTGGAACAAACGTGGGAAAAATTATAGGAAAAACAGTATGAAAATTTATAAGAACAATTCAAGGTACAATACGGTGAAATAGTATTGGAAAAAACGTAGGAAAAACTATAGGAATAATATAAGGTACAACAGGGTGAAATAGTATTGGAAAAAACGTAGGAAAAGTTATGGGAAAAACCAAATCAAAAATTATAGGAATAATACTTGGTACAAAGTGTGGAAACATTGTTGGAAAAAAGGTTAGAATTCCTTTAGGAATAAGCATAGGAATTTATTACGGAAAAATAATAGAAAACTATGACGTCATTCATTTTTATTAGGTACGTTTAAGGTGCATGTTCAGATAAAAATTCCGACATTGGTACATTTTAAAAAAAGTGACCACTTTCATAGGAAAAAACATTGGAATTCCAATTATTTTTCATTCAGCTCCTCCGAAAATATGTACCGTTCTGTACCATTGGTACGTGGTACAATTTCGGAAAAAATATTTGGAAATCCAATTGGAATTCCAACCAATTTGGTCAACTGGGTTGACCCATATCCTACCTGAAAAAGAATCTTAGATTTTGACTGTACTTACGTGCAGTTGAAATAATAAAATAAAATAAAATAAAATTCTAATCACTATGAAGCTTGTGTTGAAAATCAAAATAAATCAACACAAATATAAAATTTTATAATACTAAATAACATTTCTTGAAGCACAAATTGCTAACCGGGTAATAATAATATAGAAAAAAAAGCGCGGTAGTTTTTCTTTTTATTGCCGCGCAAAAAAAAAAATAACATTAAAAAATATAAGAAAAGCCCTTTTTATTACATTTTTTTTTCGTTTAGTTTTTTTTCTTTTCTTTTTTCATTTTTTATTTTGAAAATTTACTTTAAAATTGTTTAGAGATGTGTTCTCTATTTTTTTTTTCTCATACTTTATTTTAGTGTTTTTTATTATTTTGTCGTTGTATGCGTGTATTAGTGTACATAAAATATATTTTTTTTTAATAGTGTGCAAACGACTAAAAGAATTATTTTTTTTTTTTGAAAGTTTTTTATTTCTATTTTTTTTTTTTTTTTTTATTTTTCTTACTACTTTGTTAATGTATAGGTTGAACGCGTTTGTATACTAAAAGCATCAAAAAAAAAAATATAATAATAATAATAATAATAAAACTAGAGATGATTTAAAAAAAAGTTTAGAAAAAAAAAACACATACATATATAATGTTAAAGAGGTTTAGAATAGCGAAGGTTCAATGGTGGATTGGGGGTATTTGGAGGGATGGATAAATGGGTGGTTAAATAAAAAAACAAAAAAAACAAAAAAAACTTATATTAGATGAAAATCATTTTCCAAATGGGATGTAATAGTATACTTTTGTATTATTATGTATTTTTAAAACTATGGATCTACATATATATATATATATATTTATCTATAAAGAATAAAAGAGAAGAGTAAATATTATAAAGGACGACAACGAAGATTTTAGCATCATCTAACTAACATTGAAAATATGAACACAAAGTTTTGTTGTTGTAGAAGAAGAAAATAGCGAACGTTAGTAGTAAAGTTTTAAAGCCAAAAAAAAACGAAATAAAAAAAAGGCGAAAAATTAAGGGTAAGTTTTAGATAAATATATGGAGAGAGGAATTGACGGGAATACTGTAAATGGGGATCAATGAAAATTCCCTTGAAAAAATAATAAATAAAGTTTTTGAAATTAATTTTTTCTTAAGTTGAATAGATTGCTGCTGCTGCTGTTACTACTGCTGTTTTTGTTTTTTTTTTTTCAAATATACTGGAAATAGAAAATTTTTTTAAAAATAAAAAAAATATTAAAAGAAGTTCCGGAAGGAAGGGTGCAGTAAGAAAAAAGAATTTTTCTTTTCAATTTTTTTTTTTTTTTTAATATTATAAATTTTGTTTTTTGTTGTTTTTTTTTTGTTTTGAAATTTCATAATTTTGTTTTTAAAAGAATAAATACAAAAAAAAAAAAAAAGTTATGTATAAAAAAATGAAATCAATAATTTCAGTCCTCTTTATAAAATATACATACAGATATGTATGTACCTATATTAGTTTTTCTTTTTCAAAATATATGTACATACATAAATATACAAAAAAAAAATATAATGCTTGGCAACGATTCAAAATAAAATTACAAGGACACATTGCTCTAATATTATTATTATTATTAATATTATTATTACTTACTATAATATTATTGTTATTATTATTCTTATTGTTAATATTAAGATGCATTTACAAGAATCAGGACAAATCATAATTTTTTTATAGATTTGTTACAGTAGAACAATATAAAGATGCATTGATAAATTTAAGCTGAGTTGAATCAAATTCGCTTTATATATTAACATTTTTAATATTCATTCTGATATTTTCTGTTTCATCAATATAGGAATTATTATACATTGAAAAGGTCTAGTTTCCTTAGTAGGCCTAATTTCAAAGAAACTTCCTATTATTGCGAAGGAGAAGAAAAGTTACAACATAATGACCTGTATACGGGAATGATCTATCTATATCTATCTTAAGTGGATACGTTTTTGAACAGACTGAGCTGGCCATAATGTGGATACATATTAAAGAGGTTATGTTTATTTATTTATTTTGTTTAAATCAAACAAATTACAATAATTAATTGAGATTACAATGATATTTACAATTATAAAAATAAAAAGAAGTAAAAGAATAAAACAAAAAAACAAGAATAATAACAAATAGTAAAGCAAATGTTAAGTCATTAGATTTTATAAAATCTACCTATTTTTGAAAAAACTTAGTTGACCATAATGTTTATACATTAGAGAGCTTATTCTAATTTGTGAAAATTCTACAGCAAAAGTGGGCCAATCGAGATGTAGAAGAAATTGCACAAGACATCTTGCAAACAATAAATACTACGTCTTCTTGAACTGGTATTATCTGTAGAATAATATACACTACATTAATATATACTAAGTAATATACACAAGGATTAATCTTTAGATTTATTGAAAAATGCCAATTTGACTGAAACTATGGAGATATTTTTAGGATAGGATTTTACTATAGTAGATGAAGAGGTATTCTGTTCTCCCTATAGTTTTCCTGACTTTACCGACAGGCCCAAAACACATATGTTGTATTACGATTGTATTTAATTAAATTTAATTGAAGACTAAATACAAAATCATCCCACTAATTCATAATTTAACTCTAATGTTTTTAATAAATTATATTCATAATCAATTTGTAAGGACATAATCAAACATGTAAGGTTCTGGATAGCGCAATAAATCAAAATAATCTAATAATAAAGGACATGGATTGATAAACACTAACTTATTATTAATTCCAATTAAACCAAATATATGCTGTTTAATTGTAGAATAACAGATCAACTGGATATACATTTTGGTAACGTCAACAATCAAATGATGGATCAATAAAAATATCTAGTACAAAGTTATAGATAACAACTTAAGCTGGAATACGCAAATTAGGGAACAATATAAAAAACACGAAGAATTGCCGAACTCTTCAAGCTGCTAAGCCATCGAGTCTGAATAAGCTTGAAAAGATCTATTAACTCTTGTATTTTTCGCTATTCATATCTGGGGTAAAGGCTTTTATATAAACAGTTAAGTAAGCTCCAAATTCTTTATAACAAATCTATAAAAAACTTATTTGGATACACCATCAAAAAATATTATCAAAGAACTTCTAAAAAAGCAAAACATATTACGCACAAGTCGTTCCTTTATTTTTTTTTTTTTTTTTTTATTTATTTATTTATTTCATTATGTACATATACATGAGACGGTAAGTCTCTACAAGAGTATATGATAAGAAAGAATGTAAGTTCATTGTACTTAAACTAACTAAATCTATGGAAGTTAACAGTAAAGCAAAAGACAAATAGAAAAAGAATAAAAAATAAGTTCCTTCTCTGTATGAGCGGGCTTATTTGAGTTAAAATAAATAGATAAATAAATAAATATGCGCTGATCAGGATTTGAACCATTACTGATCTACATAGTGTCGTTCGAACTAATTACTCAACATAGATGATATGTAATTGAAATCTAATAATCTAATTTTACAATTTGAAATTTGAACTATTTAGTGGTCTGATTCTACTGATTCTGTGAAATTAAAATTATCAATGTAAGAACAAGATGTGATGTAATAAAATATTTGAAGTGATGTACTTTAAAAATTGGCTTAGAAGTTATTAAGTGAACTAATCAATAAACACGAAAACAATTTAAGAACAAGTAAAAGATTAACACAAAATTTAGGAGAAAATAATAATTTAGATTAAAATCTCTTGAAGATTCAAAAGTAGGATAATAAAATAAACGATACATTTTTTGATATTATAATTGCAAATGCAACTAGATGATGATTTTTCAACAAATAGTAGCGATTGTTATTATTCAAAATAATTATTACCATCATAATCAAGAGCCTTAGCCATTAGAAGTAGGTATACCAATATCATCGCCATTAACACAACGTCATCAAATAGAATTAAGGTGGATTTCCTTTTCATAGACGAACGTCCAGACAATTTTATTTTACACTATAATTGAAACACAAATACAATCAAAAAAAACTTTATGATTTCCTCTCAAAGCGCGAAAGACTAACATTTGTTGTTAAATTCTATATGTGAATGCGTTCACATATAAATCGAGATAGCAATAAATATTTATCAAATAATTATATATCTATCCTTTTCTTTTACTTTTACATCCTTCAGCAAAAAATTTGAGCTAAGAAATTGGATGAAAACTATTAGTTAAGTAAACTATTTTGTGTATGTGTTAGTAAAGTAAAAGTTTTTGATTGGTTAAAAAATTTGTCCGGACGTCCATACATCAATAGGAAAAAGAATCAAAGACTTTTGGCTTAATTTTAAATTAATATTTTTATTTTGGAAATTTTTTTTTGATTATTCTACAAATGGTAAAAACTAATTCTTTGTTCGAGTCCTAGTATTAGAAGATTCTTTCTATTTAGTATAGATACAAAATGTGCATAGGACTGTGTAAAAAAATTAAAATTTAACTACTTAAAAATAAATAACGATGTTTTTCACCGTTTTCAATAAAACCCTTTACTATTGAAAAAATAAATGCTGCGTTGATGAAGAAGTTTCAATAAAAACTACACAATGTTAATGTTTAAACAAAACCATAAAACCTTATAGGATTTTAGGATTTGTATCGTAGCTACCTGAACCAGTACGAATTTTTGAAAAATAGTAAAAAAAAATTTGCAAAAGTACCTAAATATTTATTTACAGATCTGTAATGCTTTTGGTTTTTGAAATATTCTTGGAGAGTGAAGAAAAGCAAAGCAAAGCAAAGTCACCCGATAAATAAAGATCAACAGTAAAACGTATACACTATTTAAAACAACTGTTTTTGGACAGGAGACAGAAACATGGACCGAGCACAACTAGGTTTAAATAAATTTTAGAGAGCGTTTCTTGAATCCGTGTTGAGTTTGTTGTTTACCTGCTCCCTGTATATCTCTAGAATTTTATATGCCTATAATTTACGTTTTTTTTTGTACTTTTTTAATTGATTGTGTCAAGTCTTTTGCTACTGCTGAATTAAATGCTGGTTGATGGCTACCTATTTTTTCTGCTATTTCGACTTCTCTTAAATTATTTTATTGGAACCTAATTATGATTAATCTTTCAGATTCACATATGTAGAGTTTGGGGCAATCTTAACACTTTTAAATTTTCTATACGTTGATCCTTATGAGCTACTCAGGTACTTAATTTTTAATTTCTGATGGTTGTTGCTATCTACTTCTAGATTATATTTGTAAAATACTATCTTGATTTTTCGATAAGCGATGTATGTGTTGTACAAAACCATCACTTACTGACTCAGCACAAGCAGAAGAACTTGACATCGGAATTTCCTCATTAACCTACTCACTGATGAACAATCCAAAAGAGGAGTAGCATTTGGATTTGGTGAGATTTTTGTCATACTAAAAGTGTAATTAAAAAAATACACATAGTATATAGCAGCAGAACCAATCAAGTCAAGACTAGTATATGATCAACTAAAGATTCAATTGATCAAATGGAAAAATTTTAAGTCATTGCAACAAAGTTTTAAGAAAAAGCTTTTAGCCGAATTCAGATCTAAAGTTGTTGAACACATTATATAAGAGAGTCATAGTATTTCCAAAAAAGACATAGTAATGGTAAATTACTTAAGAGCTGCTAAGAAACTAGACTCAGCTGAAACCATCGAAATGTATAAAACTAAGAATGACTCACTCCTTAATAAATACCAAGATAATGGATATTCAATACTTTTTTAAATTTTTAGTAAAATCTAATATAACCAATTAAATCACCTCTATGAGCAGTCTTAAAAATTACTCCGAGTTCTGGTATATCCATATATTCTATTAGTAACAGTACTCCACTACTATTATTACTATTTTAAACTTCTTTGTACGCATACGGTTTCCTTGCACTGTTCTCAATCACTTTTTTTGGATGTTATAAATTGAAAAGTTTACAAACTAGCTATTGTTAGTCACCCTTTCAAGAATTTCATGGAAATTTGGAATAAAACGTGACATGCGCAATGCAAATTTGATATAATTCCCAATACAAAATTTTGTTTACGCAACTAAAATATCAGACTACCAAGGTTATAATCTGCAGTGGATTAATGTCAACAAAGTCGACCACATTAAATTAGTTTTAAGTTAAGTAGTGAAGGTATGTAGACTTAAGAATTGTAAAATGAGAATAATAAAATGTGACTCCAACGTCGGAAATTATATTTCAAATGGTAAAAACATACTCAAGTCTCTATCTGTGCTATTTAATTCGACAACAAACAATCCAATCAGCTGCGAAAAAGGTCAAATTGCTATCTGGTGCAATAAAAATCAATAAAACTATTTTAGATTTCTTTCCTTAGTCGAGTACAAAAAACTGTGACTAACTTGCGAAGTCTGCAAGTAAAAGCAACATAAACAAAACAAACTAGAAAACCTCTTATGAAAATTTGAAACCACCTGTTATAGTGTTAATGCTGGGAAAACATACATATTTCATCATATCAATTATAGAATTACATTTCCTAAACAATGAGCGTCTATTCACGTCTGAAGCTTTTCAAGAAAAAGTATATATAATTTTAAAGATTCTGTAATTAAATATAGTTCAAACATTTGAAATTCTAATTCAGAATTCCTATTTTGACCACATGAAACAATTTCCAATTTTCATTACAATCTGATTTGTAATAACTTAGTACGCTAATGTTGCAAATGTTGCCCTATTTATTTTAATTTTATTACTTTTCGAAATAATTTCTGAAAATAAGCGTGTGTAGTTAGATATAAGAAGAAAGAGCAAATATAGATAGAGAGAGAAGAAAAAATACTGATTTTATTGTGATGATTTTATTTTCTCTTTTTTATTCCTTTTTTCGAGCTTATTATATCCTGTAACGTAAGTAAGTAAAGGAGTTTTTTTTTTCTATATTAAGTATTATTTTTAAATAATAATTTCTTTTTATTAATTTTTTTTTTTCAGAAAGAAATAAATAAAAAAAAAATTTTAGAAAAAAGATGTAGAATTTTTTTTTTACTAAGCTTTTTACTGACAAAAAAACGAAAGCAAAAAAAATTAAAAAAAATAAAAATTAAAAAAATTAAAAAAAATTATTAAAAAAAAAAAGTTTATATTATTTTGGAGGGAGGGTGGTTCAAGATTTCTAAGATAGTATATTTGATAGAATTGAAGTACAGTTAGAGATTAATTTGAATAAAATTTATGACTGGGATATAGACACTAGAGGTACATAATAACGATTTCATAAGGATATAATTTTGTTCTTTATTTCATTTACATTTTGCTTTTTTTTTTTTGAAATTAATTAATTAATTGTTTTTGAAATATTCTGTTTGATAAATAATAATTATGATTTTTTTACAGTTTTCAATTTCGTGAGGGAAGTATCGTATTATAGAAATCTGTTTTGTAATAAAAGTTCAAACTAGTTATTTGCAAGAGTTCATATAAATCAAAAAATTATGGCAGTCGGTACACTGAACTTCGAGTAATAAAATTTGAAAATGAATATTATCATTTTTAGAAACGAATCAATGTTGTTTGTGTAAATTCTGACTTGTGGATATCCACGATAAGTTAAAAATAGTGGTGAAAATAGATGCCCGCGACCAAATCAACCGTAGGTGATGCTATCAACTAGTTAGTTATAGATAGTTTAAAAGAGGGTGGTAGCCACTGAAATCAGTGTCTATGTGAACACAAGGCCACCCTAAACCATAGCAATCTGGAGAATTGTGTTTGATGACAGAAGACAAACTACTTTGGGTATTCTGAAAGGCTTTTGAGATTTCTATCTAATATATTATATATACTATGCTATACTTGAAAGATCCTAGGTATCACTACTCCATGTATCACTAAAAATAAAATTGGAATTATGATAATATGAAGGCGATGTACTTTACAATATATATAGTTTTCCATATTTAAATTAGTAGATATATCATAAAAATTCTAAATATTGTGTAAAAGCAGTTAGGGTTTTCATCACATAGATTTGGAATTATAAAAAAACAAGAATGCTATAATACATAATTATACATTACATTTTTGTTTTTTTATATTTTTATATTTAGATTTTACAAACAAACAAAAATTTACAAAAATTGGTTTTATTTTAAAGAATTCAAAATTAACACAAAACTATTCGTTTTCTTATTAATTTTATTTTTATATACTTATAGTTATTTAAGCTATAGAATTTCGAACTTTTTTACCACTTTTTTAATATTTAAATTATTTTTTTTCTTATTTTTTTATTAAAAAAAAACTACAACTAAACTTAAACTACCTTAAACTATCTAAACCTAGAGAGAGAGAGAGAAAGAAGCAGAACACAATATTTTGTTTTTTTCTACAAGTATGCATTTTCTAACAATACAATACATTGTTTGGAATAAACATATCGTATTTAATGATCGAGTTGACCAAAATATTAGGATTAAAATAAATGCTTTTGCATGTGGCCTTCCTATTATAATGATATAATATGGGCACATGTTCATGGTTTTGCATAATACCATTTATCTATATATATGAGGTGGTCGGGACCAATAAAGCCCGCTTTCATACTATACTGAATAGATTCCTCATTATGATAGTATATTTTGGATATTAATCCATTTTCCGCAGTTTCTAGCTAGCGATCAATGTTAGGTTAGGTTTCGGATCAATTTTATTATAAAATTGTCAAACCTAACAATGTAAGCTTCTTTGTACATATATTTATTGGAATAGAAGTGTTTGAAATCTGTTTCAGGTTTACGCGTTTTGTTGATGCAAGCTCTCTAATACATTTTCTATCGAACCTTCTTATTTTTCCATTAGACTAGCACTTATATTAAACCATATAGGTGCTCCGTATGCCAATATTGGTCTAATAAGTGATTGATAAGCAATTATTTATACTCTAGGGTTAATATCTTTGTTATAAAATAATTTGTTGTAAACCGTTTTCCATTTTATATTTTCCATTTGTGACCTATGGTTTTGATTCATTATAATAAATTCGTTTTTCGAGATCATGTCATGAATTAAATTCACAAAATGGTTTGAAAATCTATACTGAATCAGTTTGAAAATTAAGCCGATTATACATTCCATGCTATCAACTATTTTACTGAACCGACCACTTTGCTATGACCCTCTAGTTAACTCATTTATTTTGTTTTGGGTTTTTTTTTGAGTTCTTCCAAATATGTATTAATAAAATTTTTATTTCCTGCCTCTACCGATAATCTAACTTCAAGCTTTTATTTTATTTTTTTTTTTTTTTTAATATAAATTTTATTTTTTCCCACTATTTTTATATTCTTACACTAGTCTAGCCTACAAAAATTTACAAAAACAGCTACTTATTTCTAATTTTATTAATATCTAAACAATTTTACCGTTTTTATGTTAGTTTTACGCAAAATTTTATGAGTTTTTTTATACTATGTACAACTTTACAAAGTTTTTTTAGTCTTTGAATTATATTATTGGAAAAGTAGGAGGTAAAAACCAATATTTATATTTATTAAAAACCTAGCTTAACTTAGTCTATCTTAATCTAACTAAAACTGCTTAACCTAATTAAAAAAATAATGTATGTTATACTATGTGCTAATTATAATTAGAGTTTTCCAACCACCAATAGTTTGCTTTAATTAATTTGTCCTTATCTGGTATGGACATTTCAAATTTTAAATTCTCTCCGTTATTATAATCAATAGCTTTACATGTAGCCCGTCTATTATAATGGTATAATAGAGGGACATGGTTAGGGTTTTGAATATAACCGTTTTTATCCAAATAGATAAAATGCTCTGGAGCTATGAAGCCCGTGAGCAAGGTCTTTTTGATGTACTCCTCATTGTGGTAGAATATATGCGATATTGAACCATTTTCCGGAGTGTTTTATGCTTTATCATAATGTCTTCGAATTAATTTTATAACAAAATTATCGATTCTAATTATGTTTGCTTCGATATACAAGTATTTATTAGAGTAGTAATGCTTGTATTCGGAATTGGGCTTTCTATATATATTAGTACAAACTCTTATGCACTTTCTTTCAAATTTTCGGAGAGTTTCCATTAAGCTCGCACTGATGTTGTACTATATTGGTGCACCATATACAAGCGTTGGTCTTATTAATGTTTGGTAATATATAATTTTAACTCTTTTACTAATAATTTTGTTGTAAAAAAGTTTTTTTGAAGCCATGAAAGCTTTGTTACCTTTTAATATACTATATTTGACTTGCTCAATATAATTTAAGTTACGATGTAATTGTACTCCTAGGTATTTAACTACTTTTTTATTAGTTAAGATAACATTTCCTGCGGAATTTATTTCAAATTCTTTCCAGTATTTTTTGATATTTACACTAGTTTTATCAACCGTGTTACGAAACAAAATCGTCTCGCATTTGTTTATGCTGATTTTCAGCAGCTAAGCTTTGAAGTAGTACCGAGTAATATTAAACATTTTTTATACTTTGCCTTTGATGTAATCTACTGAACTATCGGCAGAATAGAATAGGATGTCATCGGCAAAGGCCAATGCATAATTATTTCCTCTAACCCGGTCTAGTGAGGACAATAATTCTGATAAATATATTGAAAACAGTATTGGTGCATTAACTGTACCTTGTAACAGGCCATTATCTATCGTGAAAATTTCTTTATGATTATCATTTGGGTTTTTTATAAAAAATTTATTTTTGTAAATCATATCAATTATAATTGCTACAAGGTAATTTGGGACTTTAAACTTTAAAAGTTTATATATTAGCCCATCTAACCAAACCGTGTTAAAAGCTTTTTCCAAATCTATCAGGCAAGCTCCCACCCCAAACTTTTTGTTAATAAACCAACAAATATCTGAGGTCAACTTTGTAATGGCGTGAATAGCTCCATGCTTGTACCTGAAGCCGAATTGGTTTTCAGGTATAATTTGTTTCGTTAGTGTAAATTTAGTTAATTTGTCGTTGATAAGTGTTTCAAATACTTTGCTTATGTTTGGCATTAAGCTAATGGGTCTTCAAGCTTTTATTGCACGTATCAATTGAAGTACTTCATATTTCTAAAATTCTGGCTTAATTATATTATTTTTCTACTTTTGATATGTTTTTAATAACTTATGATATGAAACTGCGACTTTTAAAATATTTTGCGGTTGAAGCTCTATCAATTTAAAAAATTACCGCAAAACCAACTTTATGTTATTATATATTTTCCAAGCCAGGACATGTTACTGTTTAATTATTTAATTATAGTACATTAGATCACATTCCAAAAGAGATGTGAAGACCCACTGAATAAATAAATAAAACAGGAAAATTAAAGTTGATTTCTGTAGATTTTAATTATGGAAATTGCCACCGTAGTAGATCCTTCGCAAATATAGCATACAGATCACTAACAAAAAATGCATCAAAGGAAACTTTGCCTACACTGAAAAATTTATTTGACTAAAGAGTATTTCAAATGAAAAAGTTACCGATTTAAAAAGTTTATTAGTCTATTTGTCCGATATAGACAAAGAATATTACCGAGCAATTTTCTGAAAAATATAATTCACTATTGTGATATTAATGTAAACTAGAATTAAATTTTGTGTTCTTGTTAATCTTAATGACTTTTTTATATTATTTACTAAGACTGAAAATTATTTTATTTTTTTCTTTAAATATGTGTATATGTATATATAAAACATACATATATTATAATAAACACTGTTCAATTCATCAAAAACTATTTTTATATATTTTTATAATAAAAAACTTGAAATAAATTATTGTTATGCATATAATAAAGTTTTTTATATATTTGATATTGAATTGTTGTATATCCACTTTTTTGTCGTATATCAAAGTTAATGAAAAAAATGTTCACACATTGGGATATACGACAAACCCATTTTGAATATGATTGAATAAATTATATCAAATTCAACCCATTTTGAATATGATATAATTTTTGAAGTTTCAACAAATATATTATCAAAGTTAATTATGAAAAATATATAATAAATCCTATCGAACATTTTTTTTCATAATTATCCATTAAACCTTAATGAGTGTGTTTCTCAACAATTGGCGTATGCGACAATAATCGGGCAACGATATGTTTAAAACCGTTAGAGCATGCAAGCGATTCAATGGCAAAATTTAACCTACTTCAGAAGCTATTAAACAACTAAAGTCTTTAACAACCGCATAATATTAAGATGTCTATTATGTAAGAGAAAATTCATCTGTAAATGGTATATCAATTTATTGAAGATAAGAAGTATAAGAAAGTTGAAGTTGAATTGAAATATAAATTCAAAAAATTTAGATTGAATTTCATATTTAGAAATTTTTTTACAAATCTTCTTAATAAAATTTTTCGTCCACACGTTCTTCTACCATTTTAATATGAATTATTATACTTACTAGTGAATCCCCTTTGCAATTGCACAGAATCAGTTCTTTCAGGTACGATATTATATAAAAAGAAATACTTAATTTGGTATAATTGTAGTTGTTTTCTGAATCGCTTGATTATTGAATATATATATAATGAAATTAAAGTATAATACCTAATACCTTATGACGAAATTAATACTAATTTCAATATAATTTAACACAATAAAATCCCATTACTCTCAACGAGTAGGTCGATGTATTTTAATTCGTTTATAGTCAAAAACGTTTGTAGTCACAATTCTGTTATAGTCAACAATTTGTTTCAAAGAAAGTAATAAACTCCATAAGTTCAGACAATCAATGTCGTTTATAGTCAGTCACATTAAAATATAACGCCAATTTTTTCAATAAAAAAGGTCAAAAGTGAATATTATTTTATTTATGATTTATATATTGTCTTTTTTTATTTTATTTCAAATATGTATATTTCGTGATTACATAACAGAATAATTGCTATTTATGAATAGAATAAAGTTTAAAATTCTTATATCTACGAAATATATTTTATTAAATTTTTTTTATCAAACCTATAGTCACAAAACGGTTATTGTCAGAAATATTACTGAAATGTTGCGAATGACTATAACCGTGTTTTACTGTATATATTTTTTTTAAATTGCGGAAGCGAATGAACTAACATTCATTATCATTTTTGACGAGTATGATCTGATCTGATTTTTGTTTTTCGGTTTTATTTTCAATTTTTGTCTGTGTTTTTATTTTTTTACTTTTTTCTATAACTTTGTGTGTCCATTTAAAATGAAAGAATTTTTATGAACTGCCCGTAATTGAAATTTATTTTAGAATATAGATGTTGCTCAACTTGGAAATAACTGTAATTTATTTGTTGTAACAATTTGAAATGTTTTAAGTATTCAGCACCAAGAACTTGCTAAAATTTTAATATTTTTGTGGTGTAATTTACTATTAAATTATTTTTCCTTTTTTACTCCCCACGTCGTTCATCTTGTGTATTACATATAAGATAACTAAAATCGAGAAAGTTTTTTGTATCTATCTATCTATCTTTCAAACTCTTAAATAAAGTTTACACAACAAAATAAAGTTATATAAACTGAAAGTCTCTGCAAGTAAATATGCAGACTATAGCCCAACAACTATAACCCCATATATCATTGGTCTGGAGTGAAGAAAGAATCGTAAGAATACCAAAGAAAGGCAACCTGACTTACTGCGATAATTGGAGAGGCATTACATTGCTCAACATAGCATATAAGATCATAGAAGCAATAATTCAAAGTCGCTTGCAAGAAAAACTGGAGAAAACAATTCGTGAAGAGCAAGCCGCCGGTCTTCGTCCTCATCGAAGCTGCGTTGATCAAGCAAACATACCTCGGATAATAGTAGAACAATCAATTGAGTATAAAACACCATACATGCTATTCATTGACTTCAAGAAGGCTTTCGACACAATCGAGCGCGTTGCCATATGGAAACACTAAGGAACAACGGAACATCACAAAAACATAGTTCGCCTAATCCAAAGATGCCAAACTATCAGTAATTCACAGAGGACAAACAAGTGCTTCCTTCATCACCACATCGGGAGTCAAACAAGGATGTCCTCTCTTACCACTCTTCTTCACAACCTTGCTCGATAATATACTAGAAAAAAGCTGCTAAAAAAGAGAGGAATAACTTGGAGTCTCACTCAACAACTCGAACACCTCCACTATGCAGATGATATCTGCTTTTTCTCGCACAAATTCAACGACATGCAGAGCAAACTAGCAAATCTGGAATAACTTGCAAACATGTTGGGCTAGAAATAAACCTGAAACAAAAAACGAAAGCTATGAGAATGAATAACACAACCACGGAACGCCTCAGGTTGAAAGAAGAACAAATCGAATTTGTGAATAACGTCTGCTACTTGGGAAGTATATATCATAGCAATTAGTGGTGTGACTCAAGAAAATGTAGAAAATAGGTTAAAGAAAGCAAGAGCAACATTTGGAAAATTTCAACCTATATGGAGGAATAGCCAAATATCCAGAGCAACTAAACTTAGAATATTACGGTCTAAAATCAATCCTGACATACAGCAGTGAAACTTGGTTAACATCAAAAATTATCAACCAGAAGTTAGAAATATTCATTAATAAATGTCTAAGGATAATATCCCGAATATTCTGGCCAAACACAATAAGCAAAAATGACTTCTGGATACTAACCGACGAAGAATCCATAGCGAAACAAATTAGAAGAAGGAAATGAAGATGGATAGGCTACATTCTCAGAAAGCTTTTAAACAAAATCGAGCGAAAAAAAACATAACGTAGCTGGGTATGTATGTATAAAGTACGTTGGAAATGTCAAGTGGAAGCCCTATGTTCCCAAGAGATGTAACGAAAAAAAAAAACTGAAAGTCGTTGCAGGAAATCATTGAAATAAAATGAAGTGTGTAAAAATATTAGAGAGATACCCACCACATTTTGAAATATTCATCAAAATGAACCGTTTCCTACTCCTAATCACTGAGACGACTCATTAAGCTAAAAAGATATATGCCACACAGTTGAAAGATTCATGTTCGATTGTTTTCAAATCTAAAAAATTAATTCAATAATAAATGTATGTAATATATATATACTTATTTTTATATTTCCAAATTTAATTTTTTACCGTAACTGGTGAACATAAAATAATAAAAATCAAATGGAATCCAATCAGAATCTTTAAATTTTGATACAAAAACCATTTTATTTAAAAAATTTCCATTTGAATTCAATAAACAACAATTTTCAAAGAGTTGAGATTTTCTTTAATGAAGTTTATATGTATGTTAAAAGGACATTTTAGGATAACTTCAAGGATAATTTTAAATCGATTAAAGAATGTCTTCTTCTTGTTTAATGTTTAAAATTCTTTTAGAATTTTTTTTTCTGTCTTGTTTTGAGAATGTGAGTTTTGAACATTTGTTTTTTTTTTTTACTGTTACTAGAAAATTATCATATCAGTTTGTTTTCATTTCATATTTTTCAGATAAATTTTATTTAATTTTTTTTTGTTGTTGTTTTTATTTTGTTTTTTTTTTTCATAAATATTTTATTTATTTATTATTCCTCCTTAGAGTATAATTTCAATGTTTGTTACTGGTACGATTTTGTAATTTTTTTTTTTTTTAACATTTTCCAAAATTGTTTGTTTTTCTTGAATCCTACAAACACGCTTTATTTGCTTATTCTGTAAGATAAATACATTCATACATACCCAACCAAATACAAAAAGTCAAAATAAAAAAAAAAAAAACAACAAAAAAGAACAGAATAAGAAATGAAATGAAATGTTAAAATTATGTTAACTTTAGATATTCGAAATAGAGGAGTTAGGCTTAAACAAATATATACAAAAAAAAAAAAAAAAAAATTAAGAAAAAACATGAAGAGAAGAAAACAAAATGAAATCCGTGGAATTACATTCTGGATAAAGTAATGAATGAATAATAGGCTTGAATTTGTTTGGTTTAAGAGGAATATTAAAGGTGAATTCCATAATATTATTTTTATCTTTCATATATCGAATTTTTTTGTTAAATTTCAAATTAGTATTTTTGTATTCGTGAAACAAAAGAAATAATCATTTTCTACTTTTGAATTTAAATAAAAATTTTCAGTTGTTGAAATTTTAGCTTCACTCAACATCTTTAAAGTGTTTGGACGAGTATTTTTTATCTATATATAGAAATCGGTTCTTATATTTTGCCTAAATATTAATATTTAATACGATACGAGGTAGTTATTTGTAAAAAAAACTAAAACTGCGTAACTAGGTAAGTGATAATTTCAGTTTTTTATGGAAAAGCAATTCGTACTGGATTGTCCCTTGTTGATTCGATGTCTCGGGTGATTTATTTGTTGTTAGTTAGTTCTTAGAGGATTACTCGACGAAAAAACTTAGTACTAAAGCCACCCTTTTTTTGTATATTATTGCCAAAACTTAGGTTAAGAACCTTTGACTACTTCTGTACCGTGGGCTATTTGAAAAAGGAAAGCAAAACAATAGAAGAAGACAAGTTTTGTTGAAAAGAGCGAACAATGTTGCTAATATTCGTCTTAAAAAGTCCTTATCTCATTGGAAAATGTTTTGATTTGGAAGCGACTCCACATTCGGAATATTCTAACCATAAAGAATTTACATAACCGGACTTAAACCATTTCAGAATTTTCACTGTGAAAGGTTGGACCCTTGATGTCTCTCGTGTTATGCGTTGGAATTGCTTGAGAGGTGGCAAAAGTTGCTTTAGTATCTCTGAAGTCACATTTATGTCGCATATAAGACGAATGGCGTGGTTTCGGGCCTTGTCCAAAAAACTTAAAGCATTTTTGGCACCCTTGCCCATAAATGTGAGTTATACTTGAATTTGGGTTCTATATGCTTTAAAGATGAAGTCTTGGGATGAAAAAAAGCTTTGCAGCAACTCAAAAAACCCAACTATTTGGCGGCGTTTTCCGCAATATCGAAAATATGCTCATTCCAATCCATATTTTGATTCACTTGCATGCCGAGAATGTTCAAGTTTTTTAGTCACTGATTTTCTTCATTTTGAAACCGCAGAGTTGGTTCTTAGCTTATCCACTGGTTGGTTTTTGAAGAGTTAAACTCGACTCTGTTTGTTTTATCGCAGTCGACAATATTGGTTATTAATTGATCCCACGGGCCCTCATTGTTCATTTGGAGTTAAGTGCGAAAGCTATAACATTAGTGTTTTTTAAAAAATCATATGATTCTACAAGACTGCTGTCATCAGCAAAACTATGGATTAGATTGAAATTTAATTTGAGAAGATTATAGATGGAAATGAGAAATAGGGTAGGTAAAAGGACAGACCTTTGTGGAACACCAGCGATTGCGATTGAGAAAGTTAACCTTCCGCAATGATTCCGACTGAGTCATTAGGTTTCATTCGCTATTTTTGGAATTTTTGCCAAAAAATTATATTTTGCAATGTTTTTAATTTCGACTAAAGTGTGATGAAGATTTAATGATGTTTGAAGAGTATTCGGGCGAGTAGTTTTACATATACATACAAGTCAAAAATAACAGCAGATGTGTAAATGAAAATTTTGTTCATCAGAATGACAATGACGTGTGTCGTTTATTATATAGAATATTTTAATATCATTTAACACTATTTTTGAACTATTTTTAATTCAAACTGTTAGAACTGTAATTTGGAAAAACTTTTTTTAGCAGAAAAGTTCAGTTGGTTTTATTTATTTTATTTTTGAAATAAGTGTGGTGTTGTGCTCTATTGACCTGAACTACTTTATTGTTACCATTATTGCCTCTTGCCATTTTCAAACTCACATAAATTTGCTATTTCTGTTCATGCTCTGCTCTGTAGATCATCTGCAATGCATTTTTCTATATTTTATCTGTGACTGTGCCAATCTGCAAATCACGGTAGTTATTTTAATTAAGTTGGTACTATTGAGATGGTTGCATTAACTTAACCACATATAATTTGATTTTAAAAGCTTTCTGACATTTCAATAGTAGTCTACTAACCCCTCCATGTAATTGGCTACCGAACGTCCTAACAGATTTTAGCTTGTTTTTCAAAATTTTATTCTGTATTGACAAACTGGAGAAACACTTAAGACTAAGAGTTTTATAAATTTGATGTTAAGCTCTTTTTTCTTTTTTATGAGCTCTTCTTACCTCTTATTGTGTCATCTCAAACCGAGTATATTGTTATCGAACGCAGTACCTTGTGAGTAGATATTTTTTTGACATTAAGTTTTATTTAAAATAAAAAAAAAATTTTTTTAGAATTATTTTATTTCCCTGAAAATTTTAATTTCGATTGAGTATTCAACTGAACGAGATTTTGTTATTCTTTTTTTTTATTTCATATTTTAGATTTTATTATGATTTTAGTTTTTTTTTTTAAACTTTTTTTTTTTGTTTTTGCTTTGAAGAGATTTTGATTTATATTAATCAAAATAAAGAAATGAAAAAAAAAAATGTTTTATTGAATTTTCTTAGTTTTCTTTGATTTTATTATAATATTAGTAAATCAAAATCATAAATTCACTTGAATGAATATTAAATTAAATTTATTGAAAAAAAAAATTATAAAAATAATTTAATAAGTAAAATTTGAAACAAAAAAAAAAAAATTGATTGAATGGATCAGCAAAATGAAATTTTTTTAAGTCCAATATAGAACACAAACCCTTTAAACTTCCAAAATGTCTTTTTTTTTCTCCATAACCATTTGAGCCTACTATTTTGGAGAAATAATATTTGTTCAATTAATGATGATAGAGATGATCTTGATTTTTGATAAATTCAATACACACAATTTTGAAATATGGAAATTGGTCTCATTTCATGCATATTTAAGATTTACTGTAAGGGGCCTGAATTTAAAACCAAGAACTTGAAAATGAAATAAATAAAAAACGTCAACATAGCCGACGTATTGAAGCTTATTTGAAGAAGTGTGAACAGTGTAGCATTTGAATTTCTATTAATAAATTAAAAAAACTTATATCAAGAATAATAAAGAAAAAACACGAGAAGTATTGAGCAACTTAGCATATTTCCAACTTGCGTAGTTCATGACAATAAAATATTTTCATCCCATCTACTAATCCGTAATACGTGCACACTGGGAATATATCTTATTAAATGTCTATTTGGACTTACATATAATGAAATTTTCGACTGGGGTAAAGCAAACAGAGTTGAGTTTAACACCTGCACAACTCAAAGTTGTCTAGTTCAGCAAAAATTAATGCCATTCGAACCTATACCGAACCGCGACTATAAAAGTTAAATATTCTCGGAATGCGTGTAAATAAAAATATGCTCTGACCATATTTTCGATATTACGAAAAACACCACAAAATGTTTGGGTTTTTATTTATTTACTTATTTATTCAAATAACCTAAAAGAGCCTAATGGCTAGCGGTATAAAATGTATATAATTATTATGTTTTATAATACCTAAACAATAACGAAAATTTTTTAGAGCAAGTTAACAATAAATTGAAATATAAAAGTACAAAAAAAGTTAGTTTTTAAATTAGAATTTTTAAATTTTTTGTACGATGTCACCTGGAACTGTATTATAGGGTTTAATTGATTGGTTTAATATTGAGTTATGTCCTGACATCATACGCAGATTATATGCCGCTAGTATTGTAGTTATGCATTTCATTATTTGTAAGAAATTAGCTTTGTGTTCGATTTTATATTTTTTATTTGCATCTTATGTATTTGTAATGTTTGAGCCAAATTTCTAATGTCTTCCACTTTAAGGATTTTGTATTGCTGATGTATGCGATTGGTAGATGTTCTATGACCAAGTTCATAGAGATTTTTTATTGCCTTATTTTGAATCTTATGTAAAGACTGCTCTAAGCTTTCTTGAAGACTGGTTGTTGAAATTCGTTTATCGTCAGATAATCTTGAATGTAGAATCGCTTTCTTCTACAGGCATTCTGTAGAAGGGGTAGTTTTTATTTGTTAAATTTATACACAGTAATAACATAATTTACAACTCGCCGCCGAACCTTTCTTCTAATCCTTTCTCTTTTTCTTCTCTTTAACAATCCATTTTCTTTTCTTTTCCAAAACTCCAACGGTACGAAAATATTCAAGAAAGAAGAAGGTAAAAAAGGTTTCTCTGACCTAAGTTTTGGCTTGAAAAAAAATTGAAAAAGGTAAGAATGAACAGATTGAGGATCAAAAAGGCTTAAAAAAATAAATCAAAATCTCAAAACAAATGTTTTTCAATTAAAAAATGACTTCAACAGGGAACAGGGTTAATTCACCTATCCCTTCTAAGCCTTTGCAGACGACATATTTTTTTGCTCATCATCTAACTCTGTAGAAATATTACAAAATAAAGTGTCAGAAAATGTTTAGCTTAACCGTAGGTTACTGCAAAATATGGCTTTTTTCAATCTAAAAATAATTGCGAATAAAGCCTATTACAGTAATCACAACATCAGAAAAAACTGAAACAGATTTACAATAAAATCTGTAAATAACATAAAAATAAAGCATAGAAAAACTGTAAATATATAAAAGAAGAATTTTAGTGGCTATGCAACAGCTGGAATCATTTATTCTCGAAAGAGTTTTTGTAGATAAAGTTAAATTACGGTAAGTTAAGTTTTATATTTAAACATAATAATTAATTTGTTCAGCGACTAAATCTAGACCTAAAACCTTAAATCCGGTATTAAATTCTGATGTAAGGATTGCGACAGGAGCTTTTCGAACTAGCCCCACAAATAGCATTATCTGCGACGCAGGAATACTTCCACTTGAGCTGAGGTGGAAAAAATGTTTATTGATGTACGGACTTAAAGTATTATCAAGTGATAGCCACACACTTAGTGAACTAATAAAAGACACATCAATATATAATAAATACAAAAACAGGCCAATAAGATGTCAACCGTCTTTTGTAAGACTTAGACAGGCTCTGGAAGAATTGGACATCACACCAGATAAACTTTTTGATAAAACAAAAATACACAAAACCCCACCATGTATGCTTAGACTACCACGCGTCGATACAGATCTTAACACACACAAAAAAACGAAACAAATAACACGCAATACCAACAATTATTCAAAAACAAACTAAATACTACCTATAAAGACATACCGATATACACAGATGGATCGAAACAAAATAACATAGCAGGATGCGCATTTAAATGTATGCAACATGAAAAAAAATACAGACTTAACGAACATACAACAGTATATTCCGCGGAACATTATGCCATAAGGAGGGCAATTGAGTATGTCAGCCGAAGCTATGAGGGGAGAAGGTTCATAATTTGCACCGACTCCCTTAGTAGCCTACAGGCTCTCTCATCTGCTACCTCAAAACACCCGACAGTGATTGCAATCCAAGATCAGCTGCAGGTATGTAAAAATCATATAGCATTTCTATGGACTCCGGGACATGCCAATATTACCGGTAATGAAGAAGCAGACAGACTGGCAAAGGAAGCAATTTTAGAACCACTTTCCGAACAATAAAGCCGGTACTACAGGGATTATAAAGAGATATGTGATCGAACTTTATGGGACATACACAACACAAGTTGGGAAAATGAACCCCTCACCAACAAACTAAGGCACATTAAAAGAAATGTATCCAGATGGAATAGTTTAGACCAGGCCAGTAGGAAAATCGCTGTTGTTCTGACTAGACTCCGAATAGGACACACACGATACACCCACAGCTATCTCTTTGATGGACCCCAAAACGCACAGCCAACATGTCACTGTGTTCCAGAAACCCCAATTAATATACAGCACATATTTGAGGCTTGCCCATTATATACTGATGTAAGTGCCAGGCTTGGAATCACGGGACTTGATATACTCACACAGGATACTATAGAAGCAACAACTAATATCATGGCATTCCTTAGAGAAACTGACATTTTCAATAAAATATAATAAAATTCAATTAAAACCAATAAAAAAAAAATTTAATTTTTCTAATATAATATAAACTAGGCTAAAATCAAAATTATAAACTTAAAGAGAAAAAAAAAATGAATTTGAAATTACAATACAAAAAAAAGAAACAAAAAGTAAATCAAAAATCTAAATTTAAAAAAACATTATGTTAAAAAATAATAATGAAATAAACTTAAGATAATTATGTAAAAAACTTTAAAGAATGAGGGCTTGACAAAACCCACGTGGTTGATAAGCCCATAATAAAGATCTTATAAATAATAATAATAATAATAATAATAATTAATTTGGTTTTTAAAAATTGTTACATATGAATTGTATAATTAACAACCTTTTCAAACTAAGCTTATGAAAAAAAATTAACAAATATACCAGTCTTTACGTTAATTGCATAGAAAGTAATCAAAATCATTTTTATAAAATAAATTTTAAATTATGGCTTTACAAATTGTAAACAAAATAAAATGAGTTATATATATCCTAGGAATTATTTTCATTAAAACTATTTTTATTTTTATGTCTGATAATTTTAATGCGATAATTTTGGGTACCGAACTAGAGTTATTTTCAGGCTTTATTAATGAAATAAATTCTGTGTATCGAAATATTCTTAGTTTCATGTCTGAATAATGCGATATTTCTGGGTATCGAACTACTGTTATTATTATGCTTTGATAATGAAATATATTTTGAATACCAAACTATTTTCATTTTCATCTCTGAATAATTCAATACGTTTTGTATTTCTTCTTTCATACTTTCAGTAGAAACTTTATTAGCCAGTTAAGAAGCAATTTAATAAATTAAAGACTTTTACAAAAAAGTATAAATTATACAAAAAATTTAACATATTAATAGAAGTAGGAACTAATGCTAAGCCCAAGCTCAAGATCATCGTATATTACAACCAAATGAAAGCCGGTGTTGACAATATGAACAAATTTTTGGATGAATATTTTGTAAAACGAAGAATCAATCGTTGTTCACTGACATTGTTTTGTATAATTGTTTTGCATAAAAATCAGGATCATAATCCAAGAATTTCCATCATTAATCACCGCACAAGGTTCATGAAAAATTTTCCTTTTGAACTGTGCAAATTAAATATCCAAACTCGTGCATTAAATCCTATGGTCGTTGGTTAGCCATTTATACTTTCAGTAATACAAGATGTTCTTGGAAGATAAATTCAGCCTTTAATAACAAGCAGCAAGCAACCAACAAAAGAGAGACTATACTGGTATACTCGAAGTGGTTGTCACTTGCTACTCATGTAGAAAACTGAACGACAAGCAAAGAAAAACTAGAAAAGCTTGCGTTGAGTGACCAATTTGTGGTAAACATAGTACAACGTTAGCAAAATGTAATAGCTGTAATTAATTTTAATAGGGAGTAATTAATTTTGACTTTTTTATAGTTTTCAATTTTTTCCTAAATATTCTATGTAATTATCATAATTACTTTGAAATAAATTTTGTATGTAAATGAAATAAAAATAAAAATAAAATAATAATATTAAATTAAAAATTAACAAATTTATATCTTTTTAGGAGTTGTCAGGGAGTTTGAGCTCGTTAGCCCTTCCAGAACCTTTTTCTTTGTGGTATGAAAATACAAAAGGTACCCGGGTACCTCGTCACTCATATAATTAAAATACCTCATATGGTTAAAAAAATTGTTATCAGGAATAAAGAACAAACACAAAATGTATATAGTTCATGACAGTAAAATATTTTCATACCATCTACTAATCCATAATTCATGGACACTGGGAATATATCTTATTAAATGTTTATTTGGACTTTTATATCATGGAATTATATATAACTGAATTTATATATATTTAATAGATCAACAGATATAACGGTCTTATAGAAAAACTTCAAAACAGCAAGGATACTTTCATATATCCTTTTCGTCCTTAAAGGATAAGATGCGCCACTAAAGATATACATTTTTGGAAAACTAGCAATTCCAGCTATCCTTGGGATATGGTCATTAGATCCTACGCCGATATAAAATCTCCTTCAGAATCTCCAAAAAAAGAACTTATAAAACAGACATAGTACAACAATTTAGGAAAATTTATATTCTCAAAAGAATGGGAAAGGGTAAATAAAATGTTCCTACTAGGCATAAATATACTGAATATTAATATATTTCAGAAATCACGTTAAGAAATTTTATATTTATTAAAATGTAGTTTTTTTGGATATTTCAAAAATTTTGGAACCTACTATGTATTAATTGATATCAGGGTTGTGTATATTACCTTACAAATAAAATGTCAATCAACAAACACGAGTAAATTATAAACTGCTTTACAAAAATTGAAATTGAGAGCAATGACTCCAGCTATAGAAATCTATTATATATATCCAGCAAGTTGTTCTGAAGTTTTACGATATCTCACCGTGGATAAAATGGATAACAGTTATAGCATGGTTGGGCATTTTCCTTAAGGGCCCCAAATTCCATTTGTTTTAGTGCATCATATTCACCATTGTATTTAACAAAGAATTTTGTTTTTGACAGAATATTGAGGTGGATGACAAAATTTGACTGTAGTGATGGGGGTATAATTTTTTTTACTAGTGCAGAAGTCCCCAGCAACTCTAAACCTCATTGAAACTAATGTGAAAATATTTCTTTTTATAGAATTTGTAAACTTCAAAATATATTTGCAAAATTAAATTGATTACAAATTGATAGATGTAAAACTTCATTTTGTAATTGACGAATAATTTTTAAATTTCAAATTTATTATAAAAAAAAAAATATAAAAAAAAAAATAACAAAATTTTCCTATTATTTATAAAACATTTTCAATCATTTTAGTTAAAAAAATTTCCTAGAAATAAAAAAAAACACCCATTGAGAACCTGAAATTTTTCTACAATTTTTTCACATTCTTAGAATTTGTTGACAAGATTTTTTTCTTTACAAAAAAAAAAAAAAAAAATAATAACAAGGAGGAAAAACATTAGGGTTTCTTTGAACATACCAAGGTAGAAAGGATAAATAAAAAAAAAAGAACATAATAGTTGAAATTTGAGAGATATTTTCCATAAAAAAGAAAAAGGATATGTTTCAAAGAATTTCAGTTTTCCTTTTTTCAGCTCTTTCTATTGCAATTTTTTTTTTTTCACTACACTTCTAAAGAAACATAACTGTAATTTCTTTTTCAGTTCGCAAATAAGTTTTAACTATGGAATGCGTAACGTTTTGAATTTGAATTTTTTTTTTTTTCATTTTTATTTTCGTTTCTAAAGCCTTTCTTCCACACAATATGGAAAATGCACTATTTGGTAACTCTTAAATAGTTAGTGTACCTTGCGTACTAAATTTCATTTTTTTGCTTTACAAACAATTTCGTTGCAGATGAATCTAAGTTAGTACTGAATTTTAACTGTACAAAAATGAATGAGACTTGGGTAAATCACAATATGATTCTACAAAAAAGTAGAATTCTTGAGCTGACTTGTTCGATGTAATAAAAAACAGATTTAGTGTTCTTCGACCTGGCTAAAGCATTTGATTGAATTGATAGGAAAATATTGTTAAGAATCTTATTTGACTTTGGAGTAATAGGTAAGGAGTACAACTAGTTTGCTAGTTATTGCAAGGACACAGAAAATAGTACGCAAAGTGAGAGAGAAAAATGTTGGCTATGGCGTAGTACCAGGATCATTGGAACCAGCTTTATTTAACTGTTGGTAGTGCACTATCAAATCTCAATCTCAATGGAAGGCAGTTTATGTACACACATAATTTAGAAATATTGAAAATGAAAATAAACCAGGATATGATATTTATTCACAACTATAGATGTCACTGCACAACAGTGAATGTCTGCAAAATCAAATTTATGGCAATTAAAGAAACAAATGCAAATTTATCTACATACCACAATTTATTTATTTGTTTATTCAAATAAATTGTACAAAAGACAAAGTTAGACAATAAATGGCAAATTAAAAAAGAAAATCAATATAAATACTTAGTTGTTGTTGTTGTAAAATTAAAATTGGAACTGTTATGTGGATGAATTAATTAAGAACGGGCAAAGGATACGAAAGCTACGTGAAAAGAGATATCTTTTTTTTGGTCTATTTAACAGTGTAATATCCTATGGTGTAGCTATCTGGAGAATGCACACACTAAGAATATAATCAAATTACAAAAAATTGAAAACAAGACAATAAAAAATCTCTATGAAATTAGTTGTAGAACATCTACCAATCGCATAC
Source organism: Argyra leucocephala (assembly GCA_963942445.1). Classification (NCBI taxonomy): domain Eukaryota; kingdom Metazoa; phylum Arthropoda; class Insecta; order Diptera; family Dolichopodidae; genus Argyra; species Argyra leucocephala. The sequence goes on along the minus strand of OZ012678.1, from coordinate 39,720,290 downwards.
ATCAGCAATACAAAATCTTTAAAGTGGAAGACAGCAAAAATTTGGTTCAAACTTTACAAATACACAACATGCAAATAAATAATTTAAAATCGAACACAAATTTAATTATTTACTAACAATGAAATGCATAACAATAAAAACACTAGAGCGGCAAGTAATCTGCTTATGATATCAGGATTCAACTAACGGAGGTGATTAATTTAAACGAAATTTTGATTTTCAACACACCCTCGCTCCTCCCGCCACGCATTTATGTTAAGAGATGGTGTACAATAACTTGTAATAAAAACTAAACAAACACAATCTGTTCAACTGATTCAACAAGAGGTTCTAGTTTACATAATGTGAAAACTGGCTTCAACAATCTTATTTTATATAAGATTCTTCTAAATATGAACAGCGATGAGAAGTCAAATTAATTGGCCCGAAAAATATCTCTTGTTTACGCCTGCTGAGATGGTATCAGTATTGACCGCATAGGCAATTGAACACCTATGTGATTGACAAGTATTATAATCAATTCGCATCGGATCAAAAGGCTTTATATTTTATTTAATTCACCATAAAATTTTGTAATGTGTCGATTCTATTATCACGCATTTCATATACCATAAATAATTATGTATCAAACATTTATAAAAATTTCGATATCAACGAGATCTAACATCACATGGGACTTTAATTCTAATTCATTAACAAACAAAATTTTTCGTATTAACTTACTTAAGTTCTTTGAAAATAGATTTCACTTGATTCGTTAATTTTTTATTTCTAACATTTTTTGCAAATAGATTGCTACAGTTACTATGCCACATGAACACACGTGCTGACATAATTTTCTCATCTTAACCATGGCACTAGCATTTTTCGATAAAACAGCATACATAACAATAGAATAGAGATGCTTTGAATAACCAACAGACTCCACAACAATAAATTTTAAACAATATCTCAGTTGTTTTTAAATCTGCAGTTAAGCCCGAAGGATGTAATAAAGTTTGCTCTCCGGTAGCATTCTACAACATTGACATAACCATTTTAGTATTGATTTTACTATTATTGGAACAATTCTTGAGAGCAAATTTTGGACAGAACAATTGGTAAACATAGTCTCCAACACTACGCCACCGATAATGCTTACTTAAATCTAATACAAGAGAAAGAAAATTAAAAAATAATAATAATGCTTAGTGTGAGTATTGCGTACCACGAATAGAAACAAATTTTAATTTCTGATGCGCTTCAAACTACGAATTTGTTTTCGTGCATTACATTGTTTTTAGATTTATTAATATTTAAAAATATCTAGAAACCAAGCTAATTCTGTGCTTGGGAATGTCTTGACTGATAAAATTGTACCAAAGAATTTTGCAAGGAATTTGAAGATTGCGATGTTAGAAGACCTGGTATTAATCGAACACTTTCTTTCTAAAAATAGACTACTATTAAACATCAAAAAAACAAAAATCCTGTTATTTGAAAATAAATTATTTTCTGATTCAACATTTCTACACAACAACTCACGTATTGATGTAGTGAAAAGTCATAACTATCTAGGTCTTGTAGTAGATTCCAAAATTAAAAGCGAAGATCATATTGATCTTGACTGCAAAAAAATTTCTCCTTATGTTTTTATTGTACGCTGACTAAAAAAATTTCTCGCGAAAAAAACGCTCTTTATTATATACTCGTCATATATTCTGTCAAATATTGTTTATGTCAACCCTATATGGAGTGGAGCGCCAAAAATTAGTTTAAAAAAAATCGAAATACTAATGAAAAAATCTATTAAAATAATTCATAATTACCCAATATTGCACCCAACGAGTATGATTTATTCTGATAAGTACCTTAGTTTCGATAATATATGTAAGCGTGAATTGTACATTCTGGGCTTTAAAATTATAAATAATCGAATTAAGCATTATTTCATTTTGCAAAGATATGAAGATGTGAATAATTATAACACCCGAAACAAATGCAATTTTTATCCATCACTGTTCAAAACAAATCTTCAAAATACAAACTGTCTCTACAATTAAGTATTATTTGTCTCTACAATTGTTTAAAAATTTTTAATGATCTACCTGCTAATATTAAGTCATTTGATAATTTCTGTTAATACAAAAAAAAATCGCCGAACTTCTTAATGTTTAAATGTGCAATTTTTAAATATATTTGAATTAATGTAATGTAAATTTTTAATGAATTTCTAACTGATTATATTTATTTTATATTCAAAAAAAAAACTATTGTCAAACAATTGAATTTTTATATTATTAATAAATTATAAGACCAGACAGCTTCGGCTACGGTCATAAAACTCTTATGTACAATGTGTGTCAAAATTACAACTTTAAAATTGTTTTGCAATTATATTGAATTAATTTGTAACTATTTTTGAATTATTAAAATTGTAAGTGAACACAGATAAATAAAGAAAAAAAAGGTCCAGAGATTATTGTAAGGTATAGTTTTCTGGTTGGTGTATTTACTACCATCAACACATCAACCAATAAATGTAAACCATAACTGTATTTTAAACAGAGGTAAAATGCTTAAATTTTTTCTTTGATTCTACATTTTATATTTTCTTACATTTTTCTACATTTTACTTCACTTATTTAAACACAAAAAAATTGTTTTTTCTTTGAAAATATTTTCCTTTTTAATAAAACTGAAACAAAATCAACTATTTTATGTTTGGTTTAAGGTAAAAATTTTGAATTTTTTCGTTAATATTTATAAGATTTTTAAGAAAATAATTTTATTTTTAGTTATTTTGAATTTGTTATTGTCAATATGACGGAAATTTTATGGTGAATTGCTACATTTATCAATTCAAAAATTTCTATTCTAAATTCCTAGATCTTTTTAGGTGAAAAAATGTAAATTGCATAATAATGTTCCGCTCCCTATTTGAAAATCTCGTTTTCGACCAATTTCGGCGATTTTTGGTTCTTAAAAAACCCTTTTGCAGTCCTTTCCGGAAGTTGAAAATATCACCAAACGATAAAGCACCTTCGATTTAGTTAATAAAATTAATTTTAAAATAACTAGGGGCCCCTGCTGAGTAACTATAATTTAAATTGAAGCCAAATTTTAAGTTTTTAACAGAACAGCAATTTAAGTACTAACATACACTTCTCACGTTATAGTAGAAACCACTCATGTTTTCATAAAAATTTTGAGGTTAGTAAGTTTTATTTAGGAAACATAAATACTGCTCCTTCATATACTGTTTCGTTTCGACATATTACTATTCTAAGTGGCATTTAATGGATAAAATCACTAAAAATAAAATATTTCTGTAATTAAAGAGATACCTCATTTACATATTTTTTACCAAAACTATATGATTACTACAAATGACCCAAATATAGAAAACAATAATTTGAGACAGTTACTTAAAAAAATTAGTAGAATAAATTTCCTTTAATTATGTATAGAAATAATAAGATGTTGAATGACACTAAATGGGTATATTTTATTTAAGAGTTTGAATATTATAAAACTAAAAAAATTTTTTTGACCCGTATGCGCATTTCTGTCTTATATACAACTTATTTACATATTAAGAGTTCATTAAAAAGAAGCGAAATAAAATGGATTGCAGATCCTTAAATGGTTGTCAATTATAATTATAGATGGCTCCTTCTCCTCTTATAAAGCTGATACGCATGCTCTAGAACACCTGGTATAAATATATTTTAAATATTTTAAGTTAAATAAGCGATTTCAGCAAAAATATTTTTACGTCATAGCGACATAACCGATTATGTACCTTAGCAAAAATGACTTATAGTTGTCAGAATCAAACCAAATTTTAACTGGAAATACTTTCGAAATATCTGAGTATGGTCTATTTTCTTCGATTATTCTTCGTTGACATAAGCGGTAAACTGTTACCACACAAACCTTATCTACTCTATGCTAAACTCATGGAGTTGCAGGACAATTATAATAATGGTGAAATATTACAATTAATATTAAAAAAAATTATAATAAATGAAAATATTTTTGTATTTAGCAACAATATAATTAATATGAAAAAAAAATGTATATAATTTTAATAAAAGTTACAAATTTACAAAATTTTTATTTATTTTATTTATTGTAAAGCAAAAGTATGAAAAACCTTTAGTAATCATTAAACTTTTAAAACTTTTTTTATTATAAAATTATAGTAAAAAAATTTTATTATTTAATTTTGTTTGTTTTTTTTTTTGGGATTTGTAAATTTATTTATTTGCTCTAACAATTTCTCATTGTAATCGTATATGTAGTTAGTACAATTTAACTTAAATTTTTGTTTATTAATTTATTTTTTAGTTTTCTATGAAGGTGGTGTAGATATATGCAAAAATGTTAAACATTTTTAATCCGGGAAAACGGTTTTTGTCTAAAAAAATTATTTTATTTTATGCACTTCAATACTTAGGTATAGTTAGAATATGTGAATGGGTATAATTGTGGTGATGGCTGAGAATGAAATTCGGATGAAATAAGTTCGTTAACTTATAGTTTTTTCGGATTTATTTAATTTTTGAAATTTTGGACTGATATCATCACAAAACGATATTAATTTAGATACAACACAAGAAATTGACGAAAGCATTTTAAATGAAACGATTACAGATCGTATAATATTAGATTCTACAGTAGCTTTAGGAAATAAATCAAAACAAAGAACTGAATGTACAATTAGAGCAATAGTTACAAAGAAATTAGTTTTAAAATCAAGATCTAAACCAATAATTGCTAATGTTGCCAAACATGTATAGTTACAATATTTTGTATTTCTATACTTTTACTTAGAAAATTACATATTCGAATAAACCGAAGGTTTTGCATTATAAGTCTATAAATGAGAAAAATTATTGTTCTCTACATATTTATTACAAATTTCTATATTACAATGTTGTAAAAACTTGGATATGTCAAAGTTAAGAAGAGTTGCTCATTATTTTCAGAAATAAAATTTTTAAAATAAAACAAAAAAATAAGATCGAAAAATTGCAAAACATAGAAAAAGTTAAATTTTTTTATCAGTTTTTTTTTTTTATAATTTGGGATTTATTCATTAAAACTCTGAATGACGTAGTAGGTAGAGCGCTTTCCTTTCAAGCGAAAAGTACCAGGTTCAATTCGCAATGAATGCAAACAAAATGACTTTGTTTTTTTCGATTGAATTCAGTACCCTTTGTCATTGGGATAAAAAAATGATAAATAATAGCTCAGAGTTTTGCTTATCACTAAAAATAAAATGAAACTATACTCGAAAAGTTATAGTTTTCCACATTTAGTAGATATACCATAACATTTCTAAAGAAAAGCTATTGTATGTAATTGTATATTCTAAACCTTTGTGTAATAGCAGTTAGGGTGTTCATCCCATAGACTTGGGATTACATAAAAAAAAAAAAAATATGGAATAAATGCAATATTTGACCAATTAAAAAAGTCCGATAATTAAAAAAAAAGGCTTAAAATATTTTACTTCTACATAATAATTCCAAACATTGTGTGGCATTTTTTGAATTCCAAGCATTCTTATTTACATTATCGAATATGATAATTGATATTGAGAAGGTGATTAATTTATTAATATTAAGCAGCTGTTGGTCTTAGGCGGGTTAAATTTTACATTATTTACAGTTCCTCAGTCTTGCATTTTTTGGCATATCGCTGTTTAGAGTTCGAGATATTTTATTTTGTTCTCTATATTTTTTTTAGCAATACGATCAAGAAATTTGGAGTGCACAATAATTCTAGATAAAATAACCACCATACTTATAAATTTTCAAAAGGATTTCCAGTTAAAATTTGGTTTGGTTCTGACACCTATAAGTCATTTTTGCGGATGTACATAATCGGTTATGTCAGTATGACCTAAAAATGTTATACCGGGTGTTCCAGAGAACGCTTATCAGCTTTGACCTATTTTTCAATTCATCGGTTTCCTTTTTGCAGTAAAACTGGTCAAAAGATCATGACTGTTGACTTTTTTGATAAAACCATGTAAGGCAATCTTTTTGAAGGTGATTACATTAAAAAAAAATTGTTTGAACTGGATGTGAATTACATAGTAGATGACTTCGTTTTCTACTATGAATTTGGGAAAAGAAAACCATTGATGAATATTTTGATTGTGATCACAAAATCAAGTGTTTTTAGGTATTCAAAGGATAGTAGCACTAACTAACACGGGTAATCATAATACCCTCATTTGCGACTGCAGTAATATAGAAGCCACATTCCCTCACGAAATTACATAATCTAATTTAAAATCTTATTATACAGTCTCCATGACTTTTAATATGATAGATGCGAAAGTAATTGGTTTGTAATTTGATAGTATATATATAACGAGAATGGTAAATAAGAAAAATATAAAATTTTACTTTGAACGTGGGTGCGTTTTTATTTTAATCATAAAACTTCAAATTTATCCTACCGTTGCGAAATAATTTTAATTTCAATTGCTATTTATTGATTCTGGTAGCTATTAAATATTACTAAATCTTTTACAAGTCTCAGAATTACCCCAATGGACTCCATTTCTGTTTCTAATATTTTTTTTCAATAAAACTAGTTTTCGATTAATGTCTAATTGTCCTCCAAATTTTCTTTAACTGATTTACTGAAGAAATTCTTGGTTTCGTTACGGTTACATAAACCGCTTTTCTTCTCCTTTTGTATCAAGATTTTTAAAACTTTCAATTTTACTACTAAGATTTTAATTTGTTTTAATTTTATCCCCCCAAATAGTAATTTTCTAACTGTTTTTAACTCAATATCTGAAACGTTGACTTCACAAAACAAAACCAAAATAAAACGAGAGAATTGAGTGTTTACAAAATATCACCAAAATGTTTGCATGTAATATCAAGAGTTTTTGTTGTCAACTTTTTTTTGACATTACGAATATTCAATTTACGTTATTAAAAATCATGCACTAAACCAAAACAATAATAACAAAAAACAAAAAAAAAATTAATTAATAAGTAAATCAAATAAAATTACAAAGCTTATAAAATATTATTAATTTTAATGGTAGAAACGGAATTAAATTAATTTAATTTGATATTATAAAGAAAAATTTTTGAAATATCTTCTTTTTGTGATTGTTTTTTTGTTTTTTATTTTTATTCTTAGTTTTTTTTTTTTTTTTTTTAAATAAAAACATAAAACTTCTCATCAATGTTATTTATGCATTAGCACAGAAAATTGCAAAACTTTTTCATAACTCTACTTTATCATAATTTGTTTGTTATAATAACAAAAAAGAATACAAAAAAAAAAAAAAACAATTTCCCTTCTGTTTCTATCTCTTTCTAAGTACATATAAATATTATGTATTTATTAATGATGAAATTTTTTTTTTACAAGCTATTGTAGTTAATTTACTACATTTTGCTACTTTTGCATTATGGTTTGCTCCAATTTAGCTTAGCTCAAAATAAATCTATATTTTTTGATAATAATAAATTGTGAGTGAAAAGCTGAAATCAATGCAGAAAATCTAAGATCTAGTCTGAAAAACACCATTTTGAATTATCTTACAATTGTATATTATGGAAGCAAATGAAAATTAAATTACAAAATACAAAATATGACCTTAATTTGATTGGTTTTGGTTGGATTGGCTCGGAAGAGAGTGAAATATTTTTTTATATAGACAGCATCATTAGTTTATTGTAATTCGTTTATTGTATTCGTCTATAATGATATACTGATAAAAAATGTCAAATATATTTAAAAATACCAAAAAATAGGGTCCAAACTTTGTTATATGAGAAGAAGTGCGTAGCTAAAATGACAATCCGCCAATCGCCATATTACAATCCCAACATTCAAAAACTTGTCTTTTTTTTTGTTTTATTTTGAAAAAATGGAATTATTATACTTCCGGTTAAAAATGGAGATATTCGTGGACTTTAAATGGCAAGATTTTGAAATACAGATGGATTTAGATTGACATATATTTTGTTTGGAGAAAATAAATATTATTGTCCTTACAGAAATCCAAGAATTATATGTGGAAGTTGTTTAGGAATATATAGCACCTTACAATTTGTGAAGGTTTGAATAATTTCCAAATTTAGTAGATTTGTTTTAAAAGAAGTTTTAAATAGCGAGATAGAAATTACTCAAAGCCGAACTTAGAATTTATTTCGCTACTTTAAATTGAGCTTATTTATCTAATTTCTAATCTTTGCCTAATTGACTAATTTTTGTCAAATTTCTAATAGTCTATCACGATGGGTGGCGCAGTAGGTTTAGAACCCTTTATCATTGGGATATAATAAATGACAAAAATAATTGAAGGTATAATCTGGTAACAAATTAAATAAAACGGAGCTGTTCTATTTAAGAAGGCTTAGTTCCTGATAATAGCAGTATACTTTTCTAAATTTAATGAGTTGATATATCAGTAATTTGTTAAATAAATACTCGAAATATTGAAGATATTGTAGTGTAAAATTGCAGTACCGTATTTAATCAAGCACGAAAAGGTGATTCTACTAAAGTTACTGTAAAAAGTGTAACAAAAAAAAAATAAATCAAGTGATAACAAAAATTTAAGTATTAATATTAGATCACAACAGAACATATTACGTGGCAACGTATCACAATTGACAAAAGAAAAAGGCAAATCAGTGAATAAATGCTACTAGGCTATCAAAAGACATTGAAAACAAGCCACACAACAGCACGAAAAAACAATAAGTACCTAATTCAAATCCAAAATTTTCCGCCCTATGCCCCATGGATGGGGTTGCAGGACAATGATGATGATGAATTCAAATTTGGTTTGACTCAACGAAGTATGGACTTAAAATTTCTGGCTTTTAGAGCCATCTTTTAATGCCAGATTTTTAGAACCGTGAATAGCATACCACAATGGAAGAGCGACATAAAAAGTTATTATAAAAAGGCGGCATAAAAATTGAGAATCAATTGATTTTTTTAGAGACAGGATGACTTTTTTTGGTCAATGAGACATATTTTGAATGAATCATATTTTTTACGTAAATGTAAAAATATTTTTTGTTATTCATTTAAAGATGTTTTTTATAAATTATGTTTTTGAAGTTAAATTAAATAAATTAACAAAAATATGTTTTTATGCCCGCTTTCAATTGTGTTATGATGAAATTTTTAGGTCAACTTTTTTCGCTGGCGTAAAAATCTGAATGTTCGAAAACCTTAAGGAAGGCATATTTCAAATTCGATCGATTTCGACCTACTACAATTTTGTAGAAATTTTATAACTAATTTGAAATTTGCTATCTCTAGCGTATATTACATATGATGAATGCATAACACAATATAACACATTTACATATACATAAGTATTAGAGCGAACTTTTTTTTTATTACAAATTTTGTACAAATACATGAACATAACTTTCTTCTTCTTATTCTTTTTGCTCTGTTTTCATTTTATTTTTGTTTTTTTGACTGTGTTTTTATTAAAATTAATAAAATTTTTTTTTTGTGTTTTATCTTTTTCTATATATTTTTTTTTTTTTTTTTGAAACATAAATCTCAACATCATTTTATACTTTTGTAATATAAAAATAATAATATGTATATAATATAAAATAATTTTCTCTATGCTGAAAAAGCAAGTTGAAAACATATTGGCACAAAACATAAGATTCATCTATATAACAGTATTTATGATGTATATGTCTCAAACGAAAAGGAGTACAAAACGTATTAGAGAGTAAAAACAGAGAAGGAGGCTAAAAAAACGAAAAAAAAATAATATAAACGAAAAAATAAAAAATACAGGATACAACTATAAAAATATCTGCATATATAAGTATACATATGTGGAAAAAAAATCAAATAATATAACACAGACACTTCTACAATAATGAGAAAAAAACACAGAAATTAAAAAATAATAATAAAACAAAAAAAAAAAAATAAAAAGAAAAATATAAAATAAATAAAATTACATACATTTAATTTAGAAAATATATGTGAAAAATTTTCGCGCTTCAAGAATTGTCAACGTAAAATAAATACAAAAAAAAAAGTGAATCAATTTTTTTTTTTGTATTTATGTAATTATATATATAATTTTTTCCATTTTTCTGGATGTTTGTAAGTTCGACGGAATACTCCAAATATAAACAAATTGCAATATATATACAAATTGTAACATCATGTAATTGTATTAAACATAGTATGTGTTTTTATTGCTATCCAAAAATACGCCGTTATATCTTTTTAAGAAAATAACCCCTGGACGATCATTAAGAAGTGCAAATTTAACTATTCCTAGACACTCTGGTAGATTAAGACATCTATCCTTTTTTGTAAGGACTGTCGGGTTGTGGAATTCTTTGCCGAACGTAGTCAGGTGTGAGTTCTCTATTTCTAAATTCCTTGAGCTTTGTTGGGTATATTTTAAGGAAAAAGTGTAGTCATTAATTAAGAAGAATAAAAATTTTGTAGAATAATGCTTGATAGTTGTGTTTGGAGGAGAGATTTTTTTTTTTTTTTTTTTTGTTTTTTTTTTGTTTTTGGACTTTTGTTATTTTATTACTTTATTACTTGTTTTTTCTCTTTTTTATTTTATTTTTTTTTTCTTTCTTTCGCTTTATAAATTTTGTTTTATAAATTTCTTTTCTTTATAAATTTATTTTCATTATTATTAATTTCTTTAGGTTAAGGTTTAATTTAATTTAATTTAATTTAAGAATTATGAATATGTTACACATTATACTTTATATACTCCTATAGAGACTTACCGTCTCATGTATATGTACGGAATAAAATTAATAAATAAATAAATAAAATAAATAAAAATCTGTCATTTGTCATTTGTCATCTGTTACATGTGTCATTTGCCCATCATTTCATAATGATTGTCATGTCATTCAAGTGTTAAATTTAGATGGCGCCATAGAACTTTTTACTTCTATTATGTCTTAATTAATTTCATTTTACAATTTGAATTTTACAGTAGAACGCTGCTATGATTGTAAAAATATAAAATTATTGTAAGTTTATATTATATAGCTAGTTAGATTTTGTTTTCATTAAAAATATTATTTGAATTTATTACTTCTATATTAATTTAAATTGAAATTATCTTTTGGACTTATATTATAATTAATTGAATACAATAGAATGTCTAAGAATATTGATTAGTTAGAATTCTTGAGGTCTTAGGATAGATAATATATTTTTAAATTTCCAATGATGGCAAATAAGATATCGTTAAACTGATCGAGTAAATATCCCTTACGGAATTGAAAATTTTGCACCTTGCTACAAATATTCTGTTTATATGGTAATTAAAAGCATTATAATAATTCTAATAAAGGTATGATATTGATAAATTAGTAAGCAAATACATATTTTTCTTAAACTTGAAATGAAAACTATAATGAAGGAAGAAATGCTAGAATTTATTTTGCTTCTGTCATTTATGGCGGGTTACAAAACTAGTGAGGTTATATTGAATTGTGAAAGGTGATTCTATGTATCCTATGGCTATCGTTAAATACTTTAAGAGAAATTTCTGAACCCTTTGTTTTTTCTTGCAGTAAAAATCAAATTAAACCAAAAAAATATTTTCGTTGTAAGTTAACGGTAATAACGGATTTGATTTTAAAATATTTCTTCAACCTACCGGTTACTATACTATACTACATATGTGGGACAGTTGCAAAATGTTGGAATACTCAACACAATTATTTATAATTTATTACTAACACAATTTGAAATTAACAAACCGCTTGCAGCTGATAAGTTAATTTTGTTTGATATTTGCACCTTGTACTTCTGATTCCGTCCTTCATGGTTTTTATCTGTAGGTTTTGATGTGAAATATCGTTATTCATGAATTGTGACCATCCTGATATTATTCATTTATTTATAAGCTTTTATTGTATATCAACGACCTGGGTTTCATAATGCACTCATATTTAAGGTTTCTTAGGTGTCCTTAATTTATTTTTTTTTTATTTTTATATAATTTTGTCTTAAATTTAGATTTTTGATTTACTTTCTATTTGTTTTGCTTTCAATTTCAAATTAAGATTTTCGTCTTAAAGTTTATAATTTTGATTTCAGCATAGTTTATATTATATTAGGAATATTATTTTTTTTTGTTTTATTATTTTTTTTATTGAATTTTATTATATTTTATTGCAAATGTCAGTTTGGGTGTATTCATAAATGCAGCAAACTGACAAGTTTATTTATTTATTTCAACCAAAATATGCCTTGCGAGATTACTCTCATTCTAGGCTTTACAATTAATAAATATTTTTTTTTCATGCTATTAAGTGTATAAAAATATTAAAAAAATTCAAAACGTTATTATTACTATAGATTCAAAAATCAAGTCAAACAAAATAAAACAAAATAAAAGTATAAAGGAAATAAAAATAAAAAAAAGAAAAATTTGCCACGAGTTGGCGTACTTTGCAATAATGAACACAAACTCTACCTATATTCTACATTTACTTGACAATTCTGCAAAGTTTCTGCTCATTAATACTGACATCTTTGATTGCAGCGTTTTAATATAGAATTAATTAATCGTCGGGCTTTATAGAAATTATATTTATTATGTTCTGGTATTTCCAAATTCATTCCAAGTCACATTCATTTTCTAAACTTAATAACTAACTATATTTTATACTTACTTAAATTAATTAACTACTTTAAACTTTTAGAAAAGTATTAATTTTAAAATTTAAATTTAATAATTCACTTTTATCCAAATAATTTTAAAATCAGTGTTTAAAAAAATGCACTTCACTTTTAGTACCATACTTTTAAATATGTGACGTTTTCCAAAATAAAACACGGTTATTTGCTCAAAAAGGGTCATTTTTAAGATATTTTGTTTTATTTTTATTCATACAATAATTATTCGCAAAAAAAAAGTATTTATTTCATTAAATAAATGTTTCTTAAAGTTCATGGCCACAATTATAATCAGTACTAGTCAAAGGGTTAATTTAATTCAGAGACTATATGTACAATTTTGATCAATTTTATATGTTCAGATTCTATGGAAGTACTGGTATAATTGTAGAAAATTTTATTGTATTCATTTTGAGTACAATCTTCAAAAACTTAGACTCGACCAATTGTGAATTTATTTATCTACAATAAACTACATACCCGGCACCAACGTCATAATACTATATTTATATAATGTTAATAAATAAATACATTTTTAAGCCGCAAGTACCATCGATTTGGCATCAATTCTAAATTTCTCAATATTTCTGATTAATCTGAAGAAAAATTTCAGTCCAAACCCTTTAAAGAAATACGTCGGATACGGAGACAAATAAATAGAGTTTAAAATTTTTCGATCAGTAGAATTATATTCTTGTGTAAATGTTCATATTTATTTTTTATTTTATTTTTTTATTTTTATTTTCTTTTTCTCAAATGAGCTCATATGGCTCAAGTTAGATTGTATATATTGACTTATATTAATATATTTCGACAAAATTCAAAGCCACTTGTTTTATGTTAGTTAATAAATTAGTTTAAAGAAATGTTGCAGCCAACAGTCCGTCGCCGACACGACAATAGACCATATGGGACCCATATAATTCAAAACGAACCTGAAATGGTCTATTACCTATTCTCCGATCTGTGAAAGACCTCTTACAATCCTAAAGAGCAATTTTTTTTGCTTGGCTGTTAAACAAATACCCTCCCAAATACATGATGCTAGTTCTCACAAGACTAGGGCAGCTGCAGAGAATATTATTTCAAAACTGTCGCCGATTCGATTTCTTTTCAGGACTGATAAGTCTCATTTTCATTGCATGCTGGTTAAAAAAACAATGGGTTTTTAATGGTCTCAATATCGTTCTAAACTTTATTCTATTAAGTAATTTAGATTTTATTTGTGAGCCTACTACCATACCTATTTTCATGCCATACACATTTTATTTGCGGCCACATCCATAAATATTTTAGAGAACCTATAAGCTTGTGCAAGTCAATGTTTACCTTGCTTATTGGTATATTGATAGTTTTATTTTCTTTTCTAGTCCATTCGTAACCTAATTTGTCTCATTTGCCTTTATATATCCAGGAACCCCATATAATTTTACTCCGTATATTCAAGAGAATCCTCAATTTGCCTATCAACAGTTTCCTCAAATAGAATCCTGAATTTGCCTATCAACAGTGTGTTGTTATAACTTTAGTATATTCTGTTGTAGAATTTAGTAACTGTTCGAATCTCACAAGTAACAACAAAATATTATATTTACGGATATAACATAAATAGCGTTAATAATCTCTTTGTAATATTTATTCTGGTGTCATTTGAACGTGTTAATGTTGATTATGTAATAATTTTCAGAATTGTGGCAGGACAACTAGGGCTTTACTTAATTTAGAAAAAATAATTCTTAAATAAACAGAGTTAAGTTAAAATAATCAATATCAGACACTATGTACGAAATATCTCTACTTATATGTAAACCATAATATCCACAATGTCATAATATAGAAAAACTAAACGAATACAATATAATCTTCTCATACATGGTTGTATATCGTATTAGACGGACTTTATCTCCTAGCAAAATTTCACTTTTCTCAACTTATTCTTCTAAAAACAAAAACAAATAAGAAAAAAAAAAACGCGAAAAACATCAAAATATTACAACGTGGTTGGAAAAATAAAGGGGTAACTGAAATAATAAAAATAGGTGGTAGTATAGAAAAAAAAAACGGGGTAGTAAAAATTATGTTTTAATTGAATTTCAAATTTCCTTTTTTTTGTTTTTTTTTTTTGCCTTTCGGTTGAAACTTAGTTTTTTTTTTCTTTTCATTTTTATTTTTTTTTGTTTTTATTTTCATTTGCTTTTCTTCAAATTTTTTTATTTCAATTTTAAACTCTAAATTAATGCGGGGAGAAATTATATAAAATAATAAAAAATTCATTTCAAATTATTGCATATGTATACTTGTGTGCAGTGAGTGTCAAAAGTAAAGGAATAATATATGATACAGTTTTAAAGTGTCATTTGTAAATACATGTTTTGAAAGGTCGTACTGCTTGAATAGTTGACAATGTTTTGACTATGAAATTCTTCGTAAACAGAGCTGTATAGGGTATTTCCAAACTATGTTGAAAGAATGAAATTGAAAAGAAATCAAATGAGTTGAACAAAAAAATAAACCGAGACATACTTCAAATACATAATTGGAGCGCTGCACAAGCTTACAAGCGTAAATGTGGCAAAGACAAAATATACGATGGCCAAAACCAAAAATGATCAAATCTCGTTAACCTACAATGGGATTAAAATAGGTAAGACTACTACTATTAAAAATTTGTTTTGGCTGCTTGGCACAAATTTAACCAATTATATTCATTTCAAATAAAGGAATCAAGAAGTTTAAACCAATTATATAATATTTAGAATACTTAGCTAAAAACAAATTCAAAATTAGTAGTTAAGAATGAAATACATCGACACAATACGATATGAGTAAGTCAACTGCGATATGTTGTTAGACACACTTAAATATATTGGAATCTAATACGGGATTTGTAGTCCAACTAATCCCTTTCGAAATGTGGGTCTTTTATATATTATTTGATATATATGTAAATATTGTATTTTATATTATTTTTTTGTTGTTGTTATAATACTGGCTGTCCCACAGCATGCGTATTTAAGGGGGGAATGTTTTTAAAGAAAAAACAATTTTTTTAATCAAATCGAGGGTGCTCTATCGGTTGGTGATTTTTTTAACTTCCGGAAAAGACCGGAAAAACGTTTTTAAGATCAAAAATCGCCGAAATTGGTCGAAATCAAGATTTTCAAATGTGAAAGGGTACTTTTTTTTATGTAAATTCGGATTCTAAGTCAACATAAGTTTCTCGTTGTCGTAGAATCCAAATTTGCATAAAAGAGTACCTCTTCCCATTCGATTCGAAATGTCTCTTCCCAAAATCTCGATTTAGGCCAATTTCGGCGATTTTTGGTTTTAAAAAACCTTTTTCCGGTCCTTTTCGGAAGTTGAAAATATCACCATTCGATAGAGCACCTTCGATTTATTTAACAAATTGTTTATTTAATTTTAAATTAACGGCTCTTTCACCCGGAGGAGCACCCGATATATATGCTTATTAATTAGTATTATATTATATTAGAATCGATGTCGTTGTACTGAAAATTACTATGAATAATTTTCATCATTTGAAATTGTTTTTGATTCTCCCGGGGTTTGAACCCGTGCTCACGGTCGTTGCATTTCTATACTGAGTGCTTTACCACTCGGTTACCGTGATCACTATAGAAGCTTTTGATTTTGAGTGATCGATGCAGGCTAATAGTGGTCATGTAGTTCAGCGTTGTGATATTGACTAATGTTTGTGCGTGACATCTTCTTTCAAACCAACCATCTTAGTGAATAATTTAGTTTATTTATTGTTAAAATGTTGAGTATTAACTGTATTTACCGTTAGTAGTCGTAAGTTTTCTTGTTCTAGTGTTGCCCGAATGATATTCAGACTTCAATATTTCTTGTTTTATGCTATTTTTACGTGTGAAGATGACATATCATTCATCATTGTACATTATTCTGATCTATCCATATAAAACTACAATATAAGGATAATAATATGCATTATTTTAATCCTGTTTAAAGAAATTTAAAATTTGTCTCTTAACTTTGTTTCACTCTCATCCATGCAAATGGGTTGTTAAATCTTTAACCTTTTTCCTAGTAGAGATGTGGCCCAAGATGTGATGAATCAGAAATATACTGTATTTTCCCCAACATCGCAACTTATTTAAATTTCTATAAAATTGAGTCATGGTAATGTGTTCTTGATGTGTAAATCTGCGCATGACACTTAGATTTATATTGGATGATCAATTGATATTCTAGAGAATTTCCACAATGCCTATTTGGCTATTAGTTCAATCAGCTTTACTTTTACTTTCATATTGGTTTACTAACTTGATCAAAATAATTATTAGTTTTCCATTTGATTACACATTTGTGTTCCATTAGTTTATATATAGCCTTAGTCTATAATATGGATATAGTTTTCCTTTTTACACATTTAAGCTAGTATAGATATATCATAAGAATGTTAATGAAAAAACTATTGTTTGTAATTGTGTGTATGCCAAATGTCTGTTAGAGTGTTACAATCAGTTAGTGATTTAGGGTAGTGTTTTCATCCCATAGACTTGGAATTATATAAAAAAAAATTTTGGTGACTGCACAGGTATACAATATTAAAATCTATAAAAAATCTACATATCTAAGTTCCTATCAAAGTTATCTACTTACTTGTAAGAGTATGGTGCTTAATTACACATCATTGTTTTCATCAATATTATTGATCATATATGGACAATAATACATATGCATAACAGCTTTGTTTACAATATTTCGAAAAATCTTTTACTTTTTTACCGTTTTCGGAAAGCCAAACTGCTCTGCTCTCTAATGATTTTATCAATAAGTCTATCTTTACATTTCTAGCACTCCCAGTACATTCTACACACTTTTGTATAATGAAAAATCTTTAGCTATGGATTGATCATAATCTTTTCACATTTAATCCAACAAGTTTGTGTGTTTATACAAATTTGGATTTTATTCAAAATCAAAGTCAAGAGAATGAAAAGGTGAGATTGGTGAAGAATTTTTCAAATAAATTGAGACAAAGTGAAGAAAAAAATAAATTTTTGAAAAAAGAAAAATAAAAAAAAAATATATTTTTTTATTTTACTCTTAAACAAATAAAATAAACATTCAATTGAATGAAAGAAGAAAACAAAAAGGAAAATAAAGAAAGAGCCGTTATAAATTTCGAAGGACTTCATTTCATTTCTACATATTTTGTTATTATAGTTTATTTTTGTTTTGTTTTTTGTTTTTGTTTTCTTTTTTTTGGAAAGTTTTAATTTACGCACTTTTTATTTTGAAAATATATTGAATACAAAATAAAAACAACAGAAAAAACAAAAACTCCTGCGAGACATAATGACATGCTTTTCAAATTAAAAAAAAAGGATAAAAACAGAAACAAAAAAATAACAGTGTACACATGTGTTTGAGTATGAGCGATACTAGATTAGAACGGGTGGAAAACTTTATTTATTCAGATTTGAAAAGAGTTGAAACTAATTTGTTTTTATTGTGTATTGGAGGTTTACAACTCAAAATTGAGAGAGAGATATATGTAAAGCAAAGAAACTGACTTATTGTTATTAAATCTGGTTTAATTAAAATTATAAATAACTTAAAATAAAACTAAACGAACTAGTTGCTGTTAATTTGAAAACATCATATATTATAATAAAGTTAGTTCTCAACATTTCACCTCAAAATTATTCAATCTATTCACCAAAAATGAGAGAAAATAAATTACCACACCACGACCACACCTGCCTGCACCAGTACACTATCCTATTTATACAAACTTCAAGAGAATGTATACCATATGAGTTTTATTTTCACTATTAAATGTAGGTATGTCTAGGTACTTAGGTATCGACAATGTAATGTGTATCGTAGTAAGTTTTAAACAAAATTATTATTGTTTTTTTTTTATACCTATTCATTGATAGTGAAAAATATCAGTATATTTAAATCCCTGTTCTGTTAAAAACGTTAAATTTGGCTTTAACTGGAATTATAATTACTAAATAGGGGTATTAGTGAAGTAGATAAAGCGTACTATATAGAAGCTGTGGAAAAAAAATGGTACTGCAAAGCGTTAAGGTTTGGCATTTTTATAACCAAGGATTAATTTGGAAATTTATATAAAATCGTATCATCATTATCATTTTGTAACACTACAGGTCTGTGTCAGTTTTGTAGCTTCACCACCTCCTCCAAAAGGGTCGATCTTGCAACGCTTGTGTCTAATTTGGGATTCTTAGGGCAGCCCATCTTAGACTATAGGCTTTGTCATCTTAATCTTGGGCCGATTATTTCCTAGGTTACATTCATGGCCATATAACTCGCATCCATAGTGATGGATCGTTATAGAATTTTATATATCGTCATCTTTGTTTTTCTTGATATATTATTTCATTTTGTAGCAAATTTGTGTTTGTAACGTTACATCCGGTTTCGCCTAAATTCTGTTATTAATTTAGTACTGCATACTGCAAGCAAATTATATTCAACTTACTTCTCTAATTTAAATGGTATACACTTTGAATGCCACTTAAGAATCAGTAACGGTAAAACTGAAATTCTGTTGTTCTTCAAATCCAATTTAATGTCGAATATCGATCTCCATATAAATTTGATTTTGATTGCATCATTTTAATGGTATATTCTATTACTAAGTCAGCTTTACTTTAATATTAAATAACTAGCTTTGTAATCCGCCAAAAATTACGGAAGCAAAATAAATTCTAGAATTTCTTAGAGTTTTCATTTCAAGTTGAAGAAAAATACGTATTTGCTTACTAATTTATCATACCTTTATTTTCGTATTATAACGCTTTTAATTACCATATAAACAGAATATTTGTAGTAAGGTGCAAAATTTTCTATTCCCTAAGGGTCATTTACTCGATCATTTTAGCGACATCTTTTTTGCCAACATTGTAAATTTATCGTATATCGTATTCAGAATTAAGTTAATCCTGTTAACATTCAATAACATTCGCCGCGTAAGTTTAGCGTCAAAGTTTATAGCGAACAAATAATATTTTATATGGAGCCGCAACTTTGAACGAAAACAATTTTAAAAACAAAAATAAATAAAATTATAAATATAAAAAGACAATAATATTGTAGGTACACATAATATTTATTTTGATGAATAAAATAAAAGCTCGTGTTGGAGAAAAAATTAAAATAAAAAAATTTACTGCAAATAAATAGGTATTTACAAAACTGTTCATAACTTGTGAACCATTGATCGGTTATTTAAAATTTCATTTCATTACAAAAAATTCATTATAGACCTGTTCATGTTAAAATTCATACATAATTATTATTTATAACATACATTAAAAAGAAGAACAACAATCAATATGTTTTAACCGATACCTATATATATATATACCTACTTACTATATTAAAAACAATCATCATTCTCTAAGTCTCTACAACATACATTTCTACCCCCTTGAAGAAAACAAATATAACTAAAAATTATAAATTTACAAAGATAAGAAATAAAAAATAATAGTACAAAATTTCATTTAATTTCTTTAAAAATGTATAGGTTGTTATTGTTTGTATGTGTAAATCAGCAACCTAACCCCTTAATATATACTAAATATTATATACGATCATAAATTTATATATCACATAGATATACATATATATATATTAATAAAAAAAAAAATAAACAAAAAAAATAAAAATAAATAATAATTTTAACTCATCATCGCATCACATTTCTGGCTAGAGTATATATATATACCTATAGTACTATATACAGGCTATGCATACGGTATGGCAAAACTATGATACTATGATCATTATCAGAACAGCAAAAAAAAATATGTGGACACATATGCATATTGTGTATAATTTTAAGTAATAAGAATAACCTTTAAGTGCATTATGTTTTTTTTTGTGTTAAATGCTCTTTGCCTTGTGGTTATTACACCATATTAAACTATTGATAAAATTTCTATTAGTCCTTCTTATTATAAATCAAAAAAATTGTTTGTTTTATTTATATTATTATTATTATTTTTTATTTTTCCTTATTATTTGCGAAGAAGACTAACATTAAATTAAAAAAATATATTTCATGCAATGGTATTTTTTCCTGCAAAGGTTCAGCATGGTAGACAGAGGTTAAAAAAAGAGTACCAAAGTAACTTGGATACATATTGCAATTTGTATATGTATTGGAGTATTCCGTCGGACTTACAAACATCCAGATAAATGCAGAATAATATATATGTATATAATTTTTGTTATTTCAATTCAATTCGATTAATTTATTTACCTTCATAGCTATTCACATTTAATCTTACAGATTATAGGCTAATTAATAAACACAGCTGGAGATATAATTTATTTGTAATTTATACTTTATTCTAAGTTCTACGAATTTTCGGTTGCAATATTGAGAAAAAAAGTGGGGAAAACTTGTCCCCAAATTAATTTTGATAAAATTTGAAGGTTTCCTGCACTACTAGGCTGTTATGGGACTATACTTAAACAGTTATTATTATTTACATTATGTATGTTTTACAATTTAGTGATGTAACTGTTTTATTAGGCTATTTTAAGCTACTAGTAATTACTAGTACACAACGTTTCTAGTTTTTAAAGTAATTTATTAGAAAGAAAATCAAATTTGGTGAATTTGTGGTGGTATAATTGTAAAAGGAAGTGTAATGTAGTATATCAGTTGTGACCACATCCCGTAATTGTGGATCAAAATAATGAAAATTAAAAATCGTAATGATTAAATTGAAATATGAAAAAATTGTGGTGGGCTTAGGGGGATAATAAAAAGGTAGATTTAACATTGATTTTGAAATTTTTGTATAAGCGATTTTTTTTGTGTGTGTCAGTAATGTTGTGAAACACACGACACGAATATATAGTAAAATTTTTATTATTCAGAAAATAAGAGCTTAATGCTGCACTTATGGATCACAGTTATAGGGTATGTGAAGTATTTACAAATAATTATCTTTGAAAATGTGTCATCTACAGCTTACAGTGCCTACCAAACCTACTAGAAAGTGTTCATTTCACCTTTAGTTTTCAGAATAAGCAGTATATTGAAATAATTGTTCAATAAACTATATTTTCGTTGGCCACTTTATTACTAGTAATTCTATTTTAATTTACTCCCACAACTCCCACAGCGCAAAATACCATATAATCCTTAAAACTTGATATTTACTGCAAAAAAAGTTCTTATCCTGGATTTCTTATTATATAAAAATAAAAAAATAAAAAAAAATGTAACATAATCTTTGGGACTTATTCGTAATTATAGAAACGGTTTCATTTAGAATTTTTATTTGAATTTTTATGTTTTGTTTTTTGTTGTTTTTTAATTATTATTATTCTTTTCTTTAAATAATTTGAAATATATTTCATATTCTATTCCTATTTATTAAAATAACTATATAATATGCGTACTTGTGTACAGGATAAATTATGTTATATAAGAAGTAATATACATATATACAGATATGTGTTTGTATATTAGTATTTGCCTACAGGTGAGGTATACATAATTTACATGATTATATTTTTTATTATGTTTCTTTTTCTTTTTTTTTTCAAATTATTATGTAGGTAGGCATATATTTGTTTGATTTAATTACTCTCATTATGTTTCAATTAAAAACAAGGAAAAATTATAATATTTACGTAGTCTAAAAAAACAAAAAAAAAAAAAAAAATATAAAATAAAATAAAAAGTAAAAAATAAAACTGTTCAGATTTTTATTCTATGCATTTTATTTGTTGTTTTGTAATTTTTACCTTTGATCCATAAAGGAAGTGGTTTATAACATAAAAGGACTTAAAATACCTCAAAAATGCTATTAGTTTTTGATTTAAATGAGTATGATTATTATAGTGAAAGATTTTAGCAAAGCGCCAAATAAGTACTTTAGAATCATTCAAATGTAGATGAAAGAAAACTAATATTCAAAGCGCACCTTTGAATTACAAAGTAAGTGCATTTAAAAAAAAAAAACAAAAATGTGAATAACAACACTATTGAACAGAAAATATGCAAATAAACAAACAAAAAGAAAATAAATAAAAAAAAAACGAAAACTAAAAATTAATATTTTGTATAGAAATATAAAGGAATTTTGCATAGGTACTAGAATAGTCCTAGTATATCCTTGAAAAAAATGCAAAAAGCATTTAAAAAGAAAGAAAGTGAACGATAGAAATAATAAGTATAAAAGTTTGAGTTTAGTGTTTATTTAAAACAAAAAATACTAAAATAGAATATTATGTATGTAAAAAAACAAAAAAAAAAAATAACAAAAAACAAATTAAAAGAGAAAAATCAACAAAAAACAAAAAAAAAGAAACAGTAAAATTGAAATGAATGAAAATGAAACATATAGAAAGTTATGTTATAGAAAATTATAGAAAAGTATGATTAAGAAATCAAAAGGAAAAGTGTAGTTATGTAAAGAGCCAAAGAAGTATGTATATAATAATAATAATAATAATAATTATTATTATAATAAAAAAAATATGTGCTTGGATTTTGGTTGCTTTTTTGTTATTTTTCTTTTAATTTTTTTTTTTTTTTTTATGTCATATTGTACTATATCAAAAACTTTATGATAAATTTCGATTGATCTCGTCAATTGAAATATTTTCATTTCATTGCTTTGAATTTATTTATAGGGAATTTTTTCCAATATTATTGTTTTGAAATATAATATACAGGTTGTTTTATTTGAGATGTGATCAAAATATTTACAGGGTGGTATATTAGGTTAAATGGTTTTATTAAAAAATTGTTCTATAGCTTAGATCTAGATCTAATGATCTTGAAGGTGGGATTATAAATTTTTCGGGATCGAAATTTTTCTAATTAGAATTGTGAATGTTTATTCAAGCCGAATACTATTTATTGGCTATTACCCCGAAATTGTTCTGAAAGCCAGTAAATTGAAAGGTACAATTACAAAACATCAAAAACTTTTTGTTTCTTAAGGAATTAAAATCAATAAGTAAAAAAACAATAAAATCGTTTTGAATCAGCTAGACCCAGACCAAGATATCATGGACGTTTTGCTAGAAAATATTCTTAATAATAATAAATTTAATAATGAAAAATTGACTCATAAAGAATACACCAAAAAATATAAATAGCTAAATGGTTTCAACTTTAAAAAAAAAAAATTTAAACAAACACAGAAATATAATACAATAATTCTACACAACAATAGGGTGAGTTTCGCGAGATTTGTTTTAGAAATAGGTGAGTTTCACGAGATTTGTTTTAGAAATAGGTGAGTTTCGCGAGATTTGTTTTAGAATAGGGGACGTTACCAAAATTAAAACTAAAAACATTTTTAACTATCCTATTACTTAAGGCAGCGTTTACACATCAATATATGTATGTATATTGACAGTATTTACTGATGAGAGAGAATATTGAAGAAATACTGATGTGTAAACATATATATATTGATATCAATATAAATATTGAAGAAAAAAATAGAAAATATCCTATTTTCTTCAATATTTATTGAGAGAGACAAAATTATATATGGCGAATAATGAAAATTTTAGCAACATTCATATGTTAATTTTTTTATTTTTTTTTGATTTGTCATTCGTTTTATATTCACAGGGTACTTTATTAAAAGAGTTTTTATTTTTATATTAGTTTTAATGAATATATACATCAGTTTTTAAACAGTAAAAACTGACAAATTGTTTGAATGTTTAAAAACTGATGTGTAAACACAAAAGTCCCTCCCTTCAATCTAAAATCGTCAATAAATATTGAAGAATATTGATGTATAAACGCTGTTTAACAATATTTTCATCATTTTAATAATTGTCAATTATTACTGGACAATTTAAATTGATGATCTATAACACATCCATGTTGAACTATAAATTTTATATTCATTTATTTTTTTTATCCAAAAGTAATTTTTTAAATTCTTCTATATTTGTAAAAAAAATTATTTATTTATTTTTATTTTTAAATTCCAACTGAAATTTTTTTTATATGAACTCGTCTTAACCTTCCCAACATTTTAAAAGAAGAAGCCATTTTTTTTTAAATCAGCTGATTTTGACACTAAGATTGATGAGAAAATTGATGAGAATACAACAATAATCAATTAATTTATGATCCTGCTCCCATTATTAATTTGTTCATTAATTGACAAGTATTGATGAAAACATTGATGTGTAATAGCAAAAATAATATAAACTATAAGACCCAAAAAAAAAATTACAATGTTGCGAAGATCTTCGATTTATTGTAACATGTTGGATAATAAACAACCATGCAGCTGCGAGAAACATCAAATTGTTACCTGTACGAATAAAATAAATAAGACAATTTTAGATTTCTTTCCTCAGTCGAGTACAAAACACTGAAGAAGTCTGCAAGTAGTAGACGAAATACGCGTATCTGTATGATAAGCATATCAGTAAAATTAAAAGGAAAATATTCGACTATTTTCACTGTTATACCAAAATTTTACTCTAACGCTGGAAAACAAGTTTTTATAAAAAAAAAAAATGTTCCTATGTTTATAAAATGATTATAATAAAATAGCAACATTTTATTTATTTTCATTTAAACAACATTTTTATGGGGACCCAGTTAAAATGTTGGGGACCCAGTAGTAGATCCATTTCAAAAAAAATGTCCGGCCTTTTTTTTTTGTCCTACATGCAACATATTATAGTTTATATTATTTTTGTTAATAGGCATCTAAAAATGTGTACCAAAGGGAGGATGAAATATAAGATATTTTCAAAATAAGAGCATTATAAATTTTTTGTACATACCAATGTTCAACATACAAAATATTGGAGACATAAAATAAATTCCCAAAAACAAATAATCCAATTTTTTTTTAATACGAAAAAAGAAATATCGGTACTTTCTACAGTTGGGGAAAAAATAGTTGATTTGCGTAGCCGCTTTTGAATACAAAAAAATGTATATATGATTTTATTTTTTGGGATTTTGTCTTTTGGGATTTTGTCTTTTTAAGATTTTGTCTTTGGGGATTATGTCTTTGAAGATTTCGCTTAAATAATTTTGGCTTCTGCATTTTGTCTTGGGAATTTTGTACCCAAACCCACTAATTTAAATGAACACAGAAAGAAGTGATATAACATTTTAAATTAAATTGCAATTCAAATGCCAGGTATACATAGCCTGTCATTCACAATAATAATATTTTAAATAAATCTGCGTTGTAGGTTATTGGATTGTATATAAATAAAAATCAAATAAAATTATATTTATATGACATTTTAACATTATTTATAACCCAGAAAAGAACTAAGAAAATGCGTAAATAAGTAACATCAATAAACAGTACAGTTCAATAGATAGCGGAAATGATTTTGAGTACAATTTGTTAATCAAGCATTAGAGCAATAATTATTTAAGTCAAGGTCAAATTACAATATAATATTTCGAACAACTAATATAATATAATTATTGTAATATTATTATGATTTGTTTGTAACAAAATATTTAATAAATTGTTTTTAGAATATTTATTATAAATTTAGTTATTTTTTAAATGTATGCACACTGCACATAGATGTTTTAATCAGAGACAGAGGCAGAGCCTAAAATGGGGCCTTTGTATAATAGCGGGATATACAATCGAATGTGGTTTCTGGTTGTAGTATATTTACTACGTCGATCAATGAAGTGAATCATAGCTCCAGATGAGCCACGCAGTGACTACTACCACCATTCACTTCCTGTACCATCTATTTTTTTTTCTCCTATTACTCCGCGTGGTAGCATAGGGCTTCGATAGTGAACCTCCATGCCTCTCTGTTGAGTACTACTTCCTTAATATAGTCCCAGGTATAATTGTTGATTGTTAATTCTTGATCGATTGTGCGTCTCGATGTGTTGTATGGTCTGCCGGGTCTTCTTTGTTCTTGTGGATTCCACTCTAGAGCTCTTCTTGCTATATCACTTTCTGATTTCCTTAGTGTATGACCTATCCATTTCCATTTTTTCCTATTTATCTGTCTGTTGATAGGTTCTTCTCCAGTTATCATCCATAAATCCTCGTTGTTAATTCTTGCTGGCCAGAATATTCTGCATATAATTCTCAAGCACTTGTTGATGAATACTTGTAGCTTCTGTTTGATTCTGACCGAAGTGAGCCATGTTTCACTGCCATATATTAATGTTGACTTAACACATGCTCTGAATATTGTTAGCTTTGTTGTTCTCGATATTTGGTTGCTACACCATATCTTCATTAGGCTACCAAATGTTCTTCTTGCCTTATTTATACGGCTGTTGACATCTTCTGTTGTACCTCCTCTTGATGTTATGATGCTTCCCATGTAGTTGAATTCTTCTACGTATTCTATCTGTTGTCCACTCACTGTTATTGGCTCACTGTCACTGTTGTTTGTCCTCATTGCCTTGGCTTTCTCGATATTTAATTCCAGTCCCGATTTCTTTGCTTCTTCCTGTAATTGGTTGACTTTGTTCTGTAGGTCCCTTTGATTCCTTGATATGAGGCATACATCATCTGCGTAATCTAAGTCTTCTAAGTTGCCGAAGAGATCCCATTCTATTCCGTTTATTCCAGTGCAAACTTTTCTTAGAATGTCGTCTAGCATTGTGTTGAAGAGAAGTGGAGATAGTGGACATCCTTGTATAACTTCTATATTGGTGTAGAATGGATCACTGATGTTACTGATGTGTTGTTGGGTCTTCCTCGCCTTCTGCTCCCTTGGGGATTCCATTCTAGGGCCATTCTTGTTATATTATTTGATGGTTTTCTTAGAGTGTGCTATCCATCTCCATTTTCTGCGCTTAATTTGATGCATTATCGGTTCTTCACCTCTTATCTGCCATAAGTCCTTATTGCTGATGGTTTTGGCCAGAATATTCTGCATATTCTTCTTTGGCATTTGTTCGCAAATACTTGAAGTTTTTGACTGATGTTATTTGTCGTCATCCAAGTTTAACTGCCATACATAAGTGTTGACATTGCACATGCTTTGAATATTCTAATCTTTGTTTTTCTAGTGATTTGGCCATTCTTCCATATTGGACTTAGTTCACCGAACGCAGCTCTGGCCTTACGCAGTGTGTTGTTGACATCTGCTTCTGTACCTCCGTTTGTTGTTAGAATGTTACCTAGGTAAGAGAAGCTTTCCACATATTCGACTGTTTGACCTTCTATGGTTATGGTGTTTGTGTTGGTGTTATTTATCCTCATGGCCTTGGTTTTATCTATGTTAATTTCTAGCCCGACTCTGCGCGCTGCTTGCTGAAGTGGGTCTGCTTTATGTTGAATGTCGCAGAATCTATGCGCTAGCAGACATATATCATCCGCATAGTCAAGGTCCTCAAGTGTCCTTGAGAGATCCCACCTTATACCTCTTCCGGAAGAACCCATTTCTTTCATTATCTCATTATGTATTTATCATAAAATAATGGAAAATAAATTGTCGAAATTCGATAGTATTGGTAATAATTTAAATATAAAGGAATAAGAGTGGAAATATACGAAAAATTTTAAAATATGTGGTTGCAAGGGGAGGAGATTAAAAAAAGACGGGGGCTTTTGAATTCTTTTCACAATCGAATATTTAAACCAACACCGAAACTATAGATACAATTTTGTAGTTCAAAGTTCTAAGAAAGACAAAACCAGTCCCACAATTAAAAGGCAACAGAACTTAAGTAACAGGATCATACTCCTGTTATAATATTCTGTTGCAAAAAAAAAGAAGAAGAAATTAAATAAAACTGATTGAATAACCTTAAAAATTTGAAGTTGTTATGTTATGAGAAAATTTCTAAAAAATAAATTGACAATTAAATTAAAAAGGTTAAAAAGATTATTGGTAAAAACTTCAGGTATGATTTGCAGAGATAATCAGCAAATGTATTTAACTGACGCACCCTTGAATAGTATATTGCATAAACTGTTTTGTAAACGTCTTGATTTGTGTTTTTGACATTTTACATAACTTGGTGGGAAATTTTCATGAAAATGTCATAAAAAATAATGTGAAAAATGTCTAGAGCAAAAGTTATGAAATATTATAAAAGAAATTTCTACAAAAATGAAATGAGAATTTTGTAAATTTTTCTATGCAAATAAAGTAAAATAACATAACAGAAAATAACTAAAAGTTTTTTAATTATTGAATAATTATTATTATGTAATTGTTTTAGTTTATTTTTGGATCTTATTTTCGGAAATTATTTTTATTTTGATTTAAAAAAATTTTGTATTATTTTTAAATTTATTGTATTTAGTCGACATTTTCAGACATTTCCAGACATTATCATTTTCTGGTTTGATTGGTTATGGATTTGTACTTATAATTATTTTGAAAGTTGTTATTAAATAAAAAATATATAAAAATGAAAATGAGTAAAAAAATTAATAAATGTAAAAAAATATATAAACATTAATTGAAAATTATTTATGAATTAAAAAAAATTATCAAATAAAAGTCAAGATTAGAAATTAAGAGTTTAAAAATAATTAATATTTGACAAATTGTACAGAATTTATTTATCTTGTATTTGCATTAATTTTTTAAATTTAGTTTTATTTATTGTGAGGGTATTAAGATATATTTTTTTTGTGTTATTTGTTATATTTAGGGGTATAGCTTAGCTACTAATGTCAATATTTGTTTCTCAAGGTGGATTTGCAGTGTGAATAAAAACAAAATGGAAAGTTAAAACGAGACAAAAAATACAAAAATCAAATAGTTTTCCACTTTTTTGGAAGAGCACAGTTATGTTATATATCACATTAGAATTGTGAATAAATTATATAAATAAAATAATTAACTAAATAGTTAATTTAATAAGTATTTAGTAAACTGATACCGGTAACTCAATATGAAAATATAATAGAGAATACAAATACAGAATTTAGATTTAAACTGTTAACATTAGATGATTTAAAAATACTGCTAAATACAATCAATAAAAAAAATTACATAAATTTTTGTAATGTGACAATGATAATAGATTCTTTTGACTTAATTGGCCATAATCTTTTACTTATCATAAAGGAATCGTATGATCAGGAACTTTTCCTGAATGCTTGCAAGAATCTAAGGTAGTTCCTATAGAAAAAGTAAAAAATACAACAAAATGTACTGAATTTCGTCCTATCAATATGACAACCATCCTATCAAAAATTATGGAAAAGGTTGTATATAATCAGTTACAGGAGTACTTCGAAACAACTGGCTTAATTTCACAGCATCAATCGGGTTTCCGAAAACATCACAGTTTTGTGAAACTTTGTTGAATCTAGTGGTAACAAATTGAAAGATTGCCGTTGATGACGATACAATTATTATAGCTGTTTTTTTGGACTTATAGCGAGCATTTGAAATTGTAGATCGTGATATTTTATTAAATAAATTAGAAAAGTATGGTGTTGAGTAAAATGAAATAAAATGGTTTAAATCTTATCTAAATTTTAGAAGACAAAGAACAAAAGTTAATGAAGCAATTTCGGAACAAATTAATGTAGAGCTTGGTGTCCCACAAGGTACTATACTTGTCGTTTTTTAATTTTTAATATACATTCATGATATATAGTAAAAGTTATAAATTTGGGAAATATTGTATTGTTTGCTGATGACGCTTTACTTTATGTGGTAGGAAACTCTGTTGATGAATGTGTTGTAAAAATTAATGAAGACTTAAAAAAATTGAATAAGTGGTTTATTAATAACAAATTAAAGTTAAATTTTGAGAAAACCAAATGCATGAATATAAATAGTAATATAAATAGAGAAGTAAAAATAGAAAATAAAATAATAGATATAGTAAACGAAATTAAATAGTTAGGTGTAGTTATAGATAATATATTAAATTTTAAAGCACATTTAGAATACTTATGTAAAAAAATTAGTAAAAAATTAGGCTTTTTTTTTTATAAAATTAGAGATAATCTAACTGCGCTAAGTGCAATTGAGCTTTATAATGTAATGGTACGACCACATTTTGAATACTGCTCATCAATACTTTTTATGTTTAAGACTGAAATGCTTTATAGATTACAAAAGCTACAAAATAGAGGAATGACAATTATATTAAAACTAAATAGGTATTCGTCAAAAACTTATGTGTTAAATTGTTTAAAATGGATAAGTGTCTCACAAAAAATTAAATTTAATGCCTTAATGATAATATTTAAAATAAAAAATCAAATGATGCCAAATTACTTCATAACTATTATTTAAGAAGTATTGTAAATTTTAGATTAAGTCTATTTCAGAAAAGCAAAACTCACAATATGATAATGTATAATGGCTTAAAATTATTTGATGAATTATCAATAAATTTAAAAAATGAAAAGAATTTTAAAAACTTTGAAAAAGATTTAATAATTATGTTAAAAATAACATTGAGTAGAAATGAAATTTTTAATTTTATAACAAATGATTTTGTGATAAGTTAATACAATTCAATTTTATATTAATAGTAAAATATTACTAAATAAATAAATAAATAAATAAATAGTAAAAGAAGAATACTGCAAATGTGTATTGGGTATCTTAATGGCAAAGAATCCTTCAAAGAGCTCACATTTTGCTGTTTAACTCGAGTCACAACTAATCTCAATATAAAAATATTGGCAATGCCACATATAGCTAATGTCATAATTGTCATATTATGGGTAAATGATTATGTGGAAAAATATCTAAATATATTGAGTAAAATACAACCGCTTGTAAATTATTTATTTGAAAAATATTTTGCCGGCATGCCTAATCTAACGAATGCTGAATTGACAAAAATGACTTTCAATCTTCATACTTTCAGACTTTCATTGCAAGTGCCTATCTGAACAGATATCAACAATATTGTAGACCACGAAATACCTAACCATTATCCTACATTAATGCATGATTAACCGAAACCGCAATTATCTTAATCCGTTCAATTAACGGCTTTTATTTCACCGCGTGCATGTGAAAAAGCCAAACAATAACTTTAAAATTTATATGAAATTTTTACTATTGGCAAATTTGTAGTTTCAAAATTAAATAATTTACTTTAATTGAATTTACTTTAAAAAAGTTAATTCCAAGAACATATTTTGTTAACCTTATAATTCTATTTTTAACTGATATTATTTACACTTTATCAATTTAATAGAATTAAATACAATTTCTGAAAATTACAAATAGTATATGTATTACAAATAATTTATATATGTATGTAGAAAAAAAAACATTATTAAAAATTACAAAAATTTACCAATACAACACCATGAATAGTTAATAGTTTACTTTTGTAATACAAAACATTTGTTTATTATAAAATTAACATGCAATTTAACACATGTTTGCTTCAGTGTAATACTAACAAATTCAAAATAAAAACAAACTTAATTGAATTGAAATAAATTTAACAAAGAAAAAAAAAATGATTATTTGAAATTACAGTTAGAAATTGCTTTAGATAGAATAGTATAAAAATAAAATAGAATATAAATATAGAAATTCAATAATAAACAAAAACATAAAAATAAAAATAATAAATTTTTAATCAATGAGTAACATTACCGTTAAATATTAATAACTGTAATGTATTACTAACAATATACAAGTGGTAAATGTATGTTGAAAATGTTAACAGTTATAATTTAAATATGTATTCATATAATTATACAAGTACATAATGTAATAAAAACATACATTTATTTTGTATGCATTTGAATAGAATGCAAATAAAAGTCAATGGTGAATCGTTTACAATAACAACACAAAACCAACAAAAGCAATAATATCATGTTAAATGTTTCATTTTCTACTAAAATAATCATCAATTACAGTTTTATACATCGTCGTCACATTCAAATTATTTGATTTTATTTAATTTTTTGTTTTGGTTATTTTTTCTTGTTGTCGTTGTTGTTTTTTTTTTGTTTTTTTTTGTGCAATAATCTCTATTACTGACATAACATGAAAGTTTTAATTACATTTTATATAATATAACTGTTAATGAGCATGAATTAAATGTCTCTAATTGCAATTGTATGTGTTGTATGCCTACTATGTTGTCTAAATAACTTAGAGGTGTTATTATTCATTATAACTAGATAATATAGCGTTATTATAACGAGTTATATTATTAGTATTATTAATTGAAGTGTAATATTATTTAAACTGTAAATATTTAAATCGACTGTTATAATAATTATTATTGAAAAATGTTGTTATTTAGGAAATTGTTGATTTCAATTTTTGATCTATAAAATGTTAAAATTTTGAATGATGATACAAAATACAATTATTTTTTTTAATTAAAAGTATAATATATAATATATATATATAATACGTAATTTATATATACATATTTATTTTTAATGATCAACTATTAAATAATTCTTTGTTGTTGATGTGAAAGCTTAATTTCATCCTAATTTTGAAATAGAATTATGGTTAAAGATTGTTGGATTGGAAGTAGAAGCGAAAATAACAAAATTTAATACCAATTATCTAATCGTTCTGCTTCCTTCCACTATATAGATATATCACTATAGAAACTATTTAATTATCTCTCTTAGATGATATAGCGCAGCAAAGCGGTTTGTCAAACACCGCAAACTAGAAAAATTTATTAATACAATTCTGAAGTATACCGTAGAATGCACAATATTTCTTTAAAGGTGTGTGGATTCTGTGAGCTCAAATCTTTTGGTTATAAAAAATGTTCATTTTAATTTTTTAGATACAAACTTAATCAACTTAAAAATTCAATTTAAAAATATTTTATATAAATCATTTTGCTACTCCGTTCTTTACAATTAATCTAGTGTACATGATAAATTAATACGTATTTATTCGATTAAAACTATCAATAACATTATTTTAATAATATTTACAGGGTTCATCTCAATTTATAGGTATGTAAAATAAAATATTAGTATTTTTAAGTGGAACATATTGCTCGTGACTGGCAATAATAGTCTATTGGTCACCTAAGTAAATAAAGGCTTGCGAGTGACTGTAAGCCAATATTAATTAATAAGTAAGTTACATTATTTAATTAATAAGTAAGAACTTTAAGAAATATATTAATATCAACCAATGACTATTAAAATAACTACATATGAACATTATCATAATCATGTAGCATTACAACCCGTGCTGGGTTTTAGCCTTCTTCACAATTTTCCTCCAATTATCTCTTTCTCTTACAGTCGTCTTAAAATTTATTATTTCTCGCGTATACTTTAATATTACCTTCCCATCTATTTCTTGATCTGTGTCTACTTCTTGTCCTGGGATTTTTCGAGAATATTTTAAGCTGATCTCGATTTTCGTCTGCCTTTCGTCTGCACCTATGTTCGTTCGTTCTATATTAGCCTTTTTCTAATCTAATAGCACCAAAGATTTATCGGAGTATTTTCGAATCTTCTTAATACTGTCCAAACTTCGCATCCGTATGTAACTACTGGGCGAATCAATGTTTTGTATATTTTGTATTTTGTTTTTCTAATAATATCTACTCATCAACTACAGATGAAAGTACATAATCGATTTATTTAGGTTGCAATTAAACCAAGACGATCTTCGTTACTGTTATAGAATAAGTAAGATACCATAATGAAACAAATCGGGGACGGTTATAGCCTTAAATATTAATAAATTAGGTATTGAATTTTTAGATATGTAATTTGAAAACTTATATTATACATTTTAAGTCACATTGTAATAATTATATGCGTAAATATAAAAAGTGAAAATATAAATAATTTGAAATTCTCGTTCCCCAATTTTGTTTTTGTTTTTTTTTCTTTATTTTTTTTTTTACTTTCAGGAAATTACATTTTATCTAATAAAATATTTAGGTAGTGATGCGCAAAAATTAAAAAAATAAACAAACAAAAATAAAAATTTTATATAATTTTTTATTTTTATATTTTACATATTTATTTTATTTTTTTTTTCTATAAATATACACATTTATATGAATTAAATTGCATATTAAAATAAATATATATATATACGTACGTATATTTAAATATAATATGTGCGTATGTTTAATATTTGAGTGATTTTTTTATCGCTCATAAAACTTTCCCCAATTCTAAAATAAAAAATAAAAAAAAAGCGCCCATCATCAACTTAACTTTCATCAATTGTATTTAGACGGTCCGGGTAGCCAGTCCGACCCATTTTTTATACTAGAATGAAATAAAAGGCTCACTCCATTATGAAACTCTTATTTTCTGTAGAATAACATTGAACCTGCCCCATCTCCCCCTCCCCTCAAACTCTCTGTTATTTACAATTCAATCCATCCTACTTATAATATTATATTTATAGTCGACGAAAAGAAAACCAAAAACAAGAGAAAAAAAAACAAAAACACTGAATACAATATCAACAGAGATTCTATCTATTTCTATTTCTATCGTTTTATGGCTAAAAAATTATGTAAAAAAATCATTATTTTTTTATTATTTAAAAACAAAATAAAATATAGAAAAAAAAATAACTGACAAAGTATAGTAACAACAAAAAAAGGTACAATGATTTTTTATAACCATATTTACACGATCAATTTTTCAAATGATGCTATTGCATTTTGTTCGCATCACCAATTTGTAATAGAAGTTTAGCTTAATAAACAATTTTCATTTTGAGTTTTTTACTACCTTGATAGTCCTTGATAATAGCTAAATAAACATTGCTGAATATATAGACAAGGTTGTTGGGTAGAAATGATTATGCCAAATGGCTTATGAAAGACAAGTTATATTCAATGATATTTTGGTTGTATGAAGTTGTTTACTGTTTATACGTCTTCATAGTTCTATATTGATAAAATAAAAATGGAATAGTATATGAACACTCGGCTTAGTTTGAAGTTGTATTGTTATGCTTCTTAGATAGTTAACACTGCACTGAGATTTATTTGGGATATATTCAACAACTCAATAAAACCATTAAAAACTGTTTAACTGCCAAAGCGTTAGGTATGAAAATACCTTTACACTTACGTTACGCTTGGTTTCTTTCCCAATAGGGTAAGATAAATTAGGAAGAAAAAAAGGGACATAGATTAGTAATAAGAAATTGAAGAATTATTAAGAGGTATTAATATTTTCTTTAAACCTTTGCAAATTTTAAGTTAAATGTGGAAACATATTGGAAGAAATATGATTCCACATTCTTGAAGTGCGAACTATGAACGAACTTCTATAACATACTTTAAGCCATCTTGGGATTTCCACAGTGTAGGGGTGAGCATTTGCGGCTTCTCTTGTTTCGCATTGAAATTATTTAAGAGGAAGAAGCAGCGCTTTGATTTCTCCTGAGCATGTGTTCACACCTACGAAGTATCTATAAAACAGGGAAAGTGCTCCGACTACACGTCAATGTCCAAGAGAAGTTACTCATAAAGTTACATTTGGGTTGCCGATTTTGAACGCAGTCTAGATAGCCTAACGCTGTAATGGAAGCGTCAGCCCAAATGTGTGAATTATATTTCATCTTGGGACGTACAAATGATTTATAGATATTAAAGAGTTCCAAACACCTTGGAAGGAGATATTAGGTTGAAATTGTGGAAGTTTGCATGAAATAAGACAGTTTTGAGTTTTAGAAGATTTAAACCCAACTCTGTTCTTCAGATCAATTTTAATCAGATTATGGCTAATCATGTTAACTATTATCTGTCTTCTATTGTCAATTTCGTTAGTTGTAGCATAACTAACACCTATACTTAATTAATTTTTGTTAAAAAATTTTATAGAATGAATTTGAATGTAAACGGATGTATTTACAGGTTGCTTAAGAAGAACTAAAAATATTTTTGGTCACTAATGGTTAAATGAATCATTTTAAATGTTTTTGTTAAACTTGTTTTTTGTAGATATATTTGTTATATTTTAAATTCGCTGCTATTCATGAAGGCATTTTTGGTTAGTTAAGAATAATTTTAATAATATTTGTAATTTATTGTAAATACTTCAGTTACCTCTCCTACATATATTTAAAAACGTTCAATGGAACAGACTTGAAAATAAGGTCAAAATCAATGATCAAGAAAAGTGTTAAGTGATATGTTATTGATGTTATTAGATGAACAAAATTATAATATATAGATAGGTTGTTTGATGTCAGATGAGTCATACAATCAACTGAAAGTCATACATTCAACTTAATTTATAGTTACCGAAGAATAGGGCATAATGGGCTGACTCATTTATATTCAAAAATTATTAGTTAGTAGTAATGCAATTTTTAGTCTAGTTTATATTACATCTCATATAATATACCATAACATAACATAACATAACATAACATAACATAACATAACATAACATAACATAACATAACATAACATAACATAACATAACATAACAAAACATAACATAACATAACATAACATAACATAACACAACATAACATAACATAACATAACATAACATAACATAACATAACATAAAATTACATAATCGTTTTGTTTTAATCAACTGAATCATGTTTTAAAGACATTATAGATAATTGTTATTTAATTTATTTTATTTGTTTATTTATTTATTTATATAATAGTTTATGGGCATATTAATATGTAGGAAATTCGCTTCGAAATTGCGGGCCTATTACTTTTTATTGTCATTTATTTTACTCCAATGACAATGGGTACTAAAGCCCCTAAAGCGTTTTGCTTTCATCAATAATCAGACTTGGAATTTTCTTTCTTTCTATTGCGCCATCCAGTGTATTTCAGGTATATTAACTAATTTGGAAAACTATTGCTATTATCTGGATTTAGGCTATTTTAAATAGCGTCGTTCAATTTTACTCAAGTTATAATACCAAATTATATTTCCAATAAATATTTTTAAATTTAATTATTTTATAAATAATGAAAAAATATCAATTAAACATGTGTGGCCTGAGTATAATGAGAGTTTCGTGGACTTAACAAATGAACGAATAGTTCGATATTAACTGATTAAAATGTGAAATATGGACTCTTAAAAAAATTAGCTTGTCCTATCTGGCATATTTGTGGTACATTGCCCGGCGCTCCGAGAAAATGGAAAACTGATAGCAGATGCTAGAAGCAATGGAAGCAGAGCAACGGGTCGACCTCCCAAACATTGAACAGATAAATTACAGCTCCTAAGACAGGCAACCTGTATACTAAAAGCCAAAATCCTAAAGTTATGAATAAGAAAACAAATAAAAATGTTAATGTCGCTAGATCTAAAATAGGGTAAATGGAGAAGAAAAGTAAGAAATTATTTTTGACTTTAAAGAAAGTGAAATTATTTAATTTCAGAGGGACTCTAATCTCGTGTCTTCTGATGGCAGTAGTCCAACGACATAACACCTACTCGATGAAGGTCAACAAATATAAAATGTAGAGGGTATATATGGTAGGTTGGTACATAACATTTTTGTTACAAGTTATAATTAAGTATGAAATAAATTTGAATTAATTATGTGCAGTTCGACAAAATTCATCAGAACAATGTATGTATACAATGTATGTATACATTAATAAAAAAAAACAACAAATCTATGTATAAAGAATATATAAGGTAAATGCTTCACTTCACTAAGTGCCTTATCTAAGAAGGCATGATATGCAAGTGATTTTCAACTGACTTTTGGAAAAAGAGAAGAGAAAAAGCAAAACAATATATCACAAATAATCTAAAAGTCATTTTGGGTTCTACAGCCACCAAGTTTTTGTTCTTATTCTAATAATAATTAATAATATTATTTATAGTGTGTGTCTTGTAAATTCAGATTTAGCATTATGTTTAGTTAAGAAAAACAATTTTTTTTTTTTGTTTTAAATAGGGGTAAAAAATATTTTTTTTTTTTGTTTTAAGAAAGGGAACTGAGAGATCCAACCACCTTTAGACTCGTTGAATAAAGTTTAAAATACGATCAAAACAAAAACAACAAGTTGGAAAATAACATAAACCTTACCAAGGGATTATTTTAAAAGCTCATCCTATTTAGTTTTTTATTACATTATATTTTTCGTATTTTTATGTGTTTGTTAACTTTTTTTTTTTCGCTTTCTCTTTCTCGATTTCGTTTGTTTTTTATTTTTTTTTTTTTTTGTTTTTTATTACAACGGAAAAAATTTATTTCCTTTTTTTTGTTTTTAGAAAATCCACCGTTTTTGTTTTTTTATTTTTTTTTGTGAATTTTGTATACATAATTCTAGTAAAAAAATAAAATATTATAATCGAAAATAAAGGATGGGGTAAGGAGGGTAGGTGCATGGGGTTGAGGTAGAATATTTCATTTTAATGCACAGAGCTAGGTATAATATTGGGATCTAAGAGAGTTCCATAAATTAAATTTTTTAGCTTTTTTTTTTGTTTTTCTAAAATTCTATTATTGTGTATATGTGTGTGTTTGTATGTAATTGGGTTTAACTTAGTATTTTGAAACTGGTTACCATTTTTTGTTACTGCTCCTGCATAATACGAACATTTCTACATAATTTTAGGCATCAGCTAAAGAATCGCAACAAATGGATTTTAAATATATAGAGATTCCA
Organism: Argyra leucocephala; assembly: GCA_963942445.1. Classification (NCBI taxonomy): domain Eukaryota; kingdom Metazoa; phylum Arthropoda; class Insecta; order Diptera; family Dolichopodidae; genus Argyra; species Argyra leucocephala. The sequence goes on along the minus strand of OZ012678.1, from coordinate 39,681,046 downwards.
CATGATTGTAATTTAGTAGGGTAGAAGTTTTTTTTTTTTAAATTAAAAATCTCGAAAATTGTATAGGGTAAATTTAATTAATCTGTTGTATACTACGATTGAAAGAGTTGATAAAAGGTGATAAAATGAATTTTAGATACGATTTATGATATAAACTTTGGCTAAAAGCTGCACAGATACCTTCAGCAAAATTTTCCTTCTTTTCATAAATAACAAATAAAGTGTAAAAAAAAAGACACTTGATGGAAGTAGCTGCTTGATAGTAGAACCTTTGGAGCACGTAATTTTTTCTAGTTTAGTAAATAATGCGATTCGATTTATGTGTTATGATTGGAGTATTTGCAGAGTAGAAGCTCAGTCCAGAGAAAACGATAATTAAGAATATATTGCGAAGCAAGGACCTAAGTGAACTGATTAGCCGCAGATAGGGAAGAACATAGAAGACATCTATTTCAAAATTCGCTTAAAATGTTTTTAAATTTTTAAATTCGAAGTTTTGAGTCTGCCATTATGCTTTTAGAGAATTTGCAATTGTTAGTAGGTCCTGCTAAGGACATATAGCATCAAATAAATGATCATTAATTGAAATATATGACTTGATAGATTATAATAATTTTGAATATGTAATAACGTCCATTGGTTTGATACCCGTTGATTATCAAAGCCCAAAATTTTATAATTTGGTGATAAACCGAATAATATTTAATAGTGTTAAACAAACGTCAGTTTATTATTCATAAAATAATATTTGAGTAAAATTTTAGAAGTTTTAAAACTAGCAATAGTTCAGATAATGTGTTGGAACATTCGTCAATTGTATTCCAATAAGTTTTATATTTATTTACGCGTTCGCCATCTTCTTCTTGATTCGGTAACGTTGACTGTTTGGTCCAAACTACTTGTTTCATTTTTTCGGTGGTATTCCAGTAGCTATTTTTTTTTTAATTTTTTTTTTAAATTTGACCAATTTAATTGTTAATGTCAAACGTTTTTACCAAAAAAACGTTAATGTCAATTTCGGAAAAATTTATGTCTTTTGTCAGATCGTCTATTGTCTATGCAGAATCTGCATTTGTCTGTATAGAACCTAACAACCTGGAACAGATGTTTGTTAAGAAGACAATGACTTGTGATAAGTCATGTCAGTGTTCCGACATTGAATCTCCCTGATTACCTATTTAAAAATTACTTTTTTGAGTAAAATTACTGAAGTGTTTACTCACTCATTGCTACTTTCGCCAAATGATTTTCATCTGTTCTGTAAAATTTTTCTTTTAAAACCCTACTGTCTGTACTTGTAAAAAATATACGTTTCATGAACACTTAACATACCCCGGTATGCAATACATATTATATGAAAAAATAATCAAATTTCAATTCCAAATGTTCCTTTGGAAATAAAACAATATTATTATCGTGAAAAATGGAAAAATTTATATCATACAATTTTTGTTCTTTTTCTTATTTTATCAATTTTATTTTTATAAATATGAATTAAAAAATACTGAAAATATAATTTGTATTTTAATTATTCAAAAAAAACATTATAATATTTTATATAAAATTTGTGTACATACCCGGGTAATTTAGATATGGAATTATGACAATTTTCTTTAAAGCTCCTAAAGTAGCACCTATGTATACGTGTTTTGAGTTATTTTTCAAAAAACTAATTAATAACAGTCCCATTTGAGGAATCATGAAACTTGGATTCATTTGAATGGATAAAGGTGGAATTATTCAAGACGAAAATAGGAAAACATACCCGGGTATGTAGGTATAGACAGAAGGGTTAACAAGGGCTTACCAAATAATGCAATGTATGTCACACATATATTATGAATGTAGCTTGCTACTTTTTTATTCTTTAAATGTGAAATTACGTTAAGTTAGATCAAGAGAAAGTCATTAGTCGATTTAACGTACATTGATTACAACGGAAATAAGATAGGTGGGCTTTAGTGGGTTCGATTCCCACACTATCAAGATAAATATATATGAGATTATCTTATATCTTTCGAAGCAAAAGTGAGACTACAACTTTAATGGCAATTTTCTTTCTATCCTTTTTGGGTATATGTTTAAATTCCATTAGCCTGATAGTTGATGCAGATACTTATTTACACTTTAACGCTTAAACTTTGATACTCATTCGAAAATTTATTTTTTAATTGAGAGTTTGCATTATTTTGGTTCTTTGGAGATATTTACCTACATTTTGTTTTAGCTGAAGGATGATGTTTTATAATTTTTCTATTTGTGATGCTATGAACCGTTATTTTTACAAGTTATTTTATTTTTCTACCCAATATAGAATTTTAAATATCCTCAATTTGGTTCTTCAATGTGCTGTTATTTACGCTTTGAAATGTTTTTTTTTCACCCTTAAGTTAAAGCGTCAGTTGGACTGAGACTATCAGCTTATTTTATGTTAGTTCATAATGTTTTGTATTCAATTACCATATTGCTTGATTTAAATTTTGTTTCGTTGTTATGTCAGTCTTGTGCCATTTCTATCAAAGTTTACTGAGCTTTCTTTTCTTGAAGTTCACCATACTTTCGACCGTACTCAAAGTTTTGGATAAAACACATCAAATATAGCTTAGATGTATTTATTAATATTCGAAATTATGCCCTTGTAACCAATAATCAAAAAAACATTATTTTCTATTTTAGGTTTCGCTCCATCTTCATAGGATACATTTTTTAAGGTGGAATTTTTCAAACTCAATCCATACGCATTTACATGTATTAAGATAAAAAAATAAAATAAGAGAAAGAAGAATGGTTTTGGACTCTATTCTTTTATTATTACATTTTTTTTTTATATAGAACATAAAAAGCTATGAAATTTAAATATATCGCGAACTAGGAAAGAAGCACATAAAAATTAGTAAAAAAAAAAAAAAGAAGAAAAATACAAGAAAAGGAGCACAAAATACAAAACTCTCAAATATCTCTCTAATGCTGTTTGTACTTGTTTTTTTTTTCCTTTACTTTAGTTTTTGTTGTTGTTTATTTGGTTTTATTTTTTTCGCTTTTCCTTTTACAGTTTTAGAATATTTTATAGCTCAAAAATGTAATAAAGAAAAAAAATATATGTACATGTATATAAAATAAACTTTTTTTGTTTTTTTTTAGAAATGTATAGAAGAATTTTTTATTTAAAGCTCATCCAGATCGCGACTATAAAAATATTTTTTTATATTTTTTAATGCGTACAACAATAATAATGTGAATTGAATAAGTCTTCGATGAGAGAGCTAGATTCGCATAAGTAGGATGAATTAAAGTTTTCGACAGTGACGTACCGTTAAAAAAATATTGACATTTTTAAATTTAGAAGTAAGTAAAAATTAAACTGATTTTGATAAGCAAGTATTGTGTATTGACTTTAATATAATGTTTTAATTATATTAGTTTTTTATTTTACTTACTGCTTGATAACTTATATTTCAAAACTACTTATAATACATACTTAGTAACTTAGTCTATGAACTGCGACGTATTAACTAAAAACTAGATGTAATTCAGTGTTGGAGTTTGACGCGTAAATTAATGTTTTTTATGATTCTTTACATAATTTGAAGTGACGAAGTGTAAAATACAAGTAAAAACTGTAAATAACTGTCAACAACTGTAAAGAACTGTAAACAACTGTAAATTACTGTAAAATTATTTGTTTTTGACACTTCGACAACATTTTTTGAAAGTGTTTCGTTCTAATCTAGTATAAAAAGTTTTAATCTAGTTCTAATGGATTATAAAAATGAAAGGGGGGCAGCGGTGGAACTGATAACATTTTCTTCGGCTGAAAATTAATTAATATTTCGTTAGTACTAGTATTAATTAATATTTCGTTAGTCTAGACCAATTGGCAGATATAAAAGCAAAAGTTATTACGTAAGTATAACAATACAAATGGCGATCAAGTTGAAAGAAGAGTGGTAAAAGAACATATCAACAAGCAAGTCATTGGGCTTCGAGTTGGTGAATTTCCACACGATGAAGAAAAAGGCTAAACATTTGACGTATGATTCAGCACATACGAATTTAACATTGATGCCAAAAGAATCATCAAACAATTTCATCAAGACCATACAAATTTTAATAAGAAGCTATATTTATTGGCCAAACATTGATAGGCAAATTGAAAGCTCTTATAAGAATTTTAGTATTATATTTACGTAGCAATTTTTTTCAGTGCTTTTGCACCTGTTTTTTTTTTCATTTATTCACGTTCTTTGTCATCTACATAAGCTTTACTTTCTTTATTTCAGTAGTGTTGCAACATTAAATGAAAATAAACCGATGTATGTAAAAACATCAGGCTTAATTTCTAACATTTCCAAATCTTTTAGTAGACCTTCTCCTAATTCAACGTTTTCTTTAGTTGGATTTAATTTTTATTTAATGACTTGTTAATAATATTGATTTAAAACAGTAATTATTAAAATTAACAAAACGTAAACTTCAAAGAAATATATACATACTGATTTCAAATTTCGCTAAACATGTTAATTTTTGGCTGAAAATGACATAATGATTAATAAGTTAATGTATTATAGAGAAAGAGAAAGCTATATCAAGCTGCAAATCTATATTTGTTATGTCTATGCGCCATAAGAAAAATTCTATAAAAGTTTTGACAATGATTGATGTATTTATAATATAGATTGTAAGATTAGATATCTTAATAAATTGTATGGTAGGTTCTTAGCAAATTGTGATTTTAATTATTTTTCACTTCATATTGGTTTCACAGTTTTCATTTATTCATATACAAATGTTGCAGCTAAATTATCTATTTTGAGTTATTTATGTGTGTAAGAAACTAGACGTAATTTATTTTGCCAACACTGTCTATAACTGCGAGTTATAAAGTATAGAATAAAATTGCTAATATATGAAATACAATACCTTCCATTTAAAAAAAAAAAAATTAAATTGTTATAATTATTTTTTTTTATCCCATTATTAAATAGGTTTCTGGCCATACTAACAGTATTTTTGGCTCAACACTTGAGAAGTTGACCTTCATGTTTCTCTGCTTATCTTCATAACTAAAGACTACTTTAAAATTGAATCGATAACTAGTAAATATGATAATCTATTCAATAGGTCCTGCAGAATATATGTGCATTCTATTCCATGGTTTTGATTCATTTAGGCATTGTTGTAGGTTTTTCTTTCCTGCGATTTTTACCGTTGTTGCGCATTGAGTACAACTTTTAGAGAGCTTTCAATTTGCCTATCAATGTTTGGCCAATAAATATAGCTTCTTATTTGTAAGGTCTTCATGAAATTGTTTGATGATTCTTTTGGCATCAATGTTAAATTCGTATGTGCTGAACCATACGTCAAATGTTTAGCCATTTTCTTCATCGTGTGGAAATTCACCAATTCGAAGCCCAATGACTTGCTTGTTGATATGTTCTTTTACGACTCTTCTTTCAACTTGATCGCCATTTGTATTGTTATACTTACGTAGTAACTTTTGCTTTTATATCTGCCAATTGGTCTAGACTAATGATTGCTATTATCGTCATCGCCCACTTTGTTGTGTATTTAACTAAAATTTTGACCTTTTTTTATTATATTAGTATTTCTATTTTACTTACTGCTTGATACATTAACTTATGTTTCAAAACTATTTATAATACAAACTTAGTCTATTAACTAAAAAATAGATGTAATTCTATATAACTGCGAGTTATAAAGTATGGAATAAAATTACTAATAATATATGATGCAAGGAACCATTACTTAAGTTTTTAAAAGCTTAATATTCTGCATTGTTATTGTAGTATTCAGTAAATATAACAGTAATAGAATATTGTTTTCTAATATATAAAAATGATTACGAAAGTTAAAAAATATAATTTTGATTCCTGTAAATGTTAATTATTTTCAATTAGCCTAAAAAAGAATGGGATCTGAAAATTTTTCATATGATGTACTCTAGAACAGCCCATAAAATATGAGCAAAAAATTACTCGACCCATTCTTACATAAAATTAATGAAACAAAAGTATTAATTTTTAATTTTTTTTTATTTTTAATGGCTTATTTGCTGTTGACATTCGTTTTACCAGCTTATTAATTCTTGCTTCAATAGATTTACTTAATGCTACTCTTAACGTAGCACCCACATCTTCAAGTCGATTTCTGTATTTATTTTTGGTACCGACTAATGCAGAAAATCCAGTTTCTGCTAAAGTTGGAAAAGGAAGAAGTTTCTTTATGGCTTTTTCACTCAATATCGGATTTTTATTTCGGATTTGGATCGAAAAATTGTTCAAATTTTTTTGGTTATTGAACTGCAATTGCAGCGTTTCATCGCTCAATTAATTTTTCTTCCCCAGATGAAGATAATAAATTGCTTAAATAAGCTTATTTTGACTTAGCGATATATAAAGATGCCAAAAATGAACACTTTAAAGTTTTTTCTACCTGTTGCCAAAAATTTAGTCAAAGTCAATTTGTCCGTTTTTAATTTCATTACGCTTTCTTATGAAAAAATCAATCGATTTGTCCTTATGATTGTTATGATTTGTTTTTAAATGCCTTAAAAGTTTATTTTCTTTAATTGACGAATAGGCCAATATATTTGCACAAATAGCAGATTGCGGTAAATCAATTTAATTTTCTTTTATATAAGTGGAACCGTAATTCAAAAATTTCTCTTGATATCTCTATACACCTTCATCTATTTGAAAAAAAAAACATTTTTAATTTTGCAAAAGCATGTATTATTTTTACGTATAAGAAACGACCCATTTTAAATCATTCGCGACCCATATGGGTTGAGAAATGCTGCTCTAGATAATCACAAATCAAAGCTCTTTAACGACACCAAAATTATACCCTAGGTAATTGTTTTTATGTTCTTGTCAATAGTGTAGGTAACCTTCCTGGACTTAATTAAGTATACGAAATAACAGTTTCTTACTACATTTATTTTTTAAATTACTGGCTTATCAACAAATTAAATGTGGAAAACTACTACTGTCGTCACGAACTAAGCCTTCCTATATAGCGTAGGTAGCTTCATTTTATTTAATTAAGTTCCAAATTTCACTCACTAAATTATTAAAAAAAAAAAAAATAAAACTAAAACCAGACCCGTCATTGATTTGAAAATTGTGATGTAATAATGTAATAGACTATTGAGTATAGTAGAAAATAAAATTAAAAAAACATAAACAAAAAAAAAAAAAAATAATAATAATTTAAAAAAAAAATTGACTTAAAATTGTAACAAAATTTTTAAACATAAAAGAAATCGTAAAAAACTGTTTTTTTTTTTACAACTCTGTACTTTATGTATTCTAGATTTTTGTTTTTTTGTTTTTTTTTTTTTACTTAAAATCGGATAAAGAGAGGGGGTTTCGGTACACCCCTTGGGCATTCTTATTTTCATTTTTTTTTATGTTCTCTTTTTTTAATTTTTATATCCTTTTTTTTTCTAAAATAAACAAAAAATCGTACTATTTTTATATACTTTGTAATATTATAATGTATACATACTCGTATGTATTATATATAGATAATGTACAATAGTATATATATTTAAAATAAAATAAAAAAACAGAATCCTATTAATAATTCTAAGTATGACAAAACATAAATTTTTAAATTGCAATAAGTTATGGTTGTGATAAGAAAAATTAGGATAACGATATTTAAAATAAAGAAAAAAAAAAAGTTAAAATAATAAAAGAGAAAAACCGAAATACTAAAAAGAGAAAAGAAATCACAAAAAGAGCAGAAAACTGTGATGGAAAATAAAAATAAGAGATTTTTTAGTTAAAAAAAAAAAATAAAATCATAAAAAAGAACTTTATCCCATGGGAATTAGTAAAATATAAAAATAAAATTTATATAAATTTATATAACGGTAAATCAGTTCAGTTAAAATTTTTGGCCTCCAAAGTATGAAGATCCTTATTTCAAACTCTCAAAAGAAAATTGAAACTTTTTCATATCAAATATTTTGTTGTTTTTTTCCCCAAAATAACACATTATCTTCCTTCCGATAGAGAAGATATTTACAGTGTTGCTCAAGTTGATTGGTGTATAATTAATTAATTTAAGTCTACATCTACTATTTATCTAATATATTAATAGGCTAAAAATGTCTGTAAAACTTTTCACCTTATTTCACCAATGAAAGTAAAAGGATCTTGAAGGGCCTGACGCAAAACTAACCAGTTGGTTATTTGAAGTTTTTTCATATCTGCCGATACTTCATCTCTCCAACGAAGGTGCGGTCTCCCTCGACAACGCATTCCGTGGCGATTGAATTCGAAAAATTTCCTAGCCGGAGCATTTTCGTCCATACGCTCTACATGGCCCAGTCACTGAAGACGTCTTATTCGGACTGTTTTGGCTGGGTCCATGTTGTTGAACAAAAAATTACCGATTATGAGGTAAAAAAAATTAAAAAGTACTAATTCTTATTCATGGGTTCATATTTCAAATAAAATCATTTATTGAAAAAAATATCTAAGTTCTAAACCCATATAGGAAAACTGTGTAATAGAACCAAATGGGATAATCTGAATAATAAAAACTTAACTTAAGAAAATAAATAAAATGTGAAGGTTTTTCAAACTTACCGAAAAAAGAAAGTACGTGCTACCTACGTATGAAAACATTTTAAATTTACCTGGTTTGTGTCTTTGAATTAGCCACCTGAAAATATTCCTAATTTACCATCAACGCAGGTACATCAATATATTGATAAGCCGGAAAAAAATATTTCAATCATTGCCACGGTGGTAAGTCTTTAAAAATTCACTAGATTGGCTAAAACTCCTTCTTATAGGAAAACCACCAGGAGCAAGATATTATAGGGAACATAATATCAAGGACCATTTTAACTATTTCTTCAATTGGTGATGAAATTATAAAACTACCATCTTCTTCATCTCCACATGCATTGCTGCATTGTATGCTAAATAAAGTTTCAAACCACAATGGACAGTTGTACATCCCCATCTCCAAGCGTGTAAGCAAGAAGGATATTGGAGAAAGAAAAAAATACTCTAAATAACAAAAATGTTATGCTTAAATTGGAAAATATGCTAAGAAAAGTTAATTATATATTTGAATTGAAATAGAAAACTTTGTTTTGACTTATAAATATTTAAATGAAGAGGAAAGAAATATTTTTTAATGACCGGCTAATGCTACGGTAGAATTTTAGAATTTTTTTTTTATTTTATTTAACATAGTAAGAAAATAACTTAGACAGACATATTTTCATTGCAACAAAAAAAAAAAAAAACTAAAATACAAAACTTTCAAATATCTCTCTAAATTCTGTTTTTACTTGTTTTTTATTTTTTGCAATATAATTCGGTAGCGGAAAGAAAAATTGTATGCCTAACGGTAATTACGAACACAATGATCAAATTAAAGTCACTAAATACATAGGTTTGTTAAGCATTTATCTGACTTACTTTAGAGATTTTCAAAAACAATTTTAAAGAATATGAATAATTTAAAATGGAATATATATAATTCGTGCTTCTTCAAGCACCGCTCTAAGCTTTCAGAGCACAAAAATACGACATTCACCTCATAAGCTTTTTATTATTATTTCTTGCATTGTACTGATATCTACTTTCTACAGAAAAAATTCTAGCAAAAATTGTTAACTTAAAATTTAATTCCTCGCCTGATAAGTTATATTAGATACGATCATTCGATCATTCGATCGTTGATTTAAAAAAGAGTAGAAATAGAAATTATGTAATTCGCAATATCACAAAATAATTGAGAATGATTTGAAGTTACACGATTTTAATTGGAGTAGGTCTTGTAAATGGACAGCAGAATTATGTACCTCCTCATTTGAATTATCTACCTCATTTTCGTATCCAATTGATTACATTATTTACAGTAAGAAAATGTTATCTTGGAGTTACAATGTTATATTTTAAGATCAAATATGTAACTACGTACTTTCAACTTTCAAAAATAAAATTACTTACTTATCATATGCGCTTCATAGTTATTAAATTACAAAATAATCTAAATTTTAATTTCAGAATACTGAGATAGCTAGCGTTTCTTAAAGGGTTGAGTCTGAGAGCCAGAGTTACCTTAAAGTATCACAATTTAATGATTCAAATTCATATCAGTAATTCTATGTGCTGAAGGTCGGAAGGAAGCTATATTATGATGTTGTACCATTATGAAAAATGTATTTTTAAAAAAATTTATTAAATCACGTTCATTTTCTAAAACATAAAAAGTAAACTTTCAAATTCCTACACATATTTACATATACACACACACCTGTAAAAAATATTAATATACACATAATATGAATTTATTATGCTTGTAGTTTCATAAAACTGAATTTATGGATAAAAAATTATATTTTCAACAGTTTATTTTATGTCATCTAAGTTTATGTTTTTTTTTTTTTATTTTTTATTATTTTGAATGTAAAACAGAAACATTGTAAAATTACTTGGGCGCATGTAAATTTTACTGCATTATTTTTGAAATTTATTAAAAATGTAAATAAGTATTAGTTTATTACTTATTTTAAATGTAATCGTAATATTTTTTTATTTTCTAATACCTACTACCTATTTCTATATACTTATATATTTTGGGTTAAGTATTTTTTTTTTTTATAAAATTTTAACCCTCACGTTAAATCTGTAATTTGGAACGGAGTTTATCAATATTGTTTGTTTTGTAAATTTAATGCTTCAAATTATAATATTATCATATTTAAATTTTAGAGAAAAAAAAATGTATCATTAAACTTTGTTTTGCCTTCTAGAAAGATCCACGTGTATAAGTTCTACTTTTTATTTTGTTAATTTTTTATGTGAAAATTAACTTCAATCTTCATGAAAATTAATTTTTTCACAAAATTTGTATTTTATCACTTTTTGTTTTTAAATTGGATAGATGGAAAGTAAGTATAACACCTGGAAATAAAACAATGTTGATACTGAAAATACAAATCAAATAAAAATAACTGTTGTTCATCTTCAATCGATCGGATTGCAATATATTATCAGAATTAAATTTTCAATATGGATGTAACTTAAAAGTGTTAATAAAATACATTAAAAGTGTTTAAAATGTAAAAATAAGTTATTTGAAATGTTACAAAAACAAATGTGATATAAAAACAAATGACGTGAATACATCGAGATTGAAACTAAACTAAGCCTGGTTTAAGTGATCCTGTAGATATTTTGTAGCTCTTTTGTGTTTGAATGGTTACTAATATTACTGTGTTATCGACGAATGTGAATGACAAAGTTTTAATATAGGTTGGCATATTGGATATGTATATAGCAAATACAGGATTGAATTCAAGACACTGCCTTGGAGGACACTGAGCTGAATATTGTGTGTACGTTATGTGTACCTTTTCTAGTAATGTTATCTAGTAATTCTCAAAAACCCAGGCAATATTTTTTACAAGAAATAGAAAATCAACCTTAATTCCCAGTTCAAATTTAAATTTAGATGGTCAAGAAATACCATGGGAAAACGCCATTAAATACTTAGGTATTCATATTGACAAAAAACTACTTTTCAAAACAGACATAGAAAAAACAGTAGAAAAATGCAATAGAATCATGAAATTACTCTATCCTCTCATCCATCGCAAATCAAAACTTAACATTGAAAATAAGTTAATCATTTTTAAACAAATATTTCAACACATTATGCGTTATGGATGAGAAGTTTGGGGTAAATGTGAAATAGTACATATAAAACGGCTCCAAGTTAAACAAAATCAAATCCTCAAACTAATTAATAATTTGCCTTTCTTTTTTTCAACTAAAAAATTACATATCGTCGCCTGGAAAAACGTTTGTTGAATGTGATGAAATATGGTTTCCAGAAAAACGATGTTAAAGGTTTGAGCTGCTGTTATTCAAAAACTGGACGATAAAATTCAATATTTTTTTTACAACAGACAACGTATCAAATCAGCTTTCGATTCATAGTTGTAGAACGGTCCGCCTAAGCTTTGTTTAGGAACTAAAAGCTGTTAAGTGCCGGATGGATTTGTCGTATGTGCAAAATTTTTTGTTTTTAAAAGTTTTTCTCTTGTCGTATGGGATTTTCTCATGTTTATATAATTGTAGTGCCATGAATTTCCATTTTAAACCTACAAATTTTACATCTTTTTTAAGATACAGTAAAAAAGCATAAACTTTTTGTAATTTTTGTTCCTCGAGAATGAGTGAACTGAAAGAGATGAGATTAATATTAAAGATATTTTTCAGTAGGCTCCAGCCTTGAAAGGATTTCGCGCCATTAACGTTTAAGTTTTGAAATTCTGTCGTATAACAGATTGAACTGAAGTTTATAACAAGACCTTGAGTATTGACAAGAATATATATGATTAAATAAAGGTGTGATTTGATGGTTTCATGGATTAAACTTTATTACCTGTATATCAATTAAAAATTTAAGTTTAAACATAAATTTGTTTTTTAAAAAATATTATTTATTTCAACAATAACGTTTATAAAACTAAATAGGTTATTCTGCTTCATAATTTAAACGGAAAATTTCAGTATCGATCTTCTTTGTACTACTGTAATATTATTAATGTTAAGTTAAATTAGCTTATTACTAATAAATAAATAAAATATCACCCTAAATTCAGTTTTGTTAAATTTTAGGTAAAATTTTTAAATAATTCTTGTCCGTTTTTACGTATTCTTGTCCACCTTGATGTAATTTCTTTTGCATATTAGCTTTCCAAAGGGCGGGGTTACGCTTTCTTTTACGAGAAATTGGAGTGGAGTTGTGAGATGAACATGAAATTGAAGATAGTAATTCCCTTTCATCACTACAAAAAGAGTTTCCCTCGTCGTTGGACGGATTGAAATTTTCCACAAAATCGCAGATATTTTGTTCAGGAGAGTAATTTGGATCACTGCCTCATCATCATTCTGAAATCTGAACCTGTTGAAACAATTTGAATATCTTTTTTAATAAAAATGTTGTTTATATAAAACTTTTTCATTTTATTTACGTGAATCACTCCGCCTCGGCACTTCCCTTTCATCGCATCCAAACATTATATCTTGTAATCTAATACAAAAAAAATAAACAAAAAAATCTAATTAGAAAAAGTAAATATCTCAAAATATTTTACTAACAAACCTTACAAGATCTTCTGTTAGACTTGGTGGCGACGACGAATAATCCTACATATTGATCTTCACTCAACCAAAGGTGAAGCACTGCACAACTGAATTTGTTTTACGTTTTACTTTATATTTTAATGTATGTATACTAATACATTCAACATTTGAAAACTATACACTATACAAAAAAGAAATGATTTTGTTGAATGTGATTGAATTTTATCACATTCAACAATCGTTTTCCTAAACGAAAAAATCAGTTTTTAACATATAACTTTGTTGAATGTTTCACATACGACATTTGTTTGTTATTTTTTGATAACTACTGGCTGCATTCGACAAAAGCATGATTCAAAATCTCGAAATTTAGAACTGCTATTAAAATACCGATTGGATCAAATGAAAGAGAAACTTTTAAAACCTAAGTATCAATTAATAACTCAATATGCCCAAAAATGCACATTCAACAAACGTTTTTCCAGCCGACGATATGTCAAAAGTAAAATTCTTGTTTGATTTAATCAATAAGTATTATTCTAATTTTATTAACAAATGTGCCATTTCATTTTCATTAGTAAATTAAGTTTTAAAATAGTTTTAAGTTTAGGATATAAATGAAACTTTTATTTAAAACAAATAATTTATATATATTTGTGGGTTGAAACAATTTTATATTGAAGATTATCAGGTTATCAAAATCTCAGCTAATGCCTAACCATCTGAGCAGAACATTTTTTGATTTAAACGCTCATCACTTGTACTTGTTATTTGGTGCTATTTTTCTCTCTAAATTTAAATTGGTTTTGTAGAACCAGTTGTTTTTTTTTAACTCATTCTATCAATCAATATATTATAAGTTAAAAACAGTAATTAAAGTACTACAAATAACCAAAATTTAGAAACAGTTACTTAAAAAGATAAAAATGAAGAATTCAAGTGATTTGTTTTATTGTTGTTTTTAAATTTTTTATTTTAGATATATGTATTTATTTTTTTGTTTTTATTTGACATATGGCTAAGTCTACAATATATTTCAAGTCATGACACTGCAGAGAGGATTTTCATTTTGACCCCTATTTATACAGTCCAGCATAGGAAAAATAAGGAGCAGATTTTTTAAGTCTAATAACTGAAAAAATATAATTTTTTTCAAGTTTTGTTGAAAATAAAATTGAAATTAAAATTTTGTACTTTTTAAATCGAATAGTAAAAAAAAAAAAATATTATAACTTTAATGTTTTATTATAGAAAAATTGATTAAAAAAAGACCTTGCCATTTGAGAAAAAAATATTTACACCTTTCAAAAACGAGTAAAACACATAACAAATTATTTCTAATCATCACAATTTTTTTTCACCATTTTTCTTTAATCAACAATATTTAAATTTCAAAATATAGTTTATATAATATTTTTTTATATATAATTAAAGTACAAATTCTAAACTTTATTTTGATATTAAATTTATCTTTTTTTATTTATATATTAAATGCTCTAAAACTTTGTTTAAACATAAAAATATTTGCCAAATTTATAAAATTACTTCACAGCGCGTTCAAAATGGTTGAAAAGAAATACAAAAAAAAAGACCAAAATTGAATAACTTAGGCAAATACATAGGCAAATGTCATTTTACATTCTCATTTATTTGGAAGGATTGTTATGTACTAACGAATATTATCTTAATTTTGTCTCTTTTTTCGCGCATACATTCTCTGTAAGCGAATGTCATGACTTTGAATAAATGTAGACTTAGCATATTATGTACAATGTACATTCTATTCACTGCAACTGCAAGTAATTATAATAACTTATTTGTTTGTTTCTGTTTTTTATTTTAAAGAATTCACTAAACATAATGTATTTGCTGAATAATAAAATCATATGAGTAAAAAATTTTTAACTCTGTGCGCATTTTTGTTTTATGTACAACTTATCTATTATATTAGGAATTCATTAAAGAGAAGCGAAATAAAATGAAAAGGTGTCTACTGCGCAGGTCCTTAAATGCTTGTCAATTATAATTATAGATATCAAGTTTGGCATGACTTGAAGCGGCGGATATATGTACATGTAATTGATGATAAATATCAAAAACCAATTTTCAATGTACAGCTCGAAACATTTAAATTCAAATTTGAACTTCATTTACAAATAAATAAAATTAATTTTATATTTCCCAATATCGATTTAATGAATTCTACAATCTATACGTCAACACTTTCATCATCTTTAAGTGTTGTGCAAAATTTGTTTGATGGACGTCATGTTATTTGTCGAAGCTTATACCAAATCCAAAATTAATTTAAAACAATTAAAAAAAGATTATCTAAAAAACCTGATATTTTACTCGTAGTCATATTTTTTAAATAATTTGGTATTATTAAATTGAATACCAAAAATAATTAATTAAAACAAAAATACAATATACAATATTATTTTCATTTTAAAATTATATAAAATAATAAATTACAAAATCGAAATAATAAAAAATTCATCATTGTTTCTTAATGACATTTGTTTTTTAAATAAATAAAAAAAAAAAAATGCAAAAAAAAAATTATATATTATTTACAAACTTAAAAACAAAGTTCATTTTCATTTTCGAAAGTTCATTCAAATTTACACAACTGCAAATATTTTCATACTAACTGCGATAATTAAGTATATTTTATTAATATTTTTTATTTTATTTTACATTTTAATCCATCATAATATATGTACCACCATCAATGCAGTAGATGTAGATGTAGACTTTAAAATCAACAAAAATAATGAAATAAAATAATACGTAAAAAACAAAAACAAAATCCAATTTTTAAGAAGGCAACAAAAATTGAAAAATGAATTTTATTTAATCTAGAAAAAAAAAAAAAAATAAATGTGATTGAACCTATCTTCAAAATTAATTTTTTTTTTTTTATTTTGTACTTTGTTGACACAAATTTTTCTCTAAAAAACAATAAATTGCAAAACAATAATTGACTAAAAAATATGAACAAAAAAAAAAATAATAACAAAAAAAAAACAACAAATATTTTTTAATTTATTTAGACTTCTGTATTTTTACTGTTTTATAGGTAAGTATACGTATCTAGTTTTAAGGGTTATTGATTTACAGCTATTTTTTTTTTATTGAAAATATTATGTATATAAATTACATGACTCATTTATATTGAACTTCATAAAGTTGTTTTACTATCATAAAAAGCTTTACTACCTTTGCAACGTAATTCTTTAATTTTTGTTGAGTATTCTAAGAATTCATAATCATAATCAAAAGTTTCGATGTACTTATATTGAAATTATCATATTATTTATTTTTAGTTTAATTCAATTTTATATTAAAATATTTAAATACACAGTACTTACTGCGCAGTAAAGACAAAGTAAAATGATTCTAAAGACACACACAAACCAAAATTTTTGTACAAAGTATTGTGAATATTGATGCAGTTTTACAGATTGACTATCATACATTTTGAGTAAGTATGCTCTCAAATACTTTCGTTGGCACTTTGATAATTGAATATCAGCAAAAATGTCTATTTTTTTTAATATGTTGTTTTTTTAAATAAATCTTTATTTTAAAATCTGTATAAATTTAATAACAAATCCAATCAAAATTTACATTGCATTAATATATCAACTACAAATATTATACACTTGAATCGCGCACGGTATGGTCCTGTCTTATATTGCGCAGAATCATAAGACCCCAGAGTCAAAAGATGATGATGACTATAATATTCACAAAATGAAAAATATTTTTATTTTTATTTATAACTAGCAAAGTTACCCGACGTTGTCCGGGTCGACCACAAAATGAATCGAATTTATTTCAATGAAGTTTGATTTATGAATCGAATTGAAAAAAATTGGTTTATCAAAAATATTCTAATATTTTTTTTCACTACGATAAAAAAATATCAACAATACTCCAACTTATAAGCTATACTTATATTAAAATTATTTCTTTGTAAACAATATTTTAGTGATCTTTTCTGATGAAGTATAAGCAAATACGCTCCTTGCTGTTGAGGTATTCTTGAAATAAAGATATGTTCGCCTTTTCCATAATCAATTGAAATTTGTACTAAAATGAAATGAGGATGCCAAGTTCTTATTCTTAATCTAGTACCGTAGTTTTGGGTTCTTTAAGTTTCGTAGAAGCACTATTGAAGCTACTACTTTTAATTCCAATTGATAAGGAAGAACAACTTCATTTTCATCGATAACTGTATCTATCGATTTGTACACATGGACCCCCTGGAACACTCTGCAGTATTTTCTGATTAATAAAAATTTTATACTGATTCCTAAATTCGAAAATACTTTTTCAGGACAATACATGTTTTTTTATTTTTGATAGAATACCTATGAATAAATTTTCAAGTCTGTAACACAATTTTTTTTTTGAAACATTTCTGATAGAGTATGTAAGTGTAAGTTTTTATGCCTGTAACACTATTGGTTTTTGAAATATTCCTGAAACGTACGTGCTAGGAGTTGTACGGTAACAACTCGAACCAGTCCAAATTTTCGAAATCGGTAACAGCCGAATTTCTTTATTTGTGCAAGAGTATCTAAGTAAAAGTTTTCAGGCCTGTAACACAATTGGTTTTTGAAATATTCCTGAAACGTACGTGCTAGGAGTTGTACGGCAGCAACCCGAACCAGTCCAAATTTTTGAAATCGGTAACAGTCGAATTTCTTTATTTGTGAAAGAGTATCTAAGTGTAAGTTTTTATGCCTGTAACACAATTGGTTTTTGAAATATTCCTGAAACGTACGTGGTAGGAGTTGTACGGCAGCAACCCGAACCAGTCCAAATTTTTGAAATCGGTAACAGTCGAATTTCTTTATTTGTGAAAGAGTATCTAAGTGTAAGTTTTTATGCCTGTAACACAATTGGTTTTTGAAATATTCCTGAAACGTACGTGCTAGGAGTTGTACGGCAGCAACCCGAACCAGTCCAAATTTTCGAAATCGGTAACAGTCGAATTTCTGTATTTGTGAAAGAGTATATAAGTGCAAGTTTTTATGCCTATAACACAATTGGTTTTTGAAATATTCCTGAAACGTACGTGGTAAGAGTTGTACGGCAGCAACCCGAACCAGTCCAAATTTTCGAAATCGGTAACAGTCGAATTTCTGTATTTGTGAAAGAGTATCTAAGTGTAAGTTTTCATGCCTGTAACACAATTGGTTTTTGAAATATTCCTGAAACGTACGTGCTAGGAGTTGTACGGCAGCAACCCGAACCAGTCCAAATTTTCGAAATCGGTAACAGTCGAATTTCTTTATTTATGAAAGAGAATCTAAATGTAAATTTTCATATCTGTCACACACATGGTTTTTAAAATATTTCTGAGTCTTGGTAAGAGTTGTACGGCAGCAACCCGAACCTGTCATCTGATGGCTTTGTAAGGTACCGCGTTATTTGCATACCGGTACCATGAATAACTGTGCAAAATTTCAGAACTCTATCTTTAAAACTGTGGGCGTGTATAGCGAACAAACAAACAAACAAATAAACAAACAAACAAACAAACAAACAAACAAACAAACAAACAAACTTTCCCTTTTATAAGTATAGATGTATTTTATTTTATTTACAATGTGAATATGTTTTTTTACATATTTTTCTTTAATTTATTTGTATATTATACATTAAAAATGTTAAAATCTCTATTTTTCATTTTTAACCATTGATGCGGTTTTGATAACTTTGCATCAAATTTAAATTTATTTTTGCTCACATACAATGGAAATAATAAAACTTTTAAGATAAATTTCCGAAATCAAAGCCTATTTTGACGAAATTGCAGATGATAAATTGGATTCAGTTATCTTATTATTTGGCAGGATGGTTTTTACCTTAGGTGAAAATTAGTTCAACGATGACAATTGCATGGTAAAAAGTATTCGAAATAATTCTTTACATATTGCAAGTGAGCATTGTAGAAATACGGCAAGTGAAATATATTGACAACCGTTTGTTTTTGGTATAGTTTCATTGTTCCAACTGTACAGTGTTGGCAAAGTAAATTAAGTCTAGTTTTTTACACAATTGTTTACATGTAAAGAACTTAGTAATTTACTAATATGTTTATTTGTTGTAAGTGTGTAAACAATGTCAATAACGTAAAAAACTCAAAATAGATAATTTACTATCATACATTTGTATATTATTAAATGAAAACTTGCGAATATGAAGTGATTATGCTCAAGAAATAATTAAAATTACAATTTGCTAAGAACCTACCTTACAATCTATATTTTCTATATAATATTATTTACAACTAAGCTTGAAATATGCTAGTTTCATGATGAAATCAGCTTCACTCAAATCAGTCTTCAAATTGAAAATTTTAATCGAATACGCAGCTTGGAACTTGAGAGCTTGAGTTGACATTTAATGTTAAAAATTTATGGATTTTTATTAATATTTAGAGTGAATTTAAAAAATAGAAGATTTAAAATAGTAAAAATATTTGAAAATTTTAATTGTTTTGTTTAATATTTAAATTTATATAAAATTTTACAAATTATAGGTATCAAAATTTATGTCACCAAAAATACATATGTCAAAGTCAAGCTATTTTCAAGCTGACCGACATTCAAAGTGGTGAAAAGGAATATACAGTCAATGAAGAATTCAGGAAAAATTCAAGTCATCAAGTCAAGTCAGGAAGAATTCAAGTCGAGTACTTAACCTATCATTCTGTTTTAAAAATTTGAATCCATTTCCCTTATAATTATTGCTCATGGGTAATTATCCCATCACCTCCACCGTTCAGCCCCTTTTGTTTTTATAATCCATTAGGACTAGATTAGAACTTTTTATGATAGATCAGAACGAAACACTTTCAAGGTGTTTGTCGAACTGTCAAAAACAAATAATTTTACAGTAATTTACAGTTGTTTACAGTTTGTTTGTCAGTTTACAGTTGATTAGAGTTGTTTACAGTTATTTACAGTTGTCTACTTGTATTTTACACTTCTTTACGTCAAATATGTAAAGAATCATAAAAAATGCTAATTTATGCGAAAAATGCCAACACTGCGCAACTGTAATAAAACTAACTTTTCAGATGCAACAAATTGATTCAAAATGAAAAGAATAAAGCTTCTTATTGAAAAAAAAAAATCCTTGTAAAAGCTATATTTGGAAACTAACAAACAATCACAGTTGAAGTATTAACATTTGTAAATGTTTGTCGGACAAAGGTTATCCAATTGATTAATCTTCTTCAATGTGTTTTGGGATACGTGTTTTTTTTTGTTTTATCTTATTATAAGTAATTTTGGAAAAATACCTTGTCGTACTTTCTACGGTGATCATGATCATTATTGTCCTCATTCCATCTATGGGGCATAGGGCGGAAATAAAATTTTCACATCGGCTCCTATCTGCGACTAATATTTTCAATTTTCATTCTTTGTTGAGTACTTTGCTTCGGTTAGGACTGTTGTGCTGTCATGTTTTTCTCGACCTTTCAATGCGATGTGTATTCTGAAGATTCTGACCATTCTAAACATTGTTTCGGGATATTGTTGTCATGTTTTATCAGAGTAAACCTTACCCAACGCCATTTGCTCTGTCGGATTTTCTTATCTATTTTTTTTAAATTAGATTAGATTTAAACTTTCCGGGAACGGATCTGTCCCCTATATCACCGCAGCCGCAAATGGGCTTATTGTGATAACCCGTGTTTATTAGTTATTGTAACTAGTGTTGGAGTAATTAAGAATACCTGATTTTGTGATAACACTCAGGAGTCAAGATGTTCTTCAATGGTATGCTGGGTGGCTCCCATTATTCGGGGAACGCTGTTCCCAAGTCCCCTGCGAGTGAGTTCACGTCTATTTACTTTTTACTTTTAGTTCGTTTTTTGCCAACAGGAAACCATTTGTGGCATATGTTGATATCCCCTTGAAGGTTCCTGACAATACTGAAACTTTCCATGTGTCACAGGCGTACAAGGGAGCAGGTTTTACACTTGCATTGGATTGAATATTTATTTTACGGTACTACAAATTATTTCACAAAAGTGGAACAAGAAATTTTTTTCAACGAATATTCGTTTGTTTTTTTTTGTTTATATTTTCTAATTAATTAATTAATTGTGGTAGTAGTACTTCTACTATTATCACTAACTAAGTTTTTTTAAATAACAAAGTTCCATTTTATTCATGTAAATACTATCAACAAT
Source organism: Argyra leucocephala (assembly GCA_963942445.1). Lineage (NCBI taxonomy): Eukaryota > Metazoa > Arthropoda > Insecta > Diptera > Dolichopodidae > Argyra > Argyra leucocephala. The sequence goes on along the minus strand of OZ012678.1, from coordinate 39,659,677 downwards.
TTTTAATAAAATTCCATTTATTTAACATCACTATGCCCTGATCGGGATTCGAATGCGGAACTTTTTGATTAGTGTTCAGATGACATAACCACTACAGACACACCATATAGGTCGGCGTTTATAGAATTATGAAACTTGAGTTGAATGATTTAGATGTTAAAAATTGCAGCATTATTCTTAGAAACATTAACGAATAGAGCAGCAACATCTAAGAGCAGATTACATCAATTTGCTCATTTCACTATATACGTTATGGATTGGTTTTAGTACCCTTGCGTAGCTTTAAAATTCAATTTTTTTTTTTATATTATGAAATCATTTCATAATTTAAAAATAAATTAATTAAGCTTTTACCATTACAAAATTTTAATTCTATCATCCTATCATTTTTTATTTTGCAACAATGAAATAATATTGATGTGCAATTACACTTGATATGGGTTTTAATTATTGAAATTATTTAACTTAAATAAATATCAAATAATGTCATAAATCTCATTTTATTAATTTTTAATAGGTTATTAACTTAACATTTTTTATAATAAATTTGTTTTTTTGGTTTTTTTTTTTTTTTTTTTTAGAATAATTCAAAGTATATAATTTTTTTTTTCAATTATTAAGAAATTAATTAATAATTTAATTGAAGAAATAATATTGATAAAATGTCATTGACTTAATTGATTTGATAATAAAAATAATTTTTTGGGTTTGTAATTTGATCAATTATTGAAAATTAATTCTTAATAGATATATATATATATTGTTGGTTTTTGATAAGATATCTATGATGTGTGAAATAAATGCATAGTCAATTACAGATAATTATTGCAATTGAAAAATTATAATTAAATATATAAAATTAACCACGATTTGACTTGACTATGAATGTCTTTACTAAAAATATGGTAAGTATGTAATGTACTGATCATAATTTTTGCAATTTACTATGTTTTGTTGCTAAGGAATATATGGCAAATAATCGCACTACTACTAACAAAAGAAATCTCAACAGAAGCATCAAGAAACTGAAAGCAGCACTATGAAATTACAAAAATGATGCGGTCCAGCAATATCTTTCAAATTTAACACCAAATCAATCAACAGAATACGACTTACTAATAAAAAAATATTCAGCATCTGAGATAAGAAGTATCATTAAATCAGATATAAAAACAAATAAATAACCCAGTTTCGATTTAATTAATGGTAGGATTCTACATGAATTATCTCTTCAAGGACTCAAGTTGCTATCACTTATATACAACGCACAACTAGATACTAGATACTAGATACGGCTTATAGATACTTTCCAATTCAATGGAAAACTTTGGAGATAATAATGATTCTCAAGCTAGGTAAAATGCCAGTTATTCGAAAAGCTGCTGAAGAAAAGATTGATCCCAATAATTGAAAATAAAAATCTAATTCCAAATCATCAATTTGGTTTTCGTCACAAACTCAACAATTGAGCAGGTGCATCGCATTGTTTACGAAATCAGTAACTCCTTTGAAAAGAAAAACTATTGTTTTGCAGCATTTCTGGACATAAGTCAGGCCTTTGACAAGGTATGGCACCTAGGTATTTTGCATAAAATGAAGAAAAATCTCCCAAGTGAGTTTTACGAAATTTTAAAAAGTTATTTTCAAAATAGATTATTTTATGTTAAAATACAAAACGCGTATTGTGAATTGCTGCCAATTCACTCTGGAGTACTCAAATAGAATGTTACCTGGAGATATTTTAAGGTAAAATGAATTAAGAATGTGGCTGCACCATTGGGTGCACTACTTGAAAACAAAATCCTCAGACAAAAATATTTGCTTATTGTATTTTAGTATACAGATTGTAAATAAAATGAAGAAGTAAAAAACAAAAACTATAATTTCTGACTATCCAATTGCATAGAAAGTGTAATGCTTAAATTCTGCAACTACTCAATTTAATAATGAAAAAATACTCAATACCGAGGTGGTTCCAGAACGGTTATGTTTTATAGTTAAAAATTCTAGAATATGGAATTACATTCCATTACATGAATATTCACACATAGCTTTTATATACATTTGCTTTGACAACATTGCTCAATGTAACCTTTTTAGCCTCTGTTCTTTCTTCTTTTTGCTTATTTTTCAAACTGAAGAGATAGTTCTAACCAAATACTTCACTTATTCTAACCAAAATATGTCAGCTATATAAAGACAAAACAAAAAAATTACCTCACGACCTCTCTATATTTACTAAACGAACCCAAGTGAAAGGGATGTATTTTGTACAAAAAAACGAACAATTTGTATGGAATCAATTGCAGCTCCTGTAATTTATATCGTTTTCCAAGGATGTACTCCAATGCTGCATCTGAAATCCATTAAAATTATGTTCTATATCAATTTCTCATTCAAATTTAAAGAACGCTGAATGCAGTGTACCACAGCTTGTATTGTGCTTGTTATTAATTTCGTAGATATTTAAAGAATACCTGAGGTTCAAGCAACAGCTTCAATAACCGTTCTTACGCATCGAAAAAAGTTTAAATAAAATATAAGTCCAGTTTCAAAATCATAATATCAAAGTTAATGAATCGATCACTTTCAATAATATGGTGTTGAAAGCGTATTTAGTTATATACTACGATATTTAGAAAGAAAGATATTATGGCACAAGCATCTTTCTAAAGGGTCTAAAGGGTCTAAAGGGTAAAGGATGAAACGATCTAAAGATTTAAAATAAATTATTCAGTGAGACACGAATTTTTTTTTATTTAAAAGGTTGTATATGGAAAATAACATTATTCAAATGACCACCACGATTTCTCGATTAAATTTGGCTGTATTTCATCAATAGCAGGTTCAATGTTTATTTTTTATTTTCTCAATTGTTATTGGATTATCAGCATAAGCCTGGGAGGATTATTAACTGGACCATTTTTTGAGATAATTTCATCAACAAATTTTGTTTTCAATAAATCGATTGTTAAGGTGGCTGTGTGGCAGGTGGCACCGTCTTGTTTAAACCACACATCCAGCAGATTATTCTAAACACCAAATTTTCTTCAAAGAAATATGGACTAATCACTTCAGCGGCATGAATTGCATACCAGTCAGTGACTTAATCTGAATGTTATGGTGTTGTCACTATAACAATAATGCATCGTTTAATTTTACTGCAGGACACATGCCTTTGCGATGTGCGTAAAGTGATGTGCAACAATAATTTTGATGTGTCTGGCCTTTATTTTCCATTTCCTTAGGCAATTTTCAATTTTTAAAACATTTTCTTGCAAGCTACAAGATGCTATCAATGGGTTTCTATGGAATCCTAGAATAACAGCATCATCCGCAAAAGTATAATGATCCCCAGTTTCGTGTGGACATTTCAGCATTTTAAATTCTGCAATTTTTGTTTGCTTATATAACAATTTAAACAAAATCATTCATTAGTGAATAACATTTTTCGATTCACAAATGACAATTTCTAAACGTTGTTCAAGCGTGTATCTGTCCATGATTAAATGGCATAACCTACTGAACACAAAACATAATATATGCTAGTTTATCATCCCTTGGTAAACCTTTTAGTAAATAGAAACAATGTGACCATTAATTTATAGAAGTGCGTACTGAAATGTGTGGTAAATATAAAAATAATATAGAAGCTCTAAAATAAGGTGTTGAGGGATATTGTAAATGCTTTTTGGTTCGCATCAAACCTCATCATTGACTTGAATATTTAACTCGTTAGTTAATAGAGCAAATATTATACATTCTAGTTTATTCTACACAAATAAACGAATAAACTCAGTTAAACAACTTAGCTGTTTATAACATAATGAAACGTAGAAGTCACGAGACGGCTAACGTGGAAAGTTCTGTTTGATTCATAGCTCAGAGCTCACCAACAACATAATTTGTTAAGTCAATATTATCTTGTAAAGCAGATTTTCAATAGCAAATGTTGCAACCAACTATTAAAAAGTGTATTTAAACTTAATATATACACAACTATATAGATAAAATAAATAACGTTGAAAAGAAATAAAACAAAAACAAAAAATTAGGACTATTGCAAAGTTTAGACTGTTTAGAGTGTTGAAAGTAGTCTATGGCTTATAAGTTATACGTCATAGAAAATGTTAGTTAAAATATTGCATATTAGCCATAATGGCTTTTAAATTTATTCTTGTTTGACTACCTGTATGTATTCTGAGGGATGATGCATCAGCCATTTCTTGAATTGATATTCATTTTTCAAATAGTTACACAAAATAAATGAGGGTTATTTACAAGTTGAGCGACATCCTGTACTCTAAAATAAATTTCAATTACGGACAATTTCTAAAAAGGCTTCATGGATTTGTGACTTTCATGTCATTTTAAATAGACATACAAACTTATAGAAAAAAGTGCAAAAACAAAAACACAAACAAAAATTGGAACAAAACAGAAAAACAAAAATCAGATCATACTCTTCAAAAATGATATAATTAATGTTAGTTCATTTGCTTCTGCTATTTAAAAAAATATATACAGTAAAACGTGGCTATAATCATTCGCTAAATTTCGTAGTTAAAAAAAAAATTGCATCTTTATAAACAAAATCAAATTCAATAAAATATCTTTTGTATAACAATTTTAAACTTTATTTTATTCATAAATAGTTATTCTGTTATGTAATCACAAAATATACATATTTGTAATAAAGAACAAAAAAAGACAATATATAAATCAGTTTTTTAAAAAAATAATTTATTTTTGACTTATTTTTTTTGTTTTATTGAAAAAATTGGCGTTATATTTTAATGTGACTATAAACGACATAGATTGTATGAACTTATGAAGTTTATTGCTTTCTTTCAAACAAATTGTTGACTATTGCTATAACAGAATTGTGACTACAAACGTTTTTGACTATAAACGAATTAAAATACGTCGATCTACTACGTTGAGAGTAATGGAATTTTATTGTGTTAAGTTATATTGAAATTAGTCTTAATTTTGTCATAAAGTATTTTAGGTATTATACTTTAATTTCATTGTAAAGTATGTATATTCAAGAATCAAGCGATTCAGAAAACAACTAAAAATATACCAAAAGAAATATTTCTTTTTATATAAAATCGTACCTGAAAGAATACCTGCGTCTGTGCAATTGCACAGGGGATTCACTAGTATATATTTATTTTTCATAAATAAAGTTTAATGTTTCAATAGCATTGCTCTTTCATTTTATTTACTAATATTTGAATATTTTAATAATTTTTTTTTAGTTTTACCTGTTGTGGAAAATTTGAATATTCAAATTTAAATATTTAAATATATTGAAAATTTTAATTTATTTAGTTTTTATTAAATTTAAATAAAAATAAATTATTAATCTTGTATAAAAGTTAAGTTTAAAATTGAAATGATTTAAAAACATGAATTAAAAATTAGAAATGATAATCAAATAATTTTTTTTTTTTTTTATTTTTTATTTTTAATTCTGAATTATTATTTTTTCTTTCCTTTCCTAAACTAAATTTGTTCATTCATAGAAAGAATAGAGAAAGAATAGTAAACGGGAGCTTAAATTAACATAAAAATTTAAATATTTGAATACAGTGTTTTGTCTTTGTTGACATGTGACCACCTGTCACATTGCATTAAACAGGTTTTTAAAAAAATATTTTTTATATTTTGTATTTATTCTGAGTGATGCAACAAATTTTATAGGAACTACTAATATTTTTGTATATTTAATTATAGTATAGTATCCATGTTGATATTAATCATCGTCTTCGTTGGGGGGTGTATAGGTTATTAGTAAAAATTGTGTTTGTGTTTATGAGTGCATTATGTCATAATGTGTATTATGCTATAAATTATAGTCTACTAATTTTAATCCGAAAACTAGGCATTTCTTGCAACTTGCTTTATAAACAAATATTATACTTTAGTTTATCTACGTCACCGCGGTTCCAAACTATGTTCCGCGGAACACAGGTGTTCCATTAAAGATCATCAAGTGTTCCGTGTAAAAAACAAGTTAATCTCGTCAGAAAAAATAATTTTTATTTATCATTTTATTCCTTCTTTGACATCAACAAAAACAGTTATAGCAGTTCTATGTGTAAAATTTTGTTTCAGCTTTTAGTTATTTTATATATTAGTAGTAGTAGTAGTGCTTTATTTGTAATATTTTAATTTTACATTTCTGTTTAATTTAAAAGCTAAGAGATATAGACACTAAATTAGGTCTTTTCAGCTAGGAACATTTTAATTTTATTTTATTGAGTATTACTTAATCTATGACTAATATATATTTTTTTTTTTTGTTTTTATATATTTAAACAAGAAAGTTCAAAATTAATTATTTTTAAAGTACAAACAAAAAGTGAATCAAAAATTTCTATAAATCTAGGTAATTAATCTTTTTGTTACAATAAATATCAAATTTTATTATATGTGCTTTTATTCACATTTTTTGTTTCTACTATCCTTTTGGTGTTGTTCAATAATATAATTTAAATATAATTTAACAACTAGCTGGACAAGAAGGTGCAAGCACTTGTACTCAAGCACATGTGGTTGAAGAAACAAAGAAGTGTGATAATAATAAGCCGGTGTTATCTAAGACTGCTCAAAAAGAAAATATGATGATAGTTACTTAAATTTTGGTTTTACATGTACTGGAAATACATTAGTTCCTGACGCATTATGTGTTTTATGTAGGAAAATTCTATCAAATAGTTAAATGGCTCCAGCTAAACTTCGCAGACATTTCGAAACAAGCCACGCTGAGTGTAAAGAAAAAGATATAAATTTCTTTAAAAGACAACTTGAGTTACTGGAAAAATCTCAACATCAAATGATAAAACTTGTGAAAACTGAAAATGAAAATGCATTTTCTCGCGTGAGTTACCGCATTGCAAGTAATGGTGAAGCTCATACAATTGGAGAGACGCTTATTAAACCTTGTATAACAGACATTGTATCCTGTATGTTAAATGAAGAATCTTCTAATAAAATTAATGCACTACAATTATCCAATAATACTGTTTCGCGCCGCATTAAAGATCTTTCTACTGATATGGAGACACATATCTGCAAGAAAAAACGACTGGAGAAGATATATTTAATTATATTAACAATTAGATTACAAAACACGAAATCGAATGGAAGAAATGCACTGATATTTGTACAGATGGTGCACAAGCCATGGTAGGAAAGATGAAAGGAGTTGTAATACGTATTCTGCAAGTAGCTACAAGTGCCACAAAAAGCCATTGCGTTTTGCATAGAGAAGTATTAGTAACCAAAAAAATGTCGCCTTATTTAAAAACTATTTTAGATGAAGCTGTAAAAATAATCAATTTTGTAAAATCACGACCACTTCAATCGAGATTATTTAAAATTTTATGCGATAAAATGGGTAGCGACCACAGAGCACTTTTATTACATACCGAAGTTAGGTGGCTATCCAGAGGAAAAGCATTGGTGAGACTTTTTGAACATCGAAGTGAATTATTTGTTTTCTTTGCGTCGAACAATTTGGCAAAGAATTTTATTAACTTATTAATCACTCCCTCATGGTTGATAATTGTTGCGTATTTAGCAGATATTTTTATTAAGTGCAATGAAATTAATATTACAATTTTTAACGTACAAAATAAGATAGAATCTTTTAACAAAAAAAACTACTAGATTTCTGAAGTTGAACCAAATAATTTTGATTGTTTTCTCACATTAGAAGAGTTTTTAATTGAAATAAATTGTAAAGTAAATGATAAAGCCTCCAAGAAATTTTAGAACATTTGCATAACTTACAGTAGAGCTTATTACAATATTTTCCAAATTCCCCTGAAGATAACTCTTGGATAAAAAATCCCTTTGTAGTAACAAATAAGCCAGTCGGTTTTAGCGCAAGTAATTATGAAAACCTAATTTATTTAATTACTGACTCTAGTTTAAAACAAAAATACAATGAACTTTTATTTTATGAATTTTGGTTAAGTTAAACAGAAGAGTATTCCAACTTGTCCAAACTAGCTATTCATGTTTTACTTCCTTTCACAACTACATATTTGTGCGAGGCTGTATTTCCATTATATGATGCAACAAAATCGAAGTACAGAGATCGACTGAATGCTACACCAGACATAAGAATTCAGCTTTCTAATATTGAGCCTGATATAAAATATGTAATGCAAAGAATCTTTGTAGTAAATTCTAAAATGCATTGAAAAACTTGTTTATTGAAATATTTTATTAATTAAGTTTAATTGGGTGTTTGTTTATGATGGTATTATTTTTTATTTACTGATCTTGAAGTGGTTTAACACAATAATTTTAATTATACCAAATGAATCACAGTTCTTACTTGATTTTGAAATTTAAAAACTGATTTTGAACCATCAATCAATAAGAAGCCAATAAATTAACTAAAGAAGTGTTCATTGTTAATCAATTATTGATGAGTAGCCGTCATTTACATTGGTTTTTGTTAGAATATTAATGAAAGCTTTTATATTTTAAGTTTGTGGTATTGACTAAATACTGTAAAATTTAAAAAAAAAAATTGTTTAACTGAGTGAATACGAAAAAAAATAATACAAAAATATAGTCTCCGTCATATGCTCCATGGATGGGGATTACAGGATAATGATGTGGAATACGAAAGCTAATGTAGGTAGGTTTTATAAATTATTTTTTTTCTATTGTTATTTGGTACTTAAGTTTTTAAGAACATAGTTCTGATAAAAATGACTAAAATCATCTTCAGCAATAAATTGGAATAAGAATGGCGATATATTGTTTCAAGGCTAAATCCGCTTTAAACTTTGTCATCGATTCATCTATACTTTGATAGGGACTATGTGTCGACACTTTATATAATTGTTTTAAGCATTCTATCACGTCATCAACATGATAGGTTTTACAGTAACAATTAGGTTTTTCCGGAGGTAAAAAATAAATTTTCGAGGATATTAGTTTGAAACGCTTGCGAGGTATTACTTTTTTCAGAAAGTTTATTGTAGGAAATTGTATTATATAATAGCTTGAATTTCGCAAACATTAGTTTGTACATATTTGCATCGACAATGTTACCATATAATATCATCAAATACTTAATCTTTATATATGATATGTTATCTTTAACACTGTTAACTGTAAAATCGTTATTCTCTTTTGTTGAATAAACCTGCTGCTCGCTCTAAAAAAATATCATTATCATCTAAATTAAACGTTTTTCATCTAAATTTAATATAATAAAATTCATGGCTTCCACTCTTCCACAACAAAGAGAATCAGTAGGTACTTGATTGATAGTTGTCATTCGAATAGGTTCATTTTAGGAAGTCTTTTATCTCTTGTATGGGTTAATTTTTTTGATAATATTTTTTTTAGAGCTGAAAGTGAAATAATTGCTAAAAATAAATTGCTATTGGTATACATTTGTACCAGTGTAAAAGGTTGATGGTAATATGTTATGCACTTCTACCTAAATATTTAATATTTTATATGTTATTTTATATGTAATATTTTATATGTTATATATAATATAAATATTTAATATGTAATGCACTTCTACCAAAATCTTTCCAAATTATATTGGGGAGTCCTTTTTTTGTAAAATTGGTTGTGCTTTATTTGTAAACGTATATACATTATATTAAAAAATGAATTGGTGCTTACTTTAACAAATTTTAGTACAATTTCATGTTTCTCGTCTTTTTTGAATGTTGGTGGTATGTATGTGTATCAGTCGCGCAGTATGTATATGTACCAGTTCAATGAAATTAACATAATATCCTTTACAGGCCTAAGATGTTCGATCTTAGTCTAGATTCAATATTTTATCTTAGTCTAATTAAGTGCAGTAATAGATATTGTTCTACTATAAGTAAATTTTTCCGATTTTGATAGTTTTTAAGTCGAAACCTAAAACCAAAATTTAGATTTCTACAATAGCAAATTTTTGTGCTACAAATATTAAATAGCATGCAGACTATCATTTCATTTATCATTTCAGTCGCTACTGTTATTCAAAATGATGGTGTAATAGTGTTAAATGATGGAATGACAGTTGAAATGATGAAATATCAAAAAATTTTGATTTGGACTGATAGTTTTGTAAAATTAGAATAGTAGGAAAAACAACAACAACATTTTTTGAAAAATGACAGTTTGTTTTTATAGTGTGTAGGATTTCATGAGTTCAAATGACAGTGGCGCAAATGATGAGAAAACTGAAATGGTAAATGATAGTCTGCATGATACCTTAAGGAAAGGTATTAAATATTATAAGATATATTAATAAATATTTAGACAGAAATTTAAAAGACGCCATAATTAAATTAATCTTATATAGGTTTTGTTTCTAAATAATTTAAAAAAAATTTTCAATCACTAACTTTAGAAAGAAAGATTTAGAACTTAAGAAAGAAAAAAATAAATTTAATTTTTGTTTTAAAACAATATTTAGTTAATTTAACTTTTAAACTATAAATCTAACTGAATAATTTAATTTTAAATCAAAATAAAAATACGAAATACAAATAAATCGTGCAAATTTAATTTGTTGGACTTGCAAGTTTCATTTTACACTAACATTCTAATTAGGTCTTGTCGTTGATATATAATTAGGTGTTAACAGTCGACTTGTGTATCATTCATATCAATATACAGGACTATTAAAGGTTTGTTTTTTTTCATATTTATTTAAAACAAATTTGATGACAGTTCTGACTTTGAAAATATGTGTGTTATTAAAGTTCATGATCTCATAATGCATGTTTATACGGGTAGAAAAGTGTTAGAAATCTACCAAAATTTATAGATGAAGGGTGATTTCGGTAAGGGGTAAACAAATCTACCAAAAATTTTAAATTTCTGGTAGATTTTTGACGTTTAAATTTTATTTCTGGGAATATGTCAGTGTCAAAATATTTTTATTTTTATTTATTCACAAAAGAAACAAGGAAATTGTTGTTGACAACGTAATTTTCGGATCGAATATTAATCAAATAAAAAAATATAAATTTAAAAATAATAATAATATTGGATTGACACTAGAATAATAATAAAAAAATATTTATTTATTTCTTTGCCAATAATTTCAATTCCGGCCATCTTGATATTTCAATAATCTGACAGCAACAATAGCGGAAATCTACCAGTTTTATTTTACTTATGAACATGATGGTAGATTTCTGCCTCGTATAAGCATGGGCATAAGGATTAAAATAAATATGTAAAAGTAAATAGAAAATAATAATAATATAAAAAACAACCTAATTTTGTCGTATTCAAACACTCTCAATTTAATAAGCTACAAAATAATGTGCGCAGACTTAAAACAATAATATTTTTTTCGACACAATATATTTTGGTTTTTATGAATGGCTTCTTTGGCTTCATTCATCGCATTGAAGTGAGAAATAATTTTTGAAATTTACAATGTTATTGATAATTTATTATGACTCACCTAATTTTTAATTTATAAATGCTTCAGAAAAATTATATTTCTTTTTTTTTCTATAATTTTCAAGTAAAATTAAAATAAATTTAAAAAATTTAAAATTTACGTAAGAACATTCAACCTAATTCATAGTCACATTAACCTCTTTTCTTTATGTTGAATTAATATTTTTTTTGTTAACAACCCTAATTATGTATTTGAATACAAAAATTAATATCTGAATTAAAAACAAAATTATTTTTCTTTTTAATATCAATTTTTCAGTATCAAGAATCTTAGGTCAGGTTTTGAAACCAGACGATAAAAAATAATTGATCATAATATAATAAATAATAATGATTGTGGTGGTGGTGTTGTACTAATAGTCAATAACCTTTACGTAATTTCAACAACCTCTTGATTTTATTCAAATATAAATAATAAAAAAACAACAACAAAATTATCATGTCATAAATTGAATTCTACAAATACATAGATAAGGTATGTACTAAAAAAAAAAAATGGAGAACAATTTACAAAACACAAAAAATTTTGGCAAATAATTGCAACACAATTATTACAAAAAAAAAAAAAACAAATACCTTTCTCTACAAATAACAAAAAAGCTTATATTGATAAAATTATTGTTTTTTTGTTTTGTTTTTTTTTTTTTTGTTAGATTTCTTGAAATTTTTTTGCATAATTTATTTTTTCAAAATCAGATATAAAAATGTATTTTTTTTTCAATGGAAAATTAAATTTTTTAAAAATTATTAAAATACTCAAAAATGTTCGCTTTAGATTTTCATAATATTTTAGGTCAGACTAATAAGGATAATTAACATTATTTTAAGGAGGCATTCGGCTTGAGAGATGTCAGCTTAGGAATCATATCTCATAAATCAAATCTTATCTCAAATCTCATAAATGTCAATTCCGCTAGCAGAAAAATGTGAAAAATCCTAAAAATATTTCCAGACAAATTCAAGAATTATAAAATTGTGATGTCATGTCAAAAGGTTAATATGTCATTTCTGTGAGGAGTTTTGCCATAATATCTTAAAAATGTAAAATTTTGTAACTTTTGAAACTTTTGTGAATGACTTTGATAAGGTTAAACTATTTTTAATTTCAATGGGGTTCCAACTGGATGCTTTAATCCATTATTAATAATTTATGTGCCATATTTTGAAACGGTAAGTATAAAGAATATACGTTGCAAGTAATTTTATGACGCATGCATATTTTTATCTAGTAGAGTTATATCCGTACCGGCCTTAGTGCCATCTAACATCGGGTACAAAATGCAAGCAATGCTGCAATAATGAAGATCATTGAATATTAATAATGAAGATCAAATGAAAATATAATTATTGATTTAGAAAAGGAAGCTACATTCTTATAGGAAATTTATTAATACACAGTCATGTATTATGAAGAACCACTTAAAACAGTATTTTGTGTGTTTTCATGTTTCAATGCTTGTCAATATTATTGCCAAATTTGGTACGAAAAAGTAATAAAATTATTTAAAAATTTCAATAATAGTGTGCTCTGTCATCAAATCAAGACCTACTCACGTTTTAATATACAAAATCGGTGCTATACGTTTTTTCTAGAATACACAAAAATTTGTCGAGGTAGATATCCTTATTTTTATTTAACTTTTAGGGGTTTTCTCATAATAAGTCTTATAAATTATATTATTGTTAGGAGTTTTGTCATTTTTGTTAGAAGTTTTGACATTTATAAAAATTAGGTTTTATTATTATTATTATTATTATTTTATTATGCTTTAATTTCATTTTACAATTTTCCTTATTTCTAATTTTAATAATTAAGAACCTTTACTAATGTATTTACACCTATGAATTAGTTTTTAATTATTCTCCAAACATAAAAACAAAATTTTTAAGAGTTTTGACATTAGGACATTTGTCATTTAGGGGATTTGACGTAGAACCGATTATTTCATTAAATGATAAAAGCTAAATAAATTGTTAAATAACAGAAAAAAATGAAAGTGCAATCAACGGTAGTTAAACATTTGCAAAATTCTGACTATTTAAGTACGTATTGTAAACTATTTTTAGCCCCATATTGAAAAATTTTCTGGCCAAGATTATTTTTTAATAAATAACTAGATGATAGATGAAATCTATGGAGTCCACCGTTATAACCAATCTATAATATTAGACCAATGATTTCTGTTTCGTAAAATTTTTCGATATAACCTTACAATGTTTGTAAAATTTTCCATTTAAGCTACGTCGTATGCTGTTAGTCTGCTGTGCAAAAATTTAACATTATTTCATGTAATTGTTGTTGTAGAAAAATGATAGCAACAATTTTTATATGTAATATTTCAAACTGACCAAAAAAAAATGAAGTTCTTGTTTTGACGGCCAGGTATTAAGCTTCAAAATTTTTGCTCCTCATTTATATACTCGGGTATTTAAAAATCTTTATTTCTTGGCAAAATTTTGACATTAGACAATAAGCAACGTTTGATCTAGTAAAACAAAGTGAACAGTCGAAGTGTACATAGTAAAATATAATAAATCTAAGTAAAATAAGGTATTTAGAAATATTATTTTAGAAATATTATTTTAAGGGCTCTAATTTTTAAATAAAATTTTTTAAGGTTCCATTTTTAAAAAATATTTTTTAAGGTTCACTTTACTTACGATTTATTTATTTTTTAAATAGTTTATTTAAGATAAATAGCTAGATTTTATTTTCACACGTTGTTGATTGTCAACCTTTTATTGATTAAACGAATTTCTGCTAAAATTTTGCTACCGATTTTGCAGTAAGTATTTTTTTCATTTTTTGCCAGGCAAAAATTTTTAACAGCATATACTTAGCCTAAAAGTACGAATTTTTATGAGCATTTTTCAAATAAAATCATTTATAGCAAAACATCCAAGTTCTAAACCCATATAGGTGAATTAGATATTTAATACAATAACCAAATAGAAAAATATTATAAAATCAATAAATATTTTAGGTAAATAGCTAGTTATAATTTATTTAAAATAATAATTTCCGAATTTGCAGATACTGGTCGTGCTTCAATGTGCAATTTCGTGGTCTAAATCTTTATGCAATCCAGTTTGAGTTGTGAAATTCTTATCGAAACGAATCGACTAATATCGATTAATTTTATATTGAGTCAAGTTTGCCGATTCGACTTATTTTTATTTTTATTAAATTTTAAAAATAATCAAACAATGATGGACGATATTAATAATGAAGATCAAATGAAAATAATATAATTATTGATTTAGAAAAGGAAGCTAAATTCTTATAGGTAAGATTTTTTTTTGTGAGAATTAATTTGGGTTTTAGTAAAATTTTACCAAAAATAAAAAGTTAGTAAAGATTAAAAATACATAAGTTAAGTGGTAACTTGGTATAAATTATAAGAGAAATATTAAAAGTACAAATCTGAACGAAAATTAATAAAAATTCATTTAAAATGAAGTTAGTTAAAAAACGAAAGAGCCACCGTTTTTGTAAATAATTTTTTTTTCTCTGTTTTTCGCTGTAATATTTGATGTTAAAAAAAAAAAAAAAAAATAAATAAAAAAAACCACTTAAAACAGTATTTTGTATGTTTTGGGTTTCAATGTTTGTCAATAATTATTATTGTCAAATTTCGTACGAAAAAGTACTAAAATTATTTAAAAAAGTCAAAAATGTGCTCTATGATCAAATCAAAATTGGTCTTACAAACAAGAGCTGGGTGCCGATATTAAAAAAAAATATATATGCCACAAATGTATAGAATAAACGTTATTATTCATAAATACTCTGAATTAATACTTTTGTTTTAAATTTATACGTCTGTCAATGACATAAGAAGCGATAATGGAAATGAAGTCAAAAACCTTCTGATTATCCCGAAAAACATTATTAGATTAGAACCCAGCAAGTTAAAAAAAATTCATTGTTAATCTAAAATATAATATAGCGTTAATGGAAGCAAGTAAAAATCAGAAATATATGCATTAGACCAAATAAATTATTAACTGATTATTATTATTGTAATTATTACAATAATAAATGAATAAAATTTAAAAAAAATATTTCATAAATTATTTTAGTCTAAATATAAAACAAATAAAATATTGTTAGATTATCAGATTGTCGATGACCGCATTAGGTTCAATGAGCCTGTTTACCTAAAAAAAAAATCCTTCAACTTGTAATAACATGTAAAAAAAAATAATATTATAAAATAAATTATTGTGACATTTTTTTTTTTATTTTGCAATCACCGAAAATACAAAGGTATCAAATCGTATGAAATCAGTCAAAAACTTTTATTAAATTGTCTAAAACAACAAAACAAAAAAAAACCAAAAGCAATAAGAAAATAGCAATTTTATGACGCAAAGTTTTTCTAAAAATGGGGTAAACAAACCGTTAAATCTATAAAACAGACAAAATAATAAAAACAAGAACAAAACAACAATAATTAACTACATACTAAAATAAGTACAAATGTGCATTTACGAAATTAATTCGCACCAATTTTATTTTTTGAACACTATACACACATCATTTTTAATCACAAAAATTTTATCACAATCAAACATGATTTAGTATAGGGTGCTTACCATTATGAAAATCAAAATACAAATAAAAAGAATAACTCTTTTGACGTATTCGTTCTTCCATAGCCATGAATATAATTTTTAGTTAGATCTGAGTTTTTTTTAAAATAGTGCATTGAGTGATCTTTCATGGTTAATATTAAGTCATAAAGTGGCCTAAGCTCGTAGAATAATTCAATTATTCCGTCATATTGTGTTATTTTCAATTCATGAAAGACTTTTGTAAAGTTAAGTTAAGGGAAAAACCATTGTAAATTAAGGAAACAATAATTGTTTAAAAAAAAGTTTGCTCTGTTCAACTGAATTCCCTGACGTAAGTGACACAAGCGTTTGATATGGTATGAACAATGGACTGTTACACAAGTTGAAAACTGCTTTATCGTATCATTATTATTTAATGCTAGAATGTTACCATTAGAATATAAATTTTGTGGTCGGTACCATATACCATTAAATATTAATTCAAGGGTACCTCAAAGCGTTATTTGCCTAATGTTATATCTCTATGAGCGAGGACACGATTCAGTGCCACATTTATAGATGATACTGCATAATTGTTGTTAAATAAAGGTGCGAAGATAACGTCGCAGCACCTTCAAGAGTAATTAAATAAAATACAACAATATGGCAAAAAATTAAAATTGAAACGTGCCTAATCACCAACATTACATTCACCAACCAACAAAAAAAACAATGTCTACCTGGAACTTTAAACAATAAAATGTTACGACAATAAGAATCGGTCAGATACCCAGACTTGTATTGCATTGCAGACTAACTTGGAAAAAGAGTGTCCACTACAGAAACAATCAGCTAAAAATCAAGATCATTGAATTCATCTGATATTTAGCAAGAGTATCTCTGGAAAGCAAGCTGATGCTATATGAAGCTTAGTTATGAGTAACATTGAGATCTTGGTTCTTCGCGAAATGGTCAATGTCCTATCATGTTATGTGTCGAATTTAAGCATAAGAAAGGATCTAAACATTTGCTCCGTTAAAGAAACGTTAACAAATACTAGTAAAAGATATCACAAAATATTACGTCTATTTGTTATTGGTATTGGGATCAACTGAATACCAGCCATACAAGAAAATTCAAACACGGCTTTAAAACCTATTTCGAATATTTTAAATAATCAAATCAAAAAACTTAAATAAAGAAGTAATACTTAGAATAAGTAGATGATTTCGGTGGAACCTTTCCTAACAAGTCAATGTCAGAATGTTACTTGTCATTTTAAATATCCTTTCTACATTGTTGATTTATGAGATAGTTGTGTTGATAGATATAAAACAAAAAAAGTTCAAGTTAATGCTATTTGCTTAACTGGTCGATTTTGATATTAAAAATTTGCTCATATACAAAAAAATTTAATAAATTTTGTATTTTTGAAATAAATTACTGTGTCTTATTAATATTAGATAAAATTATTACTGTAATAGTTACTAAAAACTGGACATAAAAAGATGTTTAGGTCCATAATTTTTCACAGTTATTGACAGTGCAATACTACGAACATCAAGTGTTATTCTTAGAGCTTTATAAATTGCAGGTGGTTGATAGGCCCATAATAATAAATAAAGCCCATAAGCTTGTAAATAAATTATATATGATTTGCACACATATAGCTTATTCGCACACATATAGTTTATTCGCACATATATAGTTTATTCGCACACATATTGTTTATTCGCACACATATAGTCGTAGAGATCAGATAATTAAAACATAATAATTGGAGAAATTTATGTGAAAATTTAAATATTTTGTAAAAACTAAATAAATTAAATAAATTTAAATAAATTTTATTTTCAAAACATTTTAAGATTTATTATTAAGAAAATTTAATATTTGATATTTAAATGTTTTATAATTATAATGCATTAATTTAACAGTGCTAAATTAACTAATTGGACTAAAATAAATTTGAAATAGTCAGTTATTATTTTGTAATAACTAAATATACTGGATAAATTTAAATAACATTTTTTAAACATTTTAAGATTTATTATTCATAAAATTTAATATTTAGTAATGGAATATTTTATACTGGATTATTATACAGTGCTAAATTAAATAATTTAAAATTAAAATTTTTGTAACATTTTAATTTTTATACAGTATATTGAACTTAACTGATTTGTAATACAAATAGTAAAACTATTTAAATCTAAATTTAACAATAAACAATAATATAAGTAGTAAAACAATATCAAATAAAAATCACAATAATAAATTCACTTCTAAATTATTATTTTTGATTAATTTTTGATATTTTTGAAAAGTTTAAATTATTATATTTATCACGGTAACGAAACCTAATTTTAAGATTAGGTATTATAAATTTTATTTTTGACGCGCTCCGATGATTATATTTATGCAATATGCTCAAAAGAGAACGTGATACATTATATTTTTATGTCTCACTCATACAAAATTATTTTGGTTAACCCGAATTGTTAAACAAAAATTTTAGAAACAATTCTCTAAGAAAATGCAAGTGTATAGGATGGGGTTACAGGACTCATTGTGATTATTGTGAATAAAATTTTATATTTGAGATTGCCTCGTTTTGTTAATGTTTTGTGATGATGTTTGACGCTTCAGTAAAAATTCTATACAAGGGTGTACGTTCATTTCACCTCTTTAGTTAGGAGAAATTAGGTAAGTTGTAATCAAATAAAATAAATTAAAAAAATAAAGGTATATGATTAAAAAATAAACTATTATCTTTCTTTCTTTTTAAAATTTATTTTTGCTTCCGTTATTTATATCGGGTTACACTTCTAGTAAATAAATAAACAACAACTGTTACATATTTTGTTTTCTCTAGTATATTTTATTGATTTGATATTTCGAAATAATAACTATCAAACATTTGCCACTATACTCTTCAACCAAATGAAACACCCTATATATTTAAACAGAAAATTTTTACGTAAAATTTTTGTTTTTTATTAATTTTTTTAACAAAATTTTTCTCTCTAGAATTTTTGTTTTACATTTGTCTTTTTTTTTACGTTATCTTATCTTTGTGTATCTGTATAAATTCTAGCTAAATATAAATTATGAAGGCTTTAAATTTTTTACAATAATATTAACGTAAATAAAAAAAATTATATATACATGCATAATAATAATAACCTATATACAAATTATATTCATCAGAAACACATATGCATTAATGTTCTAAAAACAAAAAATTGAAAAATTATTTTGTTTTATTTTGTTTTGTTGTTGTATTACATACGAAAGAGAGATGGGTATGGTTAAATGAACGCCTGATGAGGTCAATGATTCTAGAAACTAGAAGCTTTTGTTTTGTTGCTTTTGTTTTTTTGTTTTTTTTTGCAAAATAAACCAATGTTAAAAAAGTGAATAATAACATCACAGCTTTTTAATTTGTCGCATATACATTTGAACTGCATAGATAACCTTGACTCTTTCCACCATTTTATTCTTATTGTTTTTGTTTTTAATTTTTTTTTTTTTGTTTTTTAGTCATTAATAATTTTTGAAATATTTTTGTTCTTTTGGTTTTATATCAAAAATTAAAAATCTCGTTGTTTTTCTGTAATATTTTCTAACTAAAAAAAAAAAAAAAAAAAAAAAATTTCTTAAAAGCTAAAAAATGCCATTAAAAAAAAAATCAACTTAAATTTTAAATGAAAAAAAGGAAAAATTAAAATGTATTTTTTATATTACTCTGACCGATAGACTCTAGTTATAGCGGGTGCAATCACCCTAATTTCATGTTAATATCACACGATCAATTTATTTTATTCACTAATTACGCTGGCGTGTATTGTATGTGTGTGTGTATATAGACATCAATATAGGTTCAAATACTTTATGTTATTGAAAAATTATTTTTAAATATTTCGAGGTTTTTAGATAGACATTTTATCAATCAATTATCGAAATTTTATTCAGTTGAGTATAAATTTATGTAGTAAATGTACATATTATGTACATTGTGTACTTATGTTGATTGGAGAGAAATTTTTCTTCGATTTATACAAGATTTTTTTATGAAACAAACTTCACCAAAACCATTAGAATTGTATTATTTCATTTTCCCGCTATTGTAATTTTTGACATTTAAATTTAACAGCTTTCATTGCCATTTCAACCGGTTGTACCAATCATCTAGGTTTACTTTTCATATTTTTCACCTGGAAAGCTGCTCTGTTTTGAATTGTTATCACATGTAAATCTGTCTCTTTTCATATCCCATTTTCATATCCCATTGTGCATTGTGTCATTGTGCATGTCATTTAGCTCGCCATTTAGCAACAAAATTGGAGAGTAATTTTGTAGCCTTTGTTTCGCTTATTACTTTGGATGGACGTATTTTCTTAGTCCCTTTTACACAATTTTTCTTGGATGTTGGATATTTTTAAGGTTCGTTTTAGGTAATAATTTTAAAAGCTACTATCACATGCCTGTATTTCATTTGACTCATTTAACTGTATTTCATTCGCCAGTTTTTTTAATTTGCCTGTTTTTTCATTTGCCTGCATTTCATTTGATATAAATATTCTGTAAAAGATTAGAAAGTTAAAATATTCTGAACTATTATTATAAACTTATATATATAATATTTATATATGTATATTGTATGTATATATATAAGTATATGTATAATATATATCGTATTCCAGTATCCAGCATATTCAGTCAAATGGAATGCAGGCAAATGAAAACAGGCAAATGAAAATGCAGTAAAATGAAAATACATGCAAATAAAAATACATGCAAATTGCAAGAAAACATTCATATAACAGGCTCCCGTTTTCGTAATGCCTGCAGTCAATCAGATTTCAGTAGCATGAGCATTCATTTGTGTTTGTTTTGTTTCCAATCATTTATTACTATAATGTATAGTCCTGATGGCTTCATCGTTGTATTTTCTTGCATTTTCTTGCCAGCCATGATTTATGTACATTTTATAGCCATTCGACATTCAAACATCGTTTTGCTTACTCTGTCAATTTTTCTTGTTTGAATAATCGAAAAGATATAATATCTAAATAGATTTTGGACTGTGATCAAATGTTTGTGAGAATTTTAGCAACAAATGTATTCTGTTTTCATTCAGCAAATTTTAAAATGGACCTTTACTTCCCGTTCGAAGTTAGTTTTCAAAAATGGGTATTACTTTTTATTTTTTTTTATTTGTATATAACTTCGATAGTATTGATGTACATATCTGGTATGTTATGATTTCGCAGCGCTTGCCACTGTATGTATGTCGAAAGCATATTAAACGGGTCTTCAAAAATTATGAAAGCTATATGAATAATTGCTTTTATTTGCACTGTGATTTTTAACATTTCAATTGCGTCTGTTGTTTTTCTTTAACGATTTTTTCGATTTGGTTGTTAGTTACTTTTATAGTATTTGGCAATCTATGTTTTACTATGCGTTCACCAAATATTTTCATAGTACAAAACATCAATTTAATTCTAAATCTAATTTTTTATATTTGTCACATAAACTGAATATTAGTTTTGAGTTTATTATATTGGTATGAGTCTATTTTAATTACAAATTTCTAAATTAATTTAAAAATCAGTTTTGCTACTTTTATAATACTTAAATTCAAACATTGCTTCTGCTTAAATATTAATATAAGTAAAACGGAATTTATAGTTGAAGACATTATAACAACTTAGTTAACAACTTAACATGATAAATAACACCATAATTTTACGAGGCTTCAGTTTTAAATATCTAGAATTTTAGCTAAATGAAAACTGGAAATACAATGCCGAATAGAATATGCTCGTAGCAGTTTTGTACAATATAAAAAAGTTATTTGTAACCTTGATATAAATCTTGAAACGAAAACTCGGTTCGTTAAATGGTACTATCATATGCAAGGGTGGACATTGTAAATAATGATCATGAATAAGCTTGAATCATTTAAAAATTGGGTATACCATAGAATACCGGACAGTAGTATTCTATTCAGTTGATTAAAAATGGAAAAAATATTTGTGTCTTAACGAAACCAAATATTCGATCAAGATTTTATTTCGTTGAAATATTATTTACATATTATGTATAAGTACACTATAGTAAGTATATATGTATAAGTATATGTATTATGTTATAGTTGAGCTACGAACATATTGATGCTATATAAATGTAAATGTTTCCTAACAAAGTATTCCCAGCGAAAAACAATTCGGAAAAAGGTATAATTTTCTCGACAATGCTTTATGTCTTAAGTAAAGATTACAGTATGCGAACAAACCTTATAACGTAAATGAAGGTTTAAACACTTATTTGACGAAAATTCTATGAAATTGCGGAAATTATTCAATAAATATTTTTTGAATGCAAACACACATTAAGGAATGAAATACATTTTAAATGTCTAAATATCAGAGGTGCAAACCAAAAATTTTTTTCGTATGTTTCGGTTTTGGTTTAAGGTTAATTTTAATTTTTTGTTTTGGTTCCAAAAATTTCAAAATTTGGTTTTGGTTTGGTTCTGGTTCAATAAATATTTTTATTTATGGTTTTGGGTTCGGTTTGGTTTTTGTTCAATTTTAGTTAAACTAAAATCGATGACTCCATTTTCAATAAATTGAATGTTAATTCTCAATATGGATCCGTATAATTTTAGCTTTTTTAATTATTTTATCGCGTATATTTTGCCTGTCTAATGATATATTTTCGTTTAAACCTTTTAGAGTTGGATTAATAATTTTTCGAAAACCTGTGTCCTCTAGCATTGATAATGGTCTTCCATTCCGCGTGACCATTTCAATGCAGGCTTCTTTTAATTCATTGGCCGTCATTAAAATATTTATTTGTTGCCGAGTTTTATTAACTTTAATAAATTTTTCCAAAGTGCAACTGGCTGTTGTAATTTTTTCTACCGACTTATTTCTTCTTTTTAAATCAATTTCCTGATATCATTCTGGATGTTTTGTCTTAAGATGTCGCATTAGATTTTCGGGGTGATTGCTTTTCATAACAAAACTACACTCGTTACATTTGCTGGTATTTGTTTCTATCTGAAAACAAAATTTTTCAAAAACTGGGGTTTTGTTATTTTTTTGTCTTGGCATTTTCTTTGGGGTAACGTTAAGAAAAAAAAACAAAAAATTATAATTAAAAAATCATAAGAAATTAATTAATTTTATTACTCACATTCACATCACAACAGTCCCAACTTCAAAATTCAAAGACGTTATAAATTCGTGTATTGAAAAAAAGTCAAATCAAATGTCAACATTTGACTTTTTTCGTATTGAATTTGACTTTTTTTCCGTTCCCTATAAACAAATTTTATCTTCATGACTTTCGATTTCGACCATCAGTTTGTTTTTTATTAGTTATGTTAAAATTTAAAATGTTAAAAAATAGATTAAAACATGAACCAAACCGTAAACCACCATATATTTTGTTGGTTTGTGGTTCGGTTTCAGAATTATTTTAAGAAATAGTTCGGTTTTGGTTTGGTTCGCCCAATTCATTATAAAAGTGGTTTGGTTTTGATTATGGTTTTGATTCGGAAAAAATTAATGGCTCAGTGGTTTTTTGGTTCGGTTCAAAAATCGGTTTGCATCTCTGCTAAAAATAGTTAAATTCTAAACTCGTTGAATAATTTTCCATATCAACTAATTAAATGTGAAAAACTATAATAATTATTGAATACAAAACATTCCTAAAATTCAGGAAAATCAATATATTTTTGCATAAGAAAGCACAGTTAGCTTTAAGTCATATTGTTATGCAAAGTACTAGCTAATGTATTTACTTATATTATACCTTTTATTTCATATTTGAATTAATTATTTGAAAAAGTGAATTTAAACCGATTTTTCTAATCTATCTTTTATATTTTGGGTGTACTGGTATTTATCGTAAGCCTGATACTGAATATAAACATTTCTTTTCTAATAAAATGCTGTACAGCCGGGCAAATATATTTCTAGATTTCTATTTAATTAGAAAACCTTATGTCAAACTCACAGCTAATATAATAGATAATAGCTTAGATTCACATTTGGCATATCCAGAAAATAAATACATTGAACAATCATCAATCTCATGTTTCAATCCCTCTTTCTTGATTGCAATAGATAAATTCAATCCAATTATAGCAATATCGCTATTATTTATCATGCTTTTAAGCCTAGCTCCCAAAAACAGATCACTTTCGAGCCAAATATTAACCCCAATACCCCACTAGCAATTTGGAGATATAACATGAGCCTGTCACCAAAAGACGTAAACCATATTATAAATATTAATAAATTCTGGTGGTTATGCTACTAACAAAAATGGCATAATGAAATTGGTATAATAAATTTTAAATTCAACTAAACATTACAGTTCTGGTTTAGTACCTAATAGTAGGTTAATTAGTTGTAAGATAGTTTTTTAAATAGTTAATATTAAAAATATGTAAAATTAAAGTCGGTTTTTTCTGGCCTTTTCCGACTCCTTTTAAAATTAATAATAAAATTGTAACTCAAGAAAGTGATGGTTAGGTAAAACGTATGTAAAAAATACTTAAGTGTAATGTAATAACTTAGAGTAATCGTAATGGGTTCAACAAGTTAGTTTATAAGTTATAATTTGAATTATTTTTTTTGTTAATTTTTTGTATGATTTAAGATAGAAATGAGTTGGCTATATTACAAATAAGTATAAAAAAAAAATCTTTTATATTTCATACTCATTTTGCATACCTGGTGTTTCTGATACTATTACATCAAAATTGGTTGGCATTTTTATTAAGTTTACTGTAATCCAGCACCTATAACCCATACCTTAAAGATCATTGACTTGATTCAATGTTATTTCTGGCTCGGTCTTATTACTAGACAGCCACAGAAAGATTGCTTTTGGATGTGATTTTGGGTACGATTGCTTTGGCTGCAGTCATCGGAAGATTTTGTTCAATTCAATATTTGAAACTTCATCACTCACAAAAGCAGTCGTAATTTCAAATGAATAAACCCTAATTATTGAATTAAAATCACTTTTTAAAGTAAAAAGTTATTTTTAGATAACATTCGGTATAGCGAGAACATAATAATTTGGCATTAATATACTGGGTTAGTCCCTAAATTCACAAAAAACAAAATCCATAATGGCTTTTGCCAGAAACAAAAATCCATAAAAAACGATCCTTGTTATTGCTTTTACGCATATTACTTTATTATGTACGGCACTTTATGAAAAATTCTCAGTTCGGATATATTTTAGAGTTGTTTTCAAAATCAACGTCCTACGCCTTTTACAGAATATTTATATAAATTATTCTTATGCATAGCCGCATATTTTTATGCATATTTTTTTCAGAATAAATTTGCCACAATTTTATGGATTTTTTTTTTTGGATTTCGGTTTGTGGATTTGCTCTCTAACCCTAATATACTTTCTAAAATTGAATTAATCTTATCGAAATTGAATTTCAAATTTGATAAACAAAAATGCACAAATTTTATTAAATACAATCAGAATTATTTTGTTTTTTTTTTTTATTTTTTTTATATTCAAATTCATTAAATTTTATTCACTAAAATCGATGACTCCATTTTCAATAAATTGAATGTTAATTCTCAATATGGATCCGTATAATTTTAGCTTTTTTAATTATTTTATCGCGTATATTTTGCCTGTCTAATGATATATTTTCGTTTAAACCTTTTAGAGTTGGATTAATAATTTTTCGAAAACCTGTGTCCTCTAGCATTGATAATGGTCTTCCATTCCGCGTGACCATTTCAATGCAGGCTTCTTTTAATTCATTGGCCGTCATTAAAATATTTATTTGTTGCCGAGTTTTATTAACTTTAATAAATTTTTCCAAAGTGCAACTGGCTGTTGTAATTTTTTCTACCGACTTATTTCTTCTTTTTAAATCAATTTCCTGATATCATTCTGGATGTTTTGTCTTAAGATGTCGCATTAGATTTTCGGGGTGATTGCTTTTCATAACAAAACTACACTCGTTACATTTGCTGGTATTTGTTTCTATCTGAAAACAAAATTTTTCAAAAACTGGGGTTTTGTTATTTTTTTGTCTTGGCATTTTCTTTGGGGTAACGTTAAGAAAAAAAAACAAAAAATTATAATTAAAAAATCATAAGAAATTAATTAATTTTATTACTCACATTCACATCACAACAGTCCCAACTTCAAAATTCAAAGACGTTATAAATTCGTGTATTGAAAAAAAGTCAAATCAAATGTCAACATTTGACTTTTTTCGTATTGAATTTGACTTTTTTTCCGTTCCCTATAAACAAATTTTATCTTCATGACTTTCGATTTCGACCATCAGTTTGTTTTTTATTAGTTATGTTAAAATTTAAAATGTTAAAAAATAGATTAAAACATGAACCAAACCGTAAACCACCATATATTTTGTTGGTTTGTGGTTCGGTTTCAGAATTATTTTAAGAAATAGTTCGGTTTTGGTTTGGTTCGCCCAATTCATTATAAAAGTGGTTTGGTTTTGATTATGGTTTTGATTCGGAAAAAATTAATGGCTCAGTGGTTTTTTGGTTCGGTTCAAAAATCGGTTTGCATCTCTGCTAAAAATAGTTAAATTCTAAACTCGTTGAATAATTTTCCATATCAACTAATTAAATGTGAAAAACTATAATAATTATTGAATACAAAACATTCCTAAAATTCAGGAAAATCAATATATTTTTGCATAAGAAAGCACAGTTAGCTTTAAGTCATATTGTTATGCAAAGTACTAGCTAATGTATTTACTTATATTATACCTTTTATTTCATATTTGAATTAATTATTTGAAAAAGTGAATTTAAACCGATTTTTCTAATCTATCTTTTATATTTTGGGTGTACTGGTATTTATCGTAAGCCTGATACTGAATATAAACATTTCTTTTCTAATAAAATGCTGTACAGCCGGGCAAATATATTTCTAGATTTCTATTTAATTAGAAAACCTTATGTCAAACTCACAGCTAATATAATAGATAATAGCTTAGATTCACATTTGGCATATCCAGAAAATAAATACATTGAACAATCATCAATCTCATGTTTCAATCCCTCTTTCTTGATTGCAATAGATAAATTCAATCCAATTATAGCAATATCGCTATTATTTATCATGCTTTTAAGCCTAGCTCCCAAAAACAGATCACTTTCGAGCCAAATATTAACCCCAATACCCCACTAGCAATTTGGAGATATAACATGAGCCTGTCACCAAAAGACGTAAACCATATTATAAATATTAATAAATTCTGGTGGTTATGCTACTAACAAAAATGGCATAATGAAATTGGTATAATAAATTTTAAATTCAACTAAACATTACAGTTCTGGTTTAGTACCTAATAGTAGGTTAATTAGTTGTAAGATAGTTTTTTAAATAGTTAATATTAAAAATATGTAAAATTAAAGTCGGTTTTTTCTGGCCTTTTCCGACTCCTTTTAAAATTAATAATAAAATTGTAACTCAAGAAAGTGATGGTTAGGTAAAACGTATGTAAAAAATACTTAAGTGTAATGTAATAACTTAGAGTAATCGTAATGGGTTCAACAAGTTAGTTTATAAGTTATAATTTGAATTATTTTTTTTGTTAATTTTTTGTATGATTTAAGATAGAAATGAGTTGGCTATATTACAAATAAGTATAAAAAAAAAATCTTTTATATTTCATACTCATTTTGCATACCTGGTGTTTCTGATACTATTACATCAAAATTGGTTGGCATTTTTATTAAGTTTACTGTAATCCAGCACCTATAACCCATACCTTAAAGATCATTGACTTGATTCAATGTTATTTCTGGCTCGGTCTTATTACTAGACAGCCACAGAAAGATTGCTTTTGGATGTGATTTTGGGTACGATTGCTTTGGCTGCAGTCATCGGAAGATTTTGTTCAATTCAATATTTGAAACTTCATCACTCACAAAAGCAGTCGTAATTTCAAATGAATAAACCCTAATTATTGAATTAAAATCACTTTTTAAAGTAAAAAGTTATTTTTAGATAACATTCGGTATAGCGAGAACATAATAATTTGGCATTAATATACTGGGTTAGTCCCTAAATTCACAAAAAACAAAATCCATAATGGCTTTTGCCAGAAACAAAAATCCATAAAAAACGATCCTTGTTATTGCTTTTACGCATATTACTTTATTATGTACGGCACTTTATGAAAAATTCTCAGTTCGGATATATTTTAGAGTTGTTTTCAAAATCAACGTCCTACGCCTTTTACAGAATATTTATATAAATTATTCTTATGCATAGCCGCATATTTTTATGCATATTTTTTTCAGAATAAATTTGCCACAATTTTATGGATTTTTTTTTTTGGATTTCGGTTTGTGGATTTGCTCTCTAACCCTAATATACTTTCTAAAATTGAATTAATCTTATCGAAATTGAATTTCAAATTTGATAAACAAAAATGCACAAATTTTATTAAATACAATCAGAATTATTTTGTTTTTTTTTTTTATTTTTTTTATATTCAAATTCATTAAATTTTCATATACATATAAAATTCTCTAAAGTCATTTAAAAAATCATGTATCTATCTATCTATTAAAATTACTTCTTTCTTCATTCAAATATTTGTTTTTTTTTTTTTTTTTTTTTTTTTTATCTAAAAATATGTTATTTTAAAATTATTCAAAAATAAACAAAATAAAAAACATATACCAAGTATGTAAAATCAATATTTAAAATTTATCTATTCAAATTTTTTTGTTTTTTTTTTTTTTTTTTCAAATTCCCAACCTTTTAAATTTTCATTTATTAAATAAATTATTTTTATCAAAATTAATTTAAAAAAAAAAAAAAAAAAAAAAAAACTATCATGTGAGTATTTACTTATATTTTAAATAAAGTGAATAAAAAAAAATTTAGCATAATAATAAAAAATAGACTGCAAGCACACTGTATTTAAAAACCATCAAAACAATTTATTTAAAATTTCAATCTTTGTTACCTGATAGTTCAAGAGGATACATGTAAATATAACTTCGGTATCTGATGTATATTTGGTTGGCGTGATAATTTGAACAAAAAAAAATATAATATTGAGATTTGACAATATTTTTCCACGTACATAGTAGTAGTTGCAGTTATTATTATAGAAATTTATGATCGATCCAGTCTTTAAAATATTGATTTTTTTCAATTGAAACATAGATTATAATATTAATTGACTTAGTTGTTGCTAGGTTTCTGTTCACTAATAATTTTTAATACTTCATTGCAAATATTGATATTTCGGAAGCAACATACTTCCTTCATCATTTGATTGTGGCTATCTAAAATTTGAGAATAATTGTATGTCTAATATATTATGCCCAACCTATGGCTAAACCATTAATATTCAAACACATCGTATTAAATTCATTTTCAAATTTTATATTATATTTTCATTTGGTAACTGTGTGACATTGACATTTTGTAACATTTTGTAACTGTATGAATACATGTTTGTTATGTTAATGTTAGACTTTTCATTTAATGACATGAACATATCTATTATCAAATAATTATTCAATAAATTTTTTAATATATAATTAGAGGGCTAACAATCGACAATCTCCCATGCAATACCACAAACTACAGTAATGTACTGTAGTGGTCTGATTCATTCTATTTTCTATTTGAAGTAGTTTATAAGTCTATTATCGTAGTTTGAATTGCTTAACAAAGTCTATTATTTCTTTTTTCTGATTATTTTTTCCTTCAAATGAAATGTCCGAGGCAATTTATGCATTACATGAGCTTGACTGTTACAAAGTCCAACTTATAGAATCTGCAGAAATAATTTATGATATGTTTTTTTTTAGTAAGTGGTACCGTGTAGATCAACGGTGTGTATGTAGTTTTGTAAAAATTTTTACAGAAAATTTGTTGAGCGCAAGATAAAGATAGAACGTTTTTGCAAAATACAATTGTTCTATCCCAACCAAGCGTCACGTAAGTGATAAAGGTATTTTCATATCTCACGCTTTGGCTGTTTATATAAAAAAAAGACTTCTCTTAGTCAGAGTAAACTTAAAGTTAAATTCAAATTTTTAGCTTGTTCACAGTTGAAGTAAAGACACAAAAGTTTGCCCTAAATCAAGTATGGTTTAATTCAAGTATGAGTTAGCTTATAGTGTTTACCTCCAATGTAACCTAGGTCAAAATCTGGAGTTCTGCTTGATTTAAAAAAGCTTAAATCTTTTTTTTTTGGTTTTTAAAAATTTATGTTAAAAAATGTAGTGTAGCTTTTGTTTATAACTGACAAAATGTATTTAATTTAGTAGATAAAATTTGACAAATGGTTTTATATTAATTTAATAAATCTTATTTGGTTAGCTATACATAATGACGCAAACATGGCATCATCCACTACTCAAGTGTGCCTGAATAAAATCCAAATATGGCTAGATAAATGGAAAATTAAAGCAAATCAACAAAAATCAGTGCACGTTACATTTACGCTGAGAAAGAATACTTGCCCAAGAGTCTCCTTAAACAATATTCCTCAATATACCTCAAAAAGAAGAAGTAAAATATCTAGGAATACATTTAGATAGAAGATTGAACTGGAGAAAGTATATTGAAAGCAAACGAAAGCAGCTTGGAATAAAATTAAGAAATATGTATTGGCTACTAGAAATTCAATTCAATTCATTTATTTCCTTAAATATACATTTTTTTTTTTTAAATACACAGATTTTTACAGAGTTTAGAGATATTCTCTTTACAGCTGAAACATTTTAAATTTTAAATAAATGGTACATTCTCATATTAATATTAAATTTTTAAGGGAAAACAGGATAGTAAAAACCTTATCCAAATAATTTTTTTTTTTTTTTTTTTGTTTTTTTTTTTTTTTTTTTTTTTTTTTTTTTTTTTTTTTTTTTAGATAAAACTTACATTTAATTAAACTTAAAACTAAAAACATAACTAACCTAACTACTACTAAGATATATATTTATTTTAGTTTATTATCTATATGTATTTACAAATTTACATACAAGTTTTGTATCATAATATTGTTTGAATATTGCAATTTATTATTAAATTTCTCTTTTATAATATTAATATTTTCGTCAACCATATTCACATTGGTCTTATCGTGCAACTTTTTCGTTGAAAAATAAAATGGTAAGTTCATCATTAGCTTTAGTATTTTGTTTTGTGAAATTTGTAATTTATTTCTATGTGTTTTAGCACAAGTGGCCCAGATTGGCGCTCCATATGTTAAAATTGGGAAAAAAATAGTTTTTAGAATTATTATTTTATTTTCTAAAGATAGAAATGATCTCCGATTTATAAATGGGTATAGTATTTTTATGGTCATGTTAATTTTGTCAATTGTTTTATATATATGATATTGAAACGTTAACTTTTTATCTAGGTGCAAGCCTAAGTACCTTACGGTGTCCACCCACTTTATTTCAGTGTTGTTAAGAAAGAGATTGGATTGTGGCAACAAGGAGGTTTTTCTCTTTTTTGTAAAAAATATAGCATTTGTTTTTTCTGAATTTAATTTTATTTTCCATTTGTAATAATAGTCATTTAGGTTATTTAGGTACATCTGCAAATTTGATATAACGATTTGCGGGGAGGAGTTCGAAGTATATATGGCAGTATCATCTGCGTAAATTGAGATAGAGCTGTTCTCTATTAAAGGAATGTCGTGAGTATAAATATTATATAAAACAGGACTTAATACAGAGCCTTGTGGGACACCTGCTGCTATAGGTCTTAGTTCTGATGCAATGTTATTAATGGAAACGCAGAAATTTCTATTGCTCAGGAAGTTTTGTATGATTTTGATTAAAAATATTGGAAGACCGATTACATTAAGCTTATGTATTAGACCCTTATGCCATACTGTGTCGAAAGCAGCCTCAATATCTAATACTACCATACCAATTGACTTGCCTTGACTAAGGTTTTTTTTTATAAAATTTTTTACTCTAAGAAGAGGATGTAGTGTGCTATGTTCCGCTCTGAAGCCAAACTGAACGTTAGGTAAAATGTTTTTGCGGTCAAGAAAGTGAACTATTTTATCTTTTATTAATCTTTCGAAGATTTTTGAGAATGTTTTCAATAAACTTATCGGGCGATAACTATCCGGATGATTAGGTGGTTTGCCTGGTTTTAATATTGGAATTATTTTCGCGATTTTCCAATCATCTGGGAAATGGCCAATTTCTAGGCATTTGTTGAAAATATTTACTAAGTAGTCAATTACTTTCCTAGGCAGTTTTTTAATACAAATGTTTGAGATTTCATCCAAACCTGGAGATTTATTCCTCTTTAATGTTTTTATGATATTTTTAACTTCGCAATTTTTGATTAGCTCTGCGTTTTTTAAAGAGTAGTTAATAGTTTCAATCTGTCTACTACACGAGTCTACTAAATTGCTTGTATAACTATCGGAGAACAAATCAGTGAGTTGATGTTTTTTTTCTAATTGTTTGCTTATCAGATTAGCCTTTTCAAGATGTGTCAGGTACATTTCATTGTTAAAACTAAGTGGTGGCATCACTTGATGTTTATTTTTAATAACTTTTATTATTTTCCAAAAGGGTTTTGAAGCTTTGTTGAGTTGTTTTAGTTTTCCATTCCACTTTTCATTGCGAAAAAGAGTAATCTCTTCATTAATTTTTTCATTTAAAAAACTTATTTGAGCTTTGTAGATAAGTAAACGATTTCTTAACCATTTCCTTCTGATAACATTTCTTTGTTTAATTAGACTAGTTATGTTATCTGGCAACCTCGTTGAATGAAAGTTTTTACATGTTCTTGGAACAGCAATATTTATTGCTTCATGAATTTTATTATTCAGCAATGCTATCATATTATCTATATCATTTTTTGTTAAGTTATAGTTAATTGATAAAGAGTTGCCAGGATTATTTAATTCTTTAGTTAAGAATTTTTGGAACACATTCCAATTAGCCTTAGAATAATCTAAATGGGTGTGTTCGTTTGTTATTAATTTTTCTGACAAACTGAGAAAAACCGGTTGGTGATCAGATTGTAGATCAGTTATAGTTTCAGGAACTTCCATCATATTGGACCTATTGGTAAGAAATATATCCAGCACTGATGGGTTATTTCTGTTGCTAAAAGGAATATAAGTTGGTTCTGCTGGAAATAGGATTTTAAATCTGTCCGTTGTTAACAAGTCATTAAGTATATTACCCCAAGAGTTAGCACGTAGACAGCCCCAAAGTTTATTTCGACAGTTTAAGTCCCCACCTAATATGTATTCTTCTTGTATTCGTGAGAATCTTAATAGGTCCGACTTGAACATACTCTGTATATGCTTTTTGTCTTTTGAAAATTTGCAGTTTTGTTTCAGGCATTTTGAAGAGTTTCCAGGAAAATACGTTGCAAATATTTTTAATTTAATATTTAATAGAGAAATTTCAATACCAATATTTTCTATAACATGTGTATTAAACGCAGAGAGTTGTTTGTGTTCTATCATTTTATTTATAACTATGGCAACTCCTCCACCTATTGATGTTATTCTATCTTTTCGGTATATTATATAATTTGGATGGGAGAACTTATCGTTTGTATTCAACCACGTTTCATTAATAAGACCAATGTGGATATCATGTTTTGACATGAAATCAAAAAATTCAAAATATTTTTTACGTATGGAACGTGCATTCCAAATTATTAAATTTAATTTATCAATATTATTATTCATTACTTGAATATAAGTATTTTACCGCTAGTTCGGTTATAATTTTAAATTGTTGCTCTTTATTAATACATGTGCTTAGTTTACTGAGCAGCTCATTTGTTAGTGTAGTTATTTGTTCAGCAGAAAACAAATTGTTATTAGTATTATTGTTTAAATTGTTATTATTTGTATTGTTAGTATTACCAGTATTATTACTTAATCCATCATTGTATGTATTTTTGTAAGTTGAGGTTGATGGTGTATTTATGCTAGTGGTTTTGCTTACCCAAATGCTATCTAATTGCTGATTAGTTGTAGATGTATTTTTTGAGAGCGTGTTTGGAAAGTTTATATTATAGTTGCGACTACTGTCAAATCTTTTAGCCATATCAGTACGTGGTTGATTGTCTTTGGAGAAACGTCGTCTCATAAGACTGATATATGTTGTTCTACATGGACATGCTGTATCTGTAGAATAATGTTCACCTTTACAATTCGCGCATCGTGGTTTTTCTTTCTCGGCACATTCGATTGTTGCATGGTTACCGGAGCAGTATGCACATCCAGTTTGGATATGACAATTTTTGGATCCGTGTCCAAACATTTGACAATTATGGCATTGAGTTGGCTTGCTTGTGGATTTAACTTTGTACTCCCACCGAACCTTGGTGTGGTCAATGTAACAGTAGTTTTGTTTTAACTGTTGTAGTGTGATACTTTTATTTTCAAAATATATAACGTAAATTACAATTTTAAGACCAAATTTAGTTGATCTTTCAATTGTTTTTACTTCCATACATTTTAAACCTAAATTATTCAAAGTAATTTTTACTTCATCATTAGACATTTTTTCTAAGCCCGATAATAGTGCCTTGTATGGTTTTGTATCTTTTGTGTCATATGAGAAAAATTCACATTTATTTTGTGTTAAAAGTTCACGTGTTTTATTATAAAAATCAACAGTTTTTAGAAATATTTTTATACCTATTGATACAGCCTTTACATAGTACTCTGTTATTTCATGAGTTTTTAATAATTCATGAATAAATTTCGGATTACTTTTCAAGACTGTGATTGGAGGAATTCTTATAATTTTTTCTGTTGGATTAGTTCCAACATTAGTGTTTTCCCCTGAAATATCTAAGTTTTTATCATCAATTGTTTGCAACGGTAAAAAATAGTTTGATTTTTTTTTATTAATAATGTCTTTCACTGTATTCGCACTTATATTTAAGCGCGACATTTTAGGTTTTATCGATGCACTATATGCATCATTAATTTGGGAAAAATTACGTTTTGATCTTATTTTTACGGTTTTTTATACACGGGTTTATATCTCGAAAAGTGCACTCAATGCAAGCAGAGAGAGAACTGAGGCTACTAGAAAATAAATCACAATCATCTCTAAAAAACAAAATATTGGTATATAACTCGTTATTAAAACCTGTATGGACATACGGAATACAGATGTGAAGTACAGCTGCGAAAACAAATATTCAAGTACTTTAGAGATTCCAGAACACATTTTTGCGGAAAATCGTAAATGCACCATGGTACGTTCCAAATAACTTAATTACAAAAGTCTTGGGAATTTCTTCAGTACAAGACGAAATAAAAAAATTCATAAATAACTACAAAAAGAAAGTGGAAAACCATCCAAAAAACCTAGGTCGACTGATATTTGTTACACGAAACACAAGGACACTAAAAAGAAGAATGCGAAGCGATTTAACCCATTAAAGCCGGCTCATAAATTCCGTCGTACAATCATTATGAAATTTGGAATGGTCTAAGAATGGTCATGGAGGTCATAGAAGTTGCCTGGAAAACATTTAGACCTTTAGCTTTTGCCACGCCTGAGATTTGGAATAAGTATTTAAATACCCAATCGGCGTTAGTGCTACTACATTTTATATAAATTTTGTAGCTTTATTTTTTTAAAATAAAATAAAATTTCATAGATATATTATTTCAAGTAGGAAGTAATCTATATGAAATAAAAGATCCATCTGATATCTATTGATGGATTGTGGATTATATGACAAAATATATAATTGTTCTGTATTGTAAGACTTAAAATGTTTTTTAACTTTTTCACATTATCTCATGGTTTGAAGTTTGACCGTTGTGTTTTCAGGTTTTAGAATATCAAAAGTGAATTGATACAGTTTTAAATGTAGTGTTATGTAAAACTAATTAGTAGGCTAAGATTTATATAATTCTGTTGAAATTACTATAATGTCCAACTTTTTGAGACATGGCCCAATGTTCCATACAAAGCGGTACGACCGAAAAAATCATAAGATAACAATTGAACAGTCATTCATGAGTATAAACGGATGAATGCTGTTGATCTGTTTGATATTGCTGTGTTTGATATTATTCGACAATTGTGAATTAAAATTCGTGGTAAGAATGGTATTGGCCATTGCTCACAAATGCATTTGATGCCGCAATGGTGAATGCATGGAAGTTTCATGTTTTCTGCGCAAGGTATGAAGGTGTGATTTCTATGGGTATATTTGACTAAATTAAATGTGATGGAAGTAACACTAGTAACACTACCACAAGTAGTCAGCCGTCCATGTGGAAGTGTACTTGTTAATGCCCAACAAATGGCAAAACGCACAGATTGTGTCGACCATATAGTGGAACAAATGCCTAAACGCAGTTGTAGTAGACAATGCGGTATTAAAACACAATTTGGTTGCAAAAAGTGTTCGACTACTTTGCATCCCAAATGCTTTTTTGATGTACCACGAAAATTTAAAAGCGAGAAAGCGAAATAATTTTTAAAATTTAATTTTACAATATTATTATTTAAATACTTTCCTTTTTTAGATTTCTTCAAAAAAACACTGTGAATTGTGCCTTACTTTTACCTAATTTACGCCTAATTTTTTTAACAATTTTTTCATGCTTTAGACGGTTGGGTATTTAAATACCCATAAAGGTAAATCATCTCTAGAGACGAGGCAAGTACTTCAATCCAAAAAATATTTGTTTTATTAGATTGAGAAAGTTTGAGGCTAAGTGATGTTTAGAAATTTTCAGTGTTCCAATTTCCCAAAAACCATTTTTTATAGAAATTTTCCGGGCTTAAAAAATCCTAAGTTTTTGAGTCCAACTAACAACGGCAGTTCGTGAGAATTTTGATTAGTTCACTGAGAACGAATTATGGTCCGGCCTTTTTTCTCTCTAATAAAATCGAAACTGGCTCAATATCTGTTACCCAACGGCAGATATAGCTATTTAAATGCACTAAGGTTTTTGGGTATTTAAATACCCAATAGGCAGTAATGGGTTAATATAAAATAAATAATTAACTAAATTAACTGTAAAATAAACTAGAGATTAGATTTTGTAAATTAGTGTAGCTTATCACTGGATCAGATACTTCAAGTCACATTTTCATCATAAATATTTGCTTATAAGTAGTATAGAATTGAAAATACAGATTGTAAATAATAAAGGAAGTGAAAAAAAAATATATATATATCTTATTTCTTGAATTTAAATTTAGCTAAAATATTTATTTTCATTTATTCATTTTCTATTTTCCCATCATTATACACTGCATAAACTTTTCTATATCTCCTGATACATTCCTATTAAACCATTTGTAAATAAAAATCTACTATTATTCATTCTCAAATACCTCACTTTCAATAACAGTCAATTAAAATCATACAATTTTAAATTTCAAATAAATCACATTAAAATAATCATTTCACCAATTCCAAAATCATAAAATATTATTTTTAACGAATTTTGGATCTTAGCCTTATGGTCAACATTTAAATAAAGTTTGTTTTACTATTTATTAACTTTTAATCATTTTTAAATTTATTTTCCATCAAAATTTAAAATATTAAAATATAGTCTATCTAAATAATTACAATGCATGAACCCCCATGTATATATTTTGTGGTGATGGATTTTTAAGTAAATAAAAATTAAAAACCTCTCATATATTCTCAAAAAAAAAAAAAAAAACAAAAAAAAACAAATAAATAAAATGACAAACAATATAAAAAAAACTTAAATTTAATTTCTGAATTTTCCTGTCACCAAATTTATATTTTTTTTGTTTTTTTGTTTTTTTTTTTTAAACTCTAATATAATAATACTAAATCCTAACTTTAAAAAACAATATCCGTTGCCCTTTTTTTTTTTTAATAAAAAAAAGTTGAAGTCGTGACATAACTAACAAAATTTCCTCTGTTATTCCTATTTTGTGACAAGGTATGAATTAACTGTACATAAACAAAAGTAAGAAAAAAAAAAACAGGCTAGAATAGGTAACTTATTTTTTATCTGTTTTTTTTTTTTTTTCAAAACTATAAAGTTCCGAAATATAATACGTTTGGAAACGTTTAGCATTTATTTTATAGTACGTAAATGTCATTTATGGGGAAAAAAATAGTTTATGTGAAAAATAATTTGCGGTGATATTTTGAAAAGCTACAAAACAATTTAGACTTAAGTATTTGAAGTAGCAATTAGTAACGAACACTTAATGGCAACACTATTCATGGTCCGTGATATTATTGAAATTATAAAGATATTCACAACAGCATTAGTTCATATACATGGAAATATCATTCAGGGGGAATATAATTTAGGTGGGAACTGTGTAGTTGTCAAATTGAAGCTTTATGCTTTTAGAAGTAGTATCAGAAAACAGTAAAAACATTATTGAAATGAGACTATTACCTGGAGATTTCAATGCTCTCTGAAAATCAGTCTAACTCAGTATTTTGTCTACTTTAAGTTTTTATGCACGTAATGAATTTATTTTATATTTCCAATCGATTTTATTGTTTCATTATACCCGCAGACCTAGTCGACCAAACAACACCTTGTGAAGATCGATACACCTTAAAGTAACCCAATTATCGTACAGTAATTGTGGTACGGTAATTGTCGTACGTAACTGTAATTGTAATTGTCTACGAAACCCGTAATTGTCGTACAATCTAGAGGGACAATAAAATAGAATAGAGATGTCAAGTGCGACCTGTAGGTCCGAAAGAATAAATGAAATAACCACAACCCTATTTTTTTAGTTATTTCGTTATTTGTAAATTGGTAAACCGAAATTTCAAATTAACATAATAATTACTAAGCACTTTTTAATTTTTTTTTAAATATGGTTGCCGTAGTTTATAATTAAATGCTGTATGTGTATTTTATAGAAAAATGTAAACTCTGTTTCAGGAATTTTACGCGTTCGGAGTACGGTAAAGCTGAATGCTGTATAGTCAATATTATATATTTTGCATAGTACGGGGGTATGGCAACCACTAGTTATTTGGAGAAGCAATACGGAGGTTTTTGAATCAAGAAATCATCCATAAATTTACAAAAAATTATTGAAGCTATTTGACATTGGTTAAATTAATAGAGTGTATTCAGAACATATTTATCGCAAGCATAAACTTTATTTTTAAAAGCAATTGAATTAAACAAAAAATATAAGTACTACCTAATTCAACTTTAGGCTTATATTTAAACTGAAAATTAATGTACTTATGATGAATTAAGATAACGCAGGTCTCTGTTGCAAAAACTATCATTTCTCTGTTCTCCACAAACATAATAAAAGTATTAAAAATACTTCTAACATTATTTTTGCACATTAATATCATGAAAATTGGCCGTTCGTTCGGCCTATTGTAACTAACTTTTTGAACGAATCTTTTTTATGTTTTCATTAATGCCTGATTCACTGCTTCAGATCATTTCTTCCGAACAAATGCGGGCACATATTTTTGATATGAAAATTTGAATTCTCTCAATTTTCAAAAATGTTCGGAACAATTTTTTTCTGTTAGGAACAAAAGTTTGATTTAACTTTAACTTTTGTGTTCGGAACAATTTTTTTTGTTATAATTTTTAATTTTTTTGACATTTCTCACATTTAAAAAAATATGCAGGCATAAAAATATTTTTTTTGTTTTAATTTTTAAATAATTGATTTTTAATTATTAAAAATTTACCATATTGAAATAAACAAACATTTTAAAATCAGTTCAAATTTCGATTTCAGTTGTTTAAATTTTTTTTTTGTTTGGGCACAATATTCTGAAGCAATGAATCGCAATCGTAAGAATTCTGTTTTAATAAAATTATTCGGATTAAAATGTTCTGAAGCAGTGACTTAAGCATAAGTGAATCTTTTTCTTCTTCTTCTTCAATTAAGCATTTAGAGCTTATTTGTTTTAAATATATATATCTTAGTCTTAAATTTGGTATAACGATCGTCCAGATATCTTTTTATCTTTTTGGAGGTTTTTCTGGTAGACGTTTGACAATGGTTTGGCCATGCATTATTACCTTCACCATTTGACCCCCTGTTGACCACCAGTTCACCTGTCTATATTCTATTTCCATGTTTTATCGTCTATTTCGACTTCAACGGAATCTTGTATGTCGCATGCGCTTCTGATGTCGTTGCTACGTTTCTTATATCTCAGTTTATATCCACCGACATATTAGACGAATCTGAATTTGTAATTTACAAGTGAATTTAATGGAATTTCCTTTAGCTGAATAAATTTTTTGTCATCGAAAAGTAGTGTTTTGGTGGAGTTTGCTGCAAAGCGTAGGGCTTCCACATTGTAAAAATATTGCGTATGAATTACCTCCATTGTAGCGTAGTTACATACACTTAGTTTTATTTATTTGTTTTTTTTTTAGTTCTTGGTAGTAACTTAGGTAGAATCATCTTTTCTTGCTTAACTAAGTACGGTACTGCAAGTTTATACTACAATATCTACAATAATAGTTCGAGCATTTATTTGTAAAATTACTGGCTTACCAACTCAATAAATGCGGCAAATTACTGCTATTGTCAGAAAGTAAGCTTTCTTAAATAGACCAGCTTCATTTTATTTAAGTTGTTACCACATTAAACTCTCAATTATATTTGTCATTTATTTAATTCCAATGACAAAGGGTACTTGCCCACGTCGAATAACAATTAAAGCATTTGTTTTGCTTCATCGCGAATTGAACCTTAGACCTTTCGGTTGAAAGGCAAGGGCTCTACCTACTGCGCCACGCAACGTGTGAAATAAATTGGGTGGAAAGTGGAAATGTGGGCCCTATAGCAGGTTAAATTGTCATCAGAAAGCAAACTTGATTTTCCATGTTTCACTTTGGCAAAATACTATTAATAACGTGTCTGTCACCGTTAACATGAAAATTTAAGAAATATTTATTTTTGCTTTCGCACCTTAAACAATATTCATAGGAAATATAGAAATAAAAATTTTAAATAAAAATTAAAAATATGAAAATAAACGCAATCAAAATGAAATTAAAACTTTCATATACGTCATAGTAAAATAATATAG
The DNA here is from genome assembly GCA_963942445.1 of Argyra leucocephala. Lineage (NCBI taxonomy): Eukaryota > Metazoa > Arthropoda > Insecta > Diptera > Dolichopodidae > Argyra > Argyra leucocephala. The sequence goes on along the minus strand of OZ012678.1, from coordinate 39,618,562 downwards.
TAAATCTAAAATATGAGTTATTACCGTTTATTTAACAGTTTACAGTTTTTTTAATCGGACTTCATTGTGCTCTGCTTTTTTCATTTTTTTTTTTTTGTTATTTTTCTTTTCAATTCAAATTTTTTTTAAATAGTGACATTTCAAATATTTCAAATTTTTTTTTTTTTTAATAGTCCTGAACTAAGAATTACAAAACAAAAAATATCCGTTTAGTCCATTTAATCTATACCATTTCCCACAGAAATTAAACTATTTCCCCTTTATGGCTTTTATAGATAAAATGTAGATACTGGGACAAAAATAGAAAACTAAAATTGAAAAATATAATCAGCATTTTTTTATGAATGTGAATTAAAAAAGACAACAAAAACAAAAGCAAAAAAAAAAATGAATTAAAACAGATATAGCGAAAAAAAACAAAATGTTTTTTTACTATTTATTTTGAAATAAATAAAAAAATAAAACATATAAAAAGTAACTAGAAAATCTAAAAAATATTTTAAATTCATAAATTTAAGAATTCGGTTTTTGTTTTGATTTTTATTCTTTTGAATGCTCTGCTTCTTTGCAATTGTTATTTAATAGTTTAGCGATAAAAATTCGTTTTAATAAAATAAACACTTTGCTACCTCATTTTTAAATAATAAAAAAAAAATAATGATATAAATTTAAATTCTATATTTTATAAGTTCAGTTGGTTGATATCAGTGGTATATAACTGGAAGAGAAATGAGTTTTGAAAAAAGTGAAAAGCTTGAAAATTATCTACTAAAAGTTTTAAAGGCTTCAATTAAGCTAATATGTTTCAACTTTCGACTAGAATTTAAGAACGACTGGATAAACGCCACACGACGGGGTTACAGGACAAGATCGACTCGAATATGCCCCACGGATGGGGTTGCAAGATAATAATGATGATGATAAACGCAATGATTAAAACAAATGGCAAATGAGTAAGACGTATATATCCGCATGGCATATTTTACAAACCGTAAATAAAAAATATATGTACTTATATGTTAGGAAAGATTATTTGAATAAACAAAAACTGGTCCACAACTGTATAGATTGGTTAAAATATATAAATTTTGTACATAATACCCGTTACGATTTATGTGGCAGAATGTAAAACAAACATTTCAAAAACCAAACAAGCATTATGATCCACTGAAATAAAAGTATTAACAAAAATTGGTGGGTAGGTTCATAATATCAAATGTCGCTTATAAGCAGTGCCGAAATTACAAATTTAGGCTCTTCTGATTGTTACTTCGTAAAAGGAAAAAGGATAACAAAAAAAATGTTTTTAATAAATACTTATATCTTCTCAGCTTTTTAACATCGACATAAAATATGTATGTATGAGTTATAGGAAAAAAAGAGGCCTTTCCAACAGTCCAAAAATATTGAGGGGGTTTCGTGCAAAAATCATGAGGGATTAGATTTTTCAAGAAAGAAAATAAAGATGGTTTTTTTCCAAAATTTTCTACTTTGACCTACAATATCTCCATAACGGCAGCACTCATCATCATCGAATAAATACATAAATATGCTCCAGACCGTTATCTTTCTATAATATATAACTGAATATATATATGTGATTAACAGACATAACATTTGATAGATTAACAGATATAACGGTTTTTATATAAAAACATCAAAAGAACAAGAATACTTTCGAATGTCCTTTTCGTCCTTATGGAATAAGACGCGCCAATAAATATATATATTTTTGGAAAGCTAGCAATTCGAGCTTCCCTTATGATATGATCATTAGGTCATACGCCAATACAACATCTATCTCAGATCCCCGAAATTTAATATCCAAGACGTTGTACAATATCACAAAAATGCCGTCAATGTAAAAGTAGTCAGATGCAATAACCACTTGGCCGACCCTCATGATTAGTGATTATGCTATACCTGACTACGAATCAGTAGGTTACGGGTGTCGAATTCCGCTCAAGGCATATGAATGTTAAAATTGAATTATTTCTTTTATACCATATTAAACTCTCAAATTTGGTAATAACTTCAGTAAAATGGAATTACAATTTTGATAGAAGTTGTAGTTGCCTTGCACATTTAATTATAGTTTATTTACCATTAATATGATACACAAATATATGCTTGTACTTAATGTACGAAAAAGTAATTCTACATAACGTCGTCTGAATATTGTTTTGCCCCATACGGCAAATTGTTGTTTCGAGATAATCGCAACTTAAAGTTTAGCATCCTATTACTCGAAAAGTAACCGATAAAATTTTTTGACATCCTTACAGGATATTACTTGAAATATAAATTTTAGAACTTTGTCATTTTTTATAACTTTACAGAATATATTCCTTTAAGGAAAACATGTTCCATTTTGCACGTAGAGCAAAGCCATATTAACGAAGTTGGTCACGTTTTGCATTATTTTGTATTACATAGAGCAAATGATTATTGAAAACAAAAGAACAAATAAATTAGAAATTTGTATTAAATTCTATTAATTAATAAAAAAACATAAATATTAACTTTGGTGGGGACTGGGCCCTCCAAATTTTTACAAAAGATGTTGTCATCATAGATCAAGATGTGTATACCAAATTTGAATCAAATTAGCCCTGAAATATGAAATTTTGTCCAAGAAAGACCTTTGGCGGAACCCAGGCCCTCCAAATTTTTACGAAAAAATGTTATCAGAGACGATGTGTACCAAATTTGAATAAAATTAGCCCAGTAGTTTCTTAAATACAAATTTCGGTTCAAATAAGGGCTTCGGCGGAGACCAGGTCCCCCAAATTTTGATAAAGAGTGTTGTCACCGGGATCCAAGCCGTTCTTAAAACTTCAAGTATTTAGCTAATCGGGAAGTTGGTCTAAAATCGATGGAAACATTTGTGCCGGACAAATAAACGAACAAGCTACCAAAGACAAGTGTTAAAAACGTATAAAGTGTTATAAACGTATGTCAATATTTAGGAAAGAAAATTTTGAAACTACGTAAGGCAAAACAATACGAATAAAATTTTAACCAACAATTTGTATGAATATTTTACCGTACACGCCAAAAGTTGTCGTATAGGGCAAAACAATACTTACATTTTGATAAAAAATTGGATATGGAGCAAAAATCTATCTGGATTTCTCTGAAAGTACTACAGCTAGGAGAAAGCGGATGAGTGCAATGGACGCAGCACCCTTTAAAACCCCAGAAACAATTCCTAACTCCAAATCGACGATTTAACGTATGGAGCAAACCAATATTCAGACGATGATAAGTTACTGACAAGAATATTAGCAAATCAGTGAGTCTAGAACTACAATTAAAACTATCAAAAATATTGAAAAAAGTAGAAGTAGAAATGAATTAAATAGAATGAAATCGATTCAATACAATTTACGTCATGAAGCATAGACTGCAAGAGATCATTTAGAAGTATGTTAAAATTTGATTCTAAAATGTGTTGTTTGGACATTGTCATCAATCAAGATTGGTCAAAACTGATATAAAGAATTGAAATATGTAAAGTTGTAACAAAATATGATGGTGTGTCGAAGTAATAAATATCAAATTAGTTGAAAAATGTTCATAACAGTAATTATAACTATGTTCGCTAACTAAAGGTAATGACAAACGCAGTTCAGTATTTTGCCACAACCCATATTTAAATGGATTTAGTTATTTACTCGATTTCATTATTTTGGTGTGTTTACAATAATTCAGATTTTATTAATGATTCATGTACAACACTTTAACTGGAAACTCATACCGTATTTTTCTGCAAAATCTATACCAGTTTCGATCATATTACAGATCATAATAGAGAACGAGATTTGCAAAACAGCCTTTTAAAACAAAGTAGAACTAAAATCGATAGCTTAAAATTTAAATTTATTTTTCTATAAAAATTCTTTACAAACCAAATTCGGCACTGCAAATTGGAATAAAAATTTTCAAATCATAAAAAAAACAACGTGTATAAGAATTAAAAAAACAAAAACAAACAAAATACTAGAACTATTAAAACTAAATCCAAAATATTCGAATAAGGATAATGTCAGAGATTTTCCATTTTATTTAATAAAAAAAAAAAAAAAAAAAATCTCTATTAAATGTCCTTAAATTGTGAAAAACTAGAAAATAAAAATAATTTTCATATTTAATAATAAAACGTATATCAAATGTATATATATGTACTATGTATGTATACATTTACAAAATCAATTATAAAAAAAAGGACGAAAATTCACACACTCTACACAAACGAAAATAAAAACAGTAACTAAGTGAAAAGTTTGCTTCTGGTGCAATACCAGAAATTTCTGTTTGTTGTATTTTTTTTTATCCTACGAAAATGTCCATTTTTTTGTGTTTGTTATATGTTATTGCAATCCTGGCACGATTGGTGACGAATTGCCTAAAGGACTCTCTTTGTTTTTCTTTCTAAAAAAGAATTCATTATAAAAAACGGTTGCTGGTAAATTAAAAAAAAAAAAATGATTTTTTTTTCTAATGACTTTTATAGTTGGTATTTAGGTACAGTTATAATATGGTGTGATAGGATCCTACTAGAATTTGAAGTTGGTTGTTATTGTTTTTTTTTCTGTTTTTATTTCATGTAGGATTTTTTGTTGTTTTGATGTACCACAGTTTTGAGATTGTTTTTTATTCTTTAACTATTATTATTTTGTTACAGAGTTTTCATTTTTATTATATTGTGTTAGTTTTTTTGTTAAGGATATATTTTGTATAACTAGTAGATAAATTGTTTTTTAATTTTTATATGGAAGGAATTACAGAACAAAACAAAAGGCATAAAACAAAAAAAAAAAAAAAAAAGTGAATAATTTTCAAACTTTTTTCTATTGCAAAAAATTGATGGTGTACCAGAAATGGCATGTGAACACAATAAATTAAAGTTCTTAAAGAGAAGTTCATTTGTCAGTCTAATTATGCAAGACTAGGAAATATTGTTAAAAATTTAATTTTATATTATTTTGCTTTCATGAAAATGTTTTCATCTTTTCTGGTCTAGTTCAGGGAACGAAAATTAAAATGCGCAGATGGAATAACTCAAAAAGCCAAAAAAGCTTATAAAAATTATAATTTTTTTCTGAGAAAGTGCGAAATAGTTACACGATGGGAATTATGACAATCCGTTGTTTTCTGAACAAAGAATGTTGCAATTAACAGGTGTTGTGACATTACGGTAGTGATAAGCCAAATGAAAGTTTGTATTGTAAATATTTTTTTTATCTAAATTACTATATATAAGTCTTTTCTAAATGTACTTATAGGTCGTAAGAATGAAGACATTATTAGTGGTTGCAAAGGCTCAAAGACAAAGATGGGCTGGCCATGTTATTAGAATGCATGAAAATCACTCGAAAATGGGTAAGTAATAGTGTTAAATAGAAACAACCGATGGTGTTAAATAGAAAGCCCCACGTTAATCGTGGTAGAGGATGACCAAGAAGAAGAATATATAAGACAATGCTCTAAATGATGCCCAAACACTGCATATCCCAAATTGGAAGCAAGCGGCTCAAGATCGACCCTTTTGGAGGAGTATGGTGATGATAGCCAAAGCCCACCCGAATTGGTAGAGCTATAAAATGATGATGATGAGATTATCAGATTTGGTGTACGAGTAACTGAGACTCTCTTGAGATGATAATAAATAAATAATATATATCTATAAATATATTTCAAAAGGAGGCATGTTCTCTCACCATCTATTATATAATTCTCTCGATTTCAAGAGAGGGCCATCCAAATTGAACATAATACCTGTGAAAGAAATTAATGGATTTGCGAGCAATTATTCAAATACAAATGTGCATCCAATGTAAATAGCAATAATTTAAATTCATACTTGAACGTTATGGAAAAAGATTCTGCTGCTGTTATCAAATATTTGACTCATCTTTATGATTCTATGCTAACTAAATGTATATAAGGCAATTAAATTTTCTTCGAACTTTGTTATTAGCAATTATAGATTCGATCTGAGATTTGTGCTGGATTTTTGTTGTCTCAGTTTAATCCCAGCCTTTAGGTGTCTTCCATTTACATTAACTGGATACAATAGAATATCACAAAAAGGTAGGTGATAAGTATATAACAAAAAATTAACTCCAGAGCATTTTTTGTGTTAGACCTTCTACAATTTAATCGTAGCCGTTAGATGTGATTTTACTTCCCTCCATTCATTTATTTATTCTATATATTGTCCTTGATTAGTGTTATTAAATCCGGAGACATTCTTCATTATTGAATTGAATTGAAATTATTCTGGATAATTAAAATAATAGCATTTTATTTTCCAGCAATTCAAATTCAAAAAAATATTTTGCGCTGTTTCCTCTGTTTTATATATTTGATATTAATGGTAAGTAATTTTTAAAGCCTATTTTTCCACCCAAGTAATGTTTATTAATTTGACATTCATTTACAGATTTTATTGGCATTTGTAATATTGTTTTGTAGATGGTTTGTTTGCATGTATACAAAGATTTTTGCTTGCTAATATCTCTATGTTTGCAAGAGAATGGGACTTACTGATCTAAGTGAGTCGGCGTATTGTCGAAAGTCACTACTACCTACTACTACTTACTTTGGAAGTGATTGATTATCATGCGTTTTTCATTTGCATTTTCTGTAGACAATAGAACAGGTAAGTAAATATATAACAAAGTTGGCCCCAGATCATTTTTTGGTTATCCCACCTATAATATAATTGTCTTCAGAATTAATTAATTTCCTCTCTTTGATTTCATCGTTTAAATAAAAGTATTTCTGATAACTGGTAGCCGAATGATCGAATATTATTTCATCAGAATGTACAGATCTAAATTCAAATTCGATTTTATAATTCAAGAATTAAAAATGATTCAAGCAAAAAATCCAACTTCAGGCATCATTAATAAATTCAATTGAAATTACGATTATATTTTAAACTTAGTTTGTTATTAAATTGAAAAGTAAAATAGAATTAAAAAATATTATGCAATAATTAAATGAATTTAGTTTGATTATATTAAATATACAATTTTTTTTTTTTTAGCCATTTATTTTATTTTTTTGTAAATTGATTTTTGTTTTGTTTGTGAATTGTGTGAAAAATATCAATTAAAAAAAGCTGAGTAATTAAATTTTATAAAGTTAAAGGACTTTTATGTCGGTACCAGAAACATGACATAATATTCCATATATTGTGGATATAAGTATAATAAAAAAGATTTAATTTTTTTTTTTTTTCGTTTTAAATTTAGTACAGGAAATTAATATTCCATGAGAAAATATTTTATTTTGTTAATATTTTTACAAAATTTTGTATTTCATTTTAATCTAAATTAAGTGGAATAAAAAAAATTGTAAAATTTTAAAAGAGATTTTATGTAATGAAATAGAATTGAATTGATTAATAAAAAATTAAATTTCAAACAAAATTATTTTGTGTTGTTTTTTTTTTCTTTTTTTTTTGGTTTTAACCTAGTAATTTTATCTACTATGAAAAAAATTTAATAATGATAATTTTTTTTTGATTTAAAATTGAAATAATTTAAATAAAAAGAAATTGAATTAAAATTTAAATTTAAATGTTATAGTTTTATTGGGAGCAAACGAAAGAAAGCAGCAGCTGTCAGATTACATTGTCTGAAAATGGTATACTAAGTGTGATTATTTAAGTAACACATTAGCAATATAATTTTTGGTAAACACTTAAAATGTAGGACATTATTCTGATGTAATTCTAAAGTACAAAATAGATTATGTATGTAGGTTGTGATGCTACGATATACGTATATATGTATAAAAAAAAAGTTAATAAATTATTTACAATACCGCTGTAAGTATTCCGACATATATATCTATATCTATACCTATATTAAAGTTTAGTTGACAAAAAAGTATGAATTTTTATGTTCTTGGCAGTATATATAGAATTATCTTTCAGACATTTTAAATTTCCTACATCCTTCTAATATTTTTCGAGTATTTATTTTTTTAAATTTCTGGCATATCAACTCATTTAATGTAGAAAAACTACTTGTATTTTCAGGAACTAAGCCTTCATAAATAGCCTAGTTTCATTTTACTTGTAAATTGTTACCAAATTATACACTCACTATATTGTCGGAATGACAAAGGGTAATGAACCAGGTCGAAATACCCCGTAAAGCATTTTTTTTTTTTTCATTCGGAATCGAACTTTGGCCTTGTGCGCCACGCAGCGTAAAATATGAAATGCAATATAAAAAAATTAAATTCTTTTACATCACCTAAAGATTATTTCGAATCTATTTTAATACCATATAACTTAATTTTCAACATCTGCTATCAATTTGTCATAGTATATGCAGTTTTGATTTGTTCTCAGTATTCATTAATATCAGCATATATATTAATTACCATCCTCCGACCCCCTTGGCATAAATATAATCAATTAGGAATACCATAACAAGCAACAAAAGCAAATAATATAAAGTAATTCGGTAGTATCGTAATATCGGCCTATATAAATATTTAGCGCATTATCTTTTGTGTAATTTTCTATTCTTAACAAAGTGAATTTCGATTTTGTATTAATACTCGATATAACATACACATTAATTTCTGCCTATATTATTCGTATTTTACGTGTAAGCTATATCCACACAAATTCGTTTGTTGCTAATGGTTTTAATTTTTAATTAACCATTTCATTATCGAGTTCTGTTACAAAATTAAACTCATATTAATATCTTACTACATAAAATGAAAATAGATAAAAGTTATTTAATCAAAGTGCATTCTATTATAGCGAACGCAGGTATAGGATAACAGATGATGCCAATATGGTTTAGATCTTATTTTATTTGACTACGAATCAGAAGGTCACATATGCGAATCGCATTTTGTTGTACAAATTTTATTTCGTTATTTTTTAAAATTTAATCGATATTACAATTAACCTTTTACTGGTCTAAATGTGTCGGCGTACTCTGCCGTCAGTCACTACTGATGATAAATGGTGATAATTATAAATAATGAAATAACTATGCTATTATATGAAAATAAAAATAATCTAAGATATTTAATTTAATTTAATTTTTAAAAAATTAAAATATTCATAGTTGTTATAATTTTAAATTTTAATTTTAAATATTTATAATTAAAAAAAAAACAAAAAAATTGTTGACTGCAATTGGCAATATTTCAAGATTGTCTACACATATATTTAGAGTGTATTCCACAATTGACAAATTTAAAAATAAATAAACTAAACTATTTCTATGGTTTTCTTTTTATTGATGGTGATAACAAATAAATGTTTATCTATAAAATAGACAATGATATTTAAAAAGTCCATCACAGCCCCATGGCCCTTCAATAGAATTCAATGAATAGATAATGATATTTAAAAAGTCCATCACCACCCCATGACCCTTTAATAGAATTAAATGATCCCTTAATGGATCCTCTCCTCCGTCATTACAATATTCATTAATACAAGCATTGCTACATTAATTTCATCAACCAATTTGATTGGTTCTGCTGGACCTGGCTTAACAACAACATCAATTTTGGATGTTGGTAAGCTTTCTATGGCAAGGAATTGCAATATCAATGTAACGAAAATGGCTATCAGTATTACGAAAAGCAATAACAGGAATGTTAATATATGAAACTTCATTAAATGGCTGTTGTCGATCAGTCATTGGAATTGATTTGTAAGTGCACTGAATTTGATTTTTAAGAGCACCAAGAGTACGTATTTTGTGATACTTCAACCTAGTTTTGCTAACTGTACTTTTAAATTTTATTTTGATCCAACCACCACTCCAAGATTATTGTTTCTTTTTACTGTATTGAGTTGATATTCTTACTCAATTTAATTATATTTTATTCCAATAGACAATGTATCACATTGCCTATTTATTTAATTAATAAGGAATCCCTCAAAAATAGTTGCGTTGCGACACTTATATAAATTATGTAAATTTAAGAACAATAAGTTTACGATTATAATCCATTGAGTTTTCTTAAGTTCTCTACCTACATTTTTTCTTAATATTTTGGCAGCAAAACTTCACAACAATGCTTTAATTTTGTTATGTATGATGATAAAAGTTCATAATATTATTTATTTTTTATATTATATACATATTTTTTTGTGCAGTGATATTTAAATATACTCTGTACTCAATTGAGCAAAGAATGAAATAAATAAATAAATAAAATAAATAAATTTTATTTATTTTAAATTTTCATATCTTTTACTGGCAAACATTATAATAATATAATGAGCCAGACTTCATTTCGTTAAGCTATATTTTGTTATTTTTTCTGTTTCTAGCATTTTCTCATATATATTAGTAAACATGGCGGTGTTACCAGCATTTGGAAAATCTATAACCAAAATTCAAATCAAATTAAATCATAACATTATTTCAGAAATATCTTTAATTAAAATTATAAAATTTTAAATTCTATTTAAGAAATATAATTTTGGATAAACAAAATAACACATTAAGATTAGTGTTTTTAATCATTTTTTGCAAAGTCAATAAATCGATAAATCTTTTAAATTTTCATAATACTTTATGAGTTTTAAAAACGAATTAACTAAAAATAATAAAATACAACAATAAATTTGTTTAGACTTTGTTCATTGTTATTGACTGTGACTTTAAATAAAAAAAAAAAATAACCAAAAATATGAAACAAGAAAAACACAAAAAATTAAATTCTCCAAATATCACATGAGATCAACTCTTAATTTAATTAATTATTTTTATTGATTCGAATTATGTCAAATGAAAGAAAAAGTGCACGAAAACTACAATAGAAAATATTTTTCAATTTACTCGCATAATGATCTCATCATCATGATTATTTAAATAAAGTAAATAAATAATAATATTATTAGAATAGAATTTCTAATGAAATTTTATTTAAAAGAACCTTGATATTCAAAGCGAATGTATAGACATTTCTACCTAGATACCCAAATTTGACCAATTTAAGTTGGCTATATAAATTAATCGGAACTACTTCAAAAGATTTTTTTTTGCTCTTTTTCAAACCAAATTAAATTCTACAAAATTATTTGGAATTACATTGATCGTAGCTTGTAAGGTTACCATGTGCTTCTTTTATTTATAGACATTAAGATTTATAAAATTTTGGAATTTAATATAGATAATAGTAGATAAATATTTTATTTGGAATGTGAGATCTATTAAAAAGAAGGGAGTTCAGAATTTTAATAAGCTTAAGCATATTTTTTCCACCCCTATTCAGTGCAAATTCCAGGGTGGCTCAAAACCGGCTGTGGGAATTCATTTGTAGTAAAATTTTCCCGAATATGGAACCATATTCCAACGTACGTGCTTATTAATAAATTTATTCAAAATGAATATTTTTTTTTCTACAACCCTCAATTAGTCCAAGCTATACATTCGTGTATAAAAGTATCATTTGAAAACCTAGTGTTACGTTTAACATATAAAAAAAAAAAAATCCGGTACACGTGACAGCACTGGTAAGATAGTGCAGATGTATTGAAAAATTTTCAACTAATTTATAACATTTTTTTTGACTGCCTTGTAAACCGTTTCGGCTATTTGCAATTCGAATTTTCGTGTATGTACTTAGTTGCAAAAACAAAATTATGTGAAAAATTTGTCAAAATCTACTGGTTTTGTTTTTTTTTTTGCAGTAGAAAGAAAAAAATGTGTTGAAATTTTTGTAAATATTTTTATCTTATCAATATTAGGGCCAAAGGTATGGAATATTTTGTACAACAGGCTATTATGTGTGGAAATGCATGAAAATATTTATAATAGGTTTATTAATAGGTTATGCTGATGATATAGGAGCTATTATAATGACACGGGATATAGCAGAATCACTGATCAGACTTAATCAAGTTATTTGATTAGTGTATACGTGGATTAGGGAACATAGAATAGAATTAGCAACTGCTAAAACAGAAAGCGTTATATTAACAAAGAAAAGAATACCAACTGTAATTCCAATGCAAGGAGGTATAGAATCAATAATGACCAAAGCATCAGCATATTATTTAGTAGTTAAAATTGACACAAGGATAAAACTTTGGCCATAAATCTAAAAAGCAGCAGTTAAAGTAACAGAAGCCAGAATCAAACTAAACAAACTTATGGCAAACATTGGTGGATCCAAACATCATGCAGAACATCATGAGTCAAATCATCATGAAAACAGCATAATCAATCTTTCTATATGGAGCTGAAATTTGGGAAAAAGGTACTGTAAAAAACGTATAACAGTGGTGCAACGAAGAGGGGCACTCCGTTTTGCATTCGGCAGTCATGACAATCGCCAGTGTGATTTCAATTAGGGCATGAACGAAGAATTAATGTATAGGTAACGAATTAAATATAAATGAAGCTATTCTATTTAAGGAGGCTTAGCTGCTGATAATAGCATTCGTTTTCCATATTTAATAGGTAGAAATGCCAGTAATTTGTTAAATAAATATTCGAAATATTGTTGATATTATAGTGTAAAATTGCAGTACCGTACTTAATTAAATACGAAAAGGTGATTCTACCTAAGTTAGTGTCAAGAGTGTAAAAAAAAGTAAGATTTCAAGCAACAAGTCGCGATGTCATTGTAGCTGAGAAAAGAACCAACACAACGATAAGATGATAAGAACGTTGGAGTAACGATCTGCACGGCCGATGGTGGGCTAGATTAATCCCATAACTAGAATACTGAGTGGTGTCACGGAGAAGTTAATTTTTACACCATCCAGTTCGTATCAGGCCACGGATACTTTCCACCCTACCTATACAAGATGGACAAAGTAAGCAATTCAGGATGGACTCATTATGACGCAACAAATGACACAGCGCATCATACTTTTTTCGAATGTTATTTAGGGGTAACAGAAATAAGATTTTGAACACTAGCAATAGGAGTATTAACAGCAGAAAATATAATTTCTGTAATGCTTGAAAACAAAGAAAAATGGAATTTAATAGATGAATAGATAGAACTAATACTATGTAGGAAGAAACATCTCAGATGTTTAGAGCGTACAGAAGAAAAAACATAGAAGAAAATCAAATAACGGAACAAACACGACCCAAATTGAAGTAATGCAAAAGCGATGCCGGATTGCTTTCACCCTGGCAAAAGAGGAGGTGGTGTATTTGGTGTGAAACCCGAGAGATTACGGGAGTTTCACTACCCTCCATAGATGGTTCTACACTCAAAGGATACAAAAGGTTTTGACGACATACCTATGAAAAAAAATTATTATTATTATTATTATTAATATTATTATTATTATTATTATTTTTATTATTATTATTTTGTTTTATTAATATGGGTTGTTCGATATTGTCGATATTGATGAATATTTTAAAATTTTATTCAATAATAATTACTAGTTCCAAGAGTTTGAATAAGAACCACCTTGGGAGAGAAGTCAATGGTGATAGTATTAATTCAGGCCCAGACTTTTCAAGTTCTACGAAATGAATAAAATCAAAGTCGTGACGTCAACAATTACTAAAAAATAATTTATATTTTATTGATGTTACAACAAAATATTAAAACAAATAAAAAAATAAATATTCGACCTCTTTTTGATAAAACCTTTTCTGTGATCATTTGCAATTAACATGTTCATATTCAAAAATACTAGTATTAACATATATATTTATTTTTAGTAACATCTACAAGGTGGAGAAATAAAATATTTCATTTTTAAAATTTGAATGCATCAAACAAAATAGTTTCAGGCATTTAATAGCAGTACATATGTACAATATGTTTATATGTATACATATACAATGTATACATATTAGCATATCAAATAAAATAAATATATAAATATAAAATTTCATATTCCATCAGGCTACGCTATAGTCTGGTTAGGTCTTTTCAAAAAAGGTAAAAACAAAAACATCCTTCTTTTGATATACATAGAAATGGTAACCTCAAGATCACTAAAATTAAATCAAATGAAATCATTGTTAAGTTTTTCTATTCAAAAATAGCTTCTATTTTTTTTTTTTTTATTTCTTTTTGTTAACAAGTCCTCACAGAAAATTAATAAAAAATTGCAACAATAAATTTTCAGTTTCTACCACAGAAATTAAAAAAAAAAACAACAACAATAATAACAAATTGAATATTTGACATTTGTTTGTCCTCCTAATATTGTAGGACATTCACCTTGCTTAAAAAAAAAGTTAAAGATACTAAAAAAAACAAAAACAAAAATAAAAATAATTTAGGAGAATAACAAATATTGCAATATTTCTCTATCTTTATTTAGTTATTATTTTGTTGTTGTTATTTTTGTTGTTTTTGTTTCTTATGTAAAATTTTTTTTTTTATTTGTTTTTAATCACATAATATTATTTTTCATATTCACATTCTGTTCTTTTCGTATGATGTTTTTTATTTATTTATTTTTTGTTTTATTTTCGATTGAAAAATTATTTTAATGGTTGTTTTATACTAGTAGGGTGATGATAATGCATCATTTATCTCAATATTTTATTTTTTGTGTTTCAATAATTCAACTCAACCCAAATTTCAAGAACTAGAACAGAATCAAAAATATTTTTCTTTATATTAAGTCTCTCTTTCTTTCTTTATTTTTGCGACTCTCTATCTTATTCGAACTATAATAAATTTATACATAGCTAATATGTGTTATTCTACGCCATCCATCCATATCGTATAAAATATTATATTGTAACTGTGTAGTACACGATCTTCACGATTTTCTTTTCTGTTTTTTTTTTTTTATTAGTTTTTTGGTGTGTCATTATAAAAAAGCGCGTTTGTCCAATATAGGTAGAATATAATAAAAAAAAAAAATAATTTTTTTTTTTAATCAAATCAAAAATTTAATTTTGTTGATAGATTTTTTTTTGTATTCAGAGCGTGTATTGAGAATAAAATGATATTAGTAGGGTGGGTTTAAGATAAAATGCAACAAATATAGACTTGCTATTAATCTTCATCTGATTCGTTGACTAAGCTTTTATTTTATCAAATAGGATCCACTCAAAGTATAAAAAGAATTGAAAAACGATGTATTTAACTCTATAAAATTATATTTTCAACTAATCATCAGTACGGTTTAGATTGCTTATATACAGTATAGTTGCTTGTGTGCAATTATTTTAATCTCTTTGACAATAATTTGTAAGATTTTAAAAATCAAACTTCATGTTTATTGAAATATTTTCTAAAGAATTCAACTATTCATAATTACTTAAAACACTTTTTACGTCCCTTGTTCGACCAAACTTGAATATGCCAGTCAGGTCTGATTACCTCATTACCTTAATCATATTAAAAGAATTAAAGCTACACAACAAGTTATACTCTGCGTAATTTGCACCGGTCAAGTTCAGTTACTGTGTCACCTTACGGTTATTGGATCCGGTCCAATCAGTTCGCAACCGGTTACAGTTATTGGATTTTATATATCATTAGAATTCAGAAGGGAGATTGCTGATGATAACATATGCTTCCCTTTATGTTAGAGATACGATCCACTTACATATTAATTAACAGCAGAAACCGCTTTAGATGGGAAAATATTTTTCATTCAGTATTTCATTCTACGAATTATGGTAACAATAAACCTGTTAATAGAATATTTTTGTTAATAAATAAATAAGCTGAAGCTCCACATTGATATTACATTAAATAGACACAGTTAAAAAAAAACTGAACTTATACATACTATTAGAGTTGGTATAAGTTTAAATTCTAACATATACTACATAATGTACAAACATTATTTGGATTAAGTTTAAAATTATATTTTGTTTATTTTCTTTCGTACACTTATATTGTAATATGTTTGTATTAAACAAAAATAAATAAATAAACAATATGTAAGACCCATTAGTCATGAGTGGTTGATAGTAGACTATATTAGAATAGATTACGTAATTTGTGCAGCGGATCTGGCCCACATATCATATAAGCCGCAAATGTCCTTAACGATATCTGATTTTGTGATCATAAACTGAAAATATTCTTTAATGGTATATTGGACAGCTCCCATTGTTCGGGGATCGATGAGATAGGACTAGATGACACCAAATTATTATTTGCCGGTGTTATTGCTATTGTAAGTGTTATTGATGAAGAAAATCTAAACATTTAAACAGTGCCTTTAAGATTCAAAATATTGAGTATTATTCGAAATCAAATCTCTGTTGCATATAAAAATTTTATCTACTAATCGAAGTCCAAAAAAATGTCATAAGCAATACGATCTATATATGTATACATATATACATATTTTTTAATGGTCTATATCTGATTCATGAATTATAAACAAATTTTCTTAAATTTTTGTAATTATTTTTGAAATCCCAGAGTTCAATTTCCTCATTTTATAAACAAATTAATTTTTAAAAGAAATTCCCTTGATACAAATTAGAATTCAAAATATATTTTGACTAAAATTCATTTAAAGATGACGCACACACGAGATATTGTTTTCGTTTTCATCATAAAAATATCACGGATTTCGGTCAGATTTGTTATTGTTATTAAACTTAATAACATTCAAATAAATTTTTATATAGAATAAAAAAAAAAAAAACAAAAAAATTAATTAGCATTTCGATGTAATAAAAATTGAAGAATAATAAACTAGAGATACTAAAATTTCAATTGTGGGATTGTTTAACAATAAAATATGTTACTTTCAGAAAAATTGAAAAATTGGTCAAATGTTAATAAATATTGCACTTAAATGCTTAACACAATACATATACGGTAATATATTAGTGAATATGAAAACCTTCAGATCTTCGAGAGACCTTCGCTTGGCACAGAAACCAATGTGGTTTAGAAATCAAGACCTATTAAGATCTTTAACAATCAATGGCTTAGCCATTCAACTGAACAGACAACAATAATGACAATATTAATCCAGGCTTATCCATTCCAAGGTCTACCTCTGTATTTACATTAAATTGCTTCAGGGTTAGCCAATCAACTGAACAGACCTCCCTTAGCACAGAAATCAATGACAATAATATAGATTCAGGCTTAGCAATTTATCCTGTAACTTAAACTATAATTTAATTCTTTTTTCTCTTCCGCACTTGTTTCTCATACAAAAAAACCTTTGAAATGAAAACGAAATGTATAAGAGCGAAAGTGACAGAGAATTTGTTGGCTATAATTTCAATTTAATATGTGAACACAGCCTATGACACTTACAAAGTAAATAAATAAATTTGATATATATATAGTTTAATAAAACGAAGGTATAAATAATTTCATAGAAAATTAAAATTAGTTATATATAATTAAAAGAATTTTAATTAATTGTATTTCATAATGTCAGACTTATAAAAATAATAAGTTGATATCTTACCATTTTCCGCAACATTTATCTTTAATTTAATTTTTATACAAATAATTTTTTTTTTTTTATGCTGTTAACAGTAATTTAGGTATAATTACATTTTCGTGCTTAAATGAAATACGGTACTGCAAGGTTTTACTACATATTTTTGTTAAAATGTTGTTGAGTATTTAATTATCAAATTATGTGTGGGAAACAATTTTCTACACTTAATTTGATAAATCAATAGTCACACAGAACAGAAAATTACTACAATTGTGAGGAACTAAGCCTTATAGAATGGTCCATTTTATTTAAGTTGTAGTCAGATTATACTCTAAATTATTTTTTGTCATTTATTTTAGGGCAATGGAATTTTGGACCTTTCGTTTGAAAAATAGGTACTCTACCCAATCATCCACCCAGCTTGGCGTTACTTAGATATTAATAAACCGACTTAAAGTTAGCTGATCAAATCGATTTCGAACATTTTAACGTATTCCATTGAATAAAGAAATTTAGATTGAATTACTGTATCAAATAACATATAGAAAAAGTAGTACTGTGTAGTGTTGACGAAAGACAGAACTTTTTACATTATTTTCTAATTGCAACTAGCTGTTGCAAAGCAATTTTCGCCCTTACATAATGGTGAAAAAATCAAACGAATTATTTAAGAATGCTATGATGTTTAAGAACTAACCAGCTTTGGCAAATGTTCATACTGAAAAAAAAAAATAATAAAATAAAAATAAGTTATCGTAAAACATCTATATAACAAGCATATATGTTACTTTTGCATACTTATAATAATTTAAGCCTCTATAAAACTGAAAGCTTAACCTACTGACTGACCTACTGTAGAAATATTCAATAAAAATGTAGTTGTAGGTTTTCACTATACTCCGAACGATTTCCTAAATTGTAGTTAGCACACTACACTGTTGCAGTTCGTTTTAGAAGACCCTTCGTTAAAATTCAATTCTAGCTGAAACTTGAGTTTTTCTAATTATATTTAGTAAGGCCTAACTATAGTATTTTTTTTTTTTTTTTTTTTACTTTATTTATTCAAATTCAAACTTTACAATACTTTTTACTTTTGACATAAAAAATTAAATTTGACGAATTTTGAAATAATACTCTATTCAGAGACTTAGCTGCCGTAGCTGTCTGGCTGTATATTTTATTTTGAAAGCGTCTTATAAATATATGACTTATTAACTTAATAATTTATTATACTATATTCTGACACTAGCTCTGGAGTTGTCCAATAGAAAAGTGCAAATGAAGTCTTCAAGAATTTTGTTCTCGTTTAAAATTAAAAGTATAGAGCATGAATTACATGTGACACTATCCAAGAATGTCCTAATAAGTTGATGAATAGCCTATACATGCAATGTACATACATTGATACAACAAAATTTGATCTCAAAATTTATAATTATAAAAATATGACCTTTGTATCTATTTTAAATGAAGACTGACATTTTTTTTTTAAATTCTGTAATTACAATAGTAAAGCCAGATAAAAGAAAAATGTATGAGTTTTTATACATATATGGAAATACATACATAAATAAAAGAAAAAATATTGAACCATAATATTTATTTGTAAAATTGTTTAAACATTTTTTTTTTTGGTTTTTTTATTTTTATTTCTTTTCCGAATAATGAAATTTATTCACTCAACTAAATACTAGAAAATTACATGATGATATCATCATCCTAATCGAAAAAGAAAAAAAAACTAACATATAGCTACAACACAAAAAAAAACGATCCAGACAGTCAATGACTGCTGAAAATCAAACATAATATATGATTCAATACCCCAAAAAAAAAAAAACAAAAAAAAAAATCAAAAAAGGAACAAAAACAATATATCCAAACATATAAAAAAAAAAACTCAACACTTTTACTATTAAGGCGGAATTCAAACTGAATTCAAAACTAATTTCACCTTTAAATAAACAGTCGCAACTACATCTAAAAAGCTGTCCACCACGTTCTGTATGAGAATGAAGGTGAGTCTAATTAAATAGAATTTTTTCTTATTATATTTGTGTTTTTTTTTTTTCAAATGTTTTGACGAGAGATCACAGAAAGTCAAACAACTAAATAAAAAAAAAAAAAAAAAAAAAATTATAATAAAAATCTAAATTTTACCATTACAAAACTATATAGATGAAAAATATGGTCACTATACATATACACAAAAATTATAGAGGAAGTAAAAAAGCTTTTAAGAAAAGCTAAACCATCAAATTTATTTGGGGTAAAAAAAGTTTTGTTTTGACGGCATTTAAATTCTTTAATCACATTCACACACATACAAAGTACATATAATAAAAATTAAATAAAACCAAATGTATACAAGTAAATTTAAAACCAGGTGAGATATTCATTTTATATGAGTAGCACAGATGTGATGATGATCATCAAATTTAAATAATGTTCTATATATAATGTTCTATATATTAAATAATTTATTCACATACCTAAGTATATAAAGTTAATATATAATATTTGATATAATGATTAAAAATAGATTAATGGCATAAACAATGAAAGTACAATATTCGAACACATATACATACATACAATACATATGTACATTGAACTGATCTCGTAAGAAGGTCAATGTACATACAAATGACTGACGGATCATCGTCAGAATAAATCAGTGTTTGCAAATTTCGTTTGAACACATAGAATTTGAAATTAATAAAATTAAAAAAATTAAATATGTATTATTTTTTTTGTTTATTTATTTTTTTTTTTTTACGTTTGTTCATTTTTTGTTTGATTAAGGTAAGGAATTTCAAGAATTTGTAATAGTTTTTTTTAAATCAGAAATTATAGTTATGTTATTATATTATAATTATAGTTGGTAATATT
Source organism: Argyra leucocephala (assembly GCA_963942445.1). Classification (NCBI taxonomy): domain Eukaryota; kingdom Metazoa; phylum Arthropoda; class Insecta; order Diptera; family Dolichopodidae; genus Argyra; species Argyra leucocephala. The sequence goes on along the minus strand of OZ012678.1, from coordinate 39,598,299 downwards.
AAGAGAGTTGTTAGGCCATATTATTATATTAATTTAGTGGTAAAAATATTTTTGACATAAAAGTACAAAAACATACATTTCATCTATTATAATAGTGGAATAAACATTGATGCAATAACGAATATAAATTATGTAAAAATAACAAAATATTTATTAATCCAGTTTTGTTTTTCATTTTTCATGGTTCAACTCTGAACTCTTCATTCATTTTTGTGATTGGGTTTAAATTATTAAACCTATATACTGTTATGTTGTTTGATGTTATTCAGAATGGGCTTAGATGCTTTCGGAAATTTGTCGACCCACTTGATGTAGTAGTTATGTCATCTGAGTATCTGAATCAAAAGTTCCCGGATTCGAATACTGGTCCGGCCAGGGCATGGATGTTAAATTTAATTTTTTTTATTACTCTTTCAGAAATGAAATTTTATAAAATTTGTTGAGAGTATAATTTGGTGTTAACTTGAAAAAATTCAAACTATCCTATTTAAGAATGCATAAGGTGTGACTATGTTGATCTGAGTTAAATATATTAGATCGAATTATATAAAAAGATAATCATTATATCAAATGCCGGTATATGTATGTAAATACATATTTATGATTTGTACCGCCTAATAAGTAATTGTAAGTAAGCTAGACCGAATCATTATCAATTAACCGCATTTTTTTGGAATATTATTGAAATTATGTGGAATTTGTAATAAAATTTAATAAATGTTAATCACAAAAGCAAAACAGGAGCTTTGACAGTTCGTGCTTTAATAAAGATAAGCTGGCAACACTGTTTATTAGTTGGCAGCACTGTTTATAAGTTGAAGTTTATTAAATTTATATTAATTATAAACATACATCACATAACACATATGTACAATTTGTTATTTGTAATAATTAAAATATTAGTATGTAACTAATGCAAATTAAAACTGGCTTAATATAACTGACATTGTTAATTAAAATAATATGCATATTATTCATATGCCCTGAGGATTTCTGAATTAAAAATTATACTCAGAGCATTTTTGAATGGTATTATGCTGATGGCTAACTCGCATTGTTCACGGAACACCATTCCAAGTAGTGAAGTCTAATACGAGTAAGTCCTTCGAGTTCACAGAGCTGATATTCAATAAATTATTTTTCTTTTATTTTAGATATTATGTACAAGTTCTATTCATTCAAATCGCTTCTATATAAATGCTTCTTTAATAGAGTAATGACCAGTTATTATTTTTGCCATTATGTGTATCTGTTTTTCTTATGACAGCTTTATACCCCTTTAGAGCTCTCAAAATTGTTATTTGCGATTTGTTCGCTTAGGTTATGATATTTTTTTAATAATCCCGATCCTACTCAATCCACTGTTTTTAAGTTGTTAGTATAGCATACCAATGCTCCTTTGTCAAAATCGATTGCACTAATTTTTTACATTAATGTCCTCAACAGCTTATGTTTTATCATACTACGATATGTAATTATTTCAGACAAAAGTGACAAGAAGTCAACCACTGAGATGATGAAATATTATGCACAATAATATTTACGATGTATCAAATCAGTCAATATTTTTGTTTCGAATATTCATCAAGTTTTTAATTAACTTTATCATACCACAAGTCTAATCTAGAATTTATATGCAAATTCAATTACCTCTAAAATTTAACTTTTAATATTTTAAAATTATAATAGTGCATCTTTCCTGAATAAATTGGGTCAATTATAGAATAAGCATTTAATTTTTTAGATTTTAATTTAACACTTTAATTTTATTTTTTTATTTTTGCATCATCATCATTATTAATATGGCACCTCTAATTAAAATTCAACAAGTTTTTTGTTTGATTTTATCCATCAGTAGTTTAGCTATGATATCAAAACAAATAATATATAAGCATAATATTATAGTTATACACATGCATTATATATAATTTCATATGTTGTGTGTAGGTATATTGTGTGTTAAATACCATTTTTGGTATGCAGATAAAATTTGCTAAATTTAGTGTTATTTGGCTGGAAATAAATACCCCTAGAATTATATCTTTACTAAAATAATCGTGGCTTTTTAGTTATTGGTATTAATTTATCAAAAAATGAAAATAACAGTTCATGTTTAAACAAGTATATATATATATAGAATTAAAGGTATGAGAAATTAAACAAAAACATACTATCGTATATTTTATGGAGTTTATTTCATTCTGTTTATTTTGTATGTCATCAAATTTGGTTTATAATTTTACAAATACAAATTTTAAAATAAAACTAGTACAAAGAAAACAAAAGGGTTCTATTTTAGCATTATCCAGTAGGACAATAGGGCCAGCTTATTGAAAATACAATTTTTTTCATAATTCATTTTTCCAAACTCAATTTTTCCAAACTGAACAATTTTGTTCAGAAAGTTGTATCAAATTTAAAAATTTATTTTTTTTTTCCGGAAATTGTTGTTAAAATTTGATTCTTTTGGTGTATAGAAACAGTGACATCGAAAATGCAGTATTAGAATTTTAACTGCAATGTAGTACGTTCCATAAAGTAATAGATACAACATAATTAAATATAAAATATTTATATTCTATTTTTTTCTGAATAGTAAGTATGCAAGCATTTTGAAACTATTTACATTGTGTATAGTTCGTTATGGAACATACTAGATTGCAGTAGTCCAGTTTCGATGTCATCCAATCACTCATGATAGAGCATAAAGAATTATTTGTAATTAGATTTGCATTTCCATTTACAGCAGTATTCATTTGACCATCAACTTATAATATAAACTTAAACGTCAATATTTCAAAATACGATAGCACTCTACACTTACAAGCCTTTTTTTCGCGGCTTCATAACATGTTCCACAAAACTAGGTGTGTGTTTACAAAAATTTCTAAAGAAATATTTTCATAATTATATTTTTTTTTTCAACAAAATGCATATATAGTATATTTTTTCATTTGCAATAACTTAATACAGATAATATACAATACACAAAATGTATACCAAATAATTAGTATAAAAGCCCACAATCCAAAAGAGTAGTTCTAGTTAGGCTGCCTCATCAGCAGATCCCACTTGTATAAAAAAATAAATAAAACCATTTAAAATAAAACATAATATAGAGATTTGATTGAAATAAATGCAATAATGCTAAGCGCTTGAAGTTAATCAAAATGGCTGACAATACTAGGAAATTTTAATTTACAAAAATAATGATGGTTCTCAAAGCTTGTCAAAGATATGAGTAATTAAATCTTTTCTTCGATTCTTACAGCCCGAATATCCAGATTCCATCGAAAAAATGAAGCAAATAAGCTCCACATATTTGTTTAAAAAAATGTTTTGATTAATGTCTATTAGTCATTTAAAATAAATTTTGGATAATATTGTACACCACAGTATTAGAAATAATAAACAATAAAATAATAAAATAGCTAGTAAAAATAATAATTATAAAAATGTTAACCCGTTCTAACAATTTTTACTATTAATTTTTTTTTAATTTACTACGTATTAATATGCACAAGGTATTAATTTGAAAGACTAAAAAATTAATATATTTTTTTGATCCAACTTCGTTTTGGTGTTTTACCTAAAATTAAATTTTAGAAGTTAAAAAAAAATGCAATTTAAAAACTGCTCCCAACCTATTACAATTAATGATCTGTCATCTGACCACTTGCCGGTTACTTTAAACGTTAGCAAACAAACTATATCACATGATCGTACTTATTTGGATTTTAACAATGCAAATTGGTATCTGTATCAGAAGTTTCTTAAAAGGGAATTAAATACCAATAATAATGATTCTGTTGACTATTGTTACCAAATAGACAATATGATATCTAATTTAAACAACAAAATTAAAAGAGCAACTGAATTGGCTGTACCCATGAAAATAGTCAAGCAATACACCGAAAAATTACCTGACTATATAATAAATATAATCAGGCATAGAAACACTGTTAGGAGAAAGTGGATGCGTAGTCGTAATGTAATTTTTTATGCTCAATTACAACACTTCAACAATTTTTTAAAACATAAAATAAGTGAGTTTCGAAATATGAAATGGTCTAATACTCTTAAGCACTTGAAAAAATCGTCAAAACCTTTTTGGAAAATTTCAAAAGTTTTAAAAAATAAAAATAAATTTATAGGTACTCTAAAGGATGACAGTAACACATTTTACACGAATATTGATAAAGCAAATGCATTAGCTAAAAATTTTTATAACAAACACGCTGTGAACAACAACACAAGCGACCATGATACAAATCTTATGGTGGAGGAATCTGTAAGCAAAATTGATCAAGCTGAAATAGAATCCTTTGAACAAATTTAACTGAAATCTGTCAATGAAATATTTGCCCAATTAAAGACTAAAAAATCTGCAGGTTCAGATCACATATCTAATCTGTGTATCAAAAAATTACCATTAAACGCAAAAAGATATCTAATTCTGATTTACAATTCTTGTTTAAAACTAGGTTATTTCCCGAATATATGGAAAGAAGCTCATATTATTCCGATTCTTAAGCCTGGAAAACCGATGGAGGAATTAAGTAGTTTTCGGCCTATCAGCTTACTATGCAGTTTCTCAAAAATATTTGAAAAACTCATAAAAATTAGACTGGAAAAGTTTATTTCAGCTAAAAAAATTCTTCCAAACGAACAGTTTGGATTTAGGGTAAAGCATAGTACCATTCACCCTCTTCTACGTGTCAAAAATTACATTAAATCCAAGTTAGAAGAACGCAAATCTATTGGCCTAGTAGCGCTTGACATAAATTCCGCCTTTGACACTGTGTGGCACTCTGGCTTGCTTCATAAATTAGAAGTGTATACATTTCCTATATATTTAATTAAAATCATACAAAACTTTCTTCATCAAAGAGTATTTCGTGTGATATTGAATAATACATGCTCCAATTTGTATGAAATTAAAGCAGGAGTTCCACAAGGCTCGGTACTTGGCCCAATTTTGTACAACACTTACACTGCAGATATCCCTAGGCTAGAGTTTACAAAAATATCAGTATTTGCTGATGACACTGCAATTTACTCTGCTGGCACTAATCCCAATCACATATTAATAAACCTACAAAATTCACTCAATAAGCTCTCTAGTTATTACGCAAAATGGAGAGTAAAAATTAATGCTTCCAAAACAGTATCAATTTATTTTACGAAAAAAAGGAAAGCCTCTCTTTTACCTTCTATACCATTAAAACTGCAAAATGACGAAATTAACTGGGCCGATACTATTAAATACCTAGGCATTACCTTAGATAAAAGGCTAACCTTTCAAAAGCAAACTTCTAACACTATTGATAAAATTAAGAAATGTACTCGCATGTTGTATCCCCTTATTAACAGAAAATCAATCTTATCCACAGAAAACAAATTGATACTTATTAAGGTAATTTTTCAACCAATAATGTTATATGCGGCACCAGTCTGGGGAGATTGTGCAGCTAGTCATACCAAAAAATTGCAAATTGCGCAAAATAAACTTTTGAAACTTGTATTCAATCTTCCCAGATGGTATTCAACCAAAAAGCTGCATGATAAAGCCAGCATGAATACAATTTTAGAAAAAATAAGTTATTTAACTGTAAAGTTCCACTCGGAACTGTTCATGTCAGAAAATCCTCTGATCAGAAATTTAAATTAAGTTAAAAAAAAATTAGGCTAGTTTAGTTCGTACGTATAGATTTTACTTTAGATAGGTTTTACTGTTTAAGTTAGCGTTAAGTTTTACAAAACAAAAATTCAAAAAGGTTTTTCATCTCCAATTTTCCTTTAAATTTATAGTATTAAACTCGAAAACTTCTAAATAAAAATAAAAAAATACAAATCAACTGTAGTAAAGATAATTATATATCTGTATCTAAGTAAATAGTTTTAAAAGAATTAATTGTACAATATATGGAGCATAATAAATAAATAAATAAAATAATTTAAAAACTAAAAATTATAACTTCCCCAATCACTTATATTTAGATAGATTACATAAATTTTTCATAATATTATGTTCCATGTACATACATTTTTATTTTGTACATTATTATTCTGAATTATTATCTATATTAATATTATATTTCTAGTGTTTGAAAGTAATCTCTACATAATCTAAAACGAAAGAGTCCAAAGGTTATTGATTTAAAACTCAAATTGGTAATTTCGAAAAAATTCATCAGATGTAAATTATCCATTAACAATCAAATTGCCGAACAAGTGCTCAATTTTAAATATCTGGACGTAAATATTACCAGCTATCGCAACACAGAAACAGAAACCCCTAGCGTTCTTATCCAAACAGGTTATCTTCACAGCCTTTTTAGGTTATATCCGAGATGTTATATTTGCAAAAACAAAATCTCATTGCTAATAGAAAACAAATCACGAATATACAAAAGCTATATTCGTCCCATACTAGCGTACGCTATTGAAACAACGACGGATACATCTAATCAAAACAGAAAATGTGAGCAACAGAAATGCGAGCTCTAACGTAAATATGTGGATACACATTGAGTTATAAGAAACGTAGTAACGTCATCGGAGACGCATGCGGCATTCAAGATATTGCCCGTTGGAGTCGAAATAAACGAATAAACTGGAGAGACCATGTAAATAGAATAGCAGAAGGTGGACTGGCGAAGTTTGTATTAAATGGCCAAATCAATCTACCAAAAAGACCTCCAAAATGATGGTATGATGGCTGAACGTAGTCATCACAAAGTTAAAAGGAAAATATTTATATTCAAAAATAAAAATACAGATACTAAATGCCTATTTTGAAAAAAAAAAAATTAATTGATTAATGAAAATTCTAATTGAAAGAGTAAATCTGGTTGTTTAATTCATCAATCGAACCTTACCCTTGTTTTTTTCTTAGTTTTCTAAATAATTAAGTGGAAATGCTGCTTTCAATCTTCATTGTGTTCTTAAGAGATAGGAAATTTTTTTATTTATCATCAATGTCCTGAAACCCCATCCGTGGGGCATAGAGCGGACCAATTTATTATTGAATTTAGTCTGATACGCATTCATACGCATAAGATTCATATATTAAGTCTTGTAACTGAAATTGGTAATTTATTTTAATACTGAAGTTCCTGGAAAATCTCTATTACTACAAATTGGCTTGATATTTGCTTTATTATACTACTATTTTACATTACAGTAACAAATTGGAGAATAGTCATAATAAAATATAGTTGATTAAATTTTATTGGTGACTATACAGTTCTGCGGTTCGATAAAGAATATAGCATTAATTTACGAATATTCCAATATATTCGAGAGCATTGGGTGCATTCAGTAGCATCTAGTGCTGCAAAATTACGGTAGTGCTCGTTCAAATTTTCTACTGAATGGAGATTATATGTAGCGCTAGATTATAACACTGCACACATTTTACAACAAAAAACTCTATTCTTTATTGAACAGCGGCTTTGTATTGACGTTTAAGTGTTCATATTTCGATGTAAAAATTATTTGTTTTCAAACATATTTGGATTTAAAAGAAATTTATAATAATAAAATAAATAATAATAATAAATAAATATAGAATTTAGTGATTTATTTGTTAACAAAATTATTATTAAATAAATTTTAATATTATTAAATTCGAAAAATAATGTTTATTAAACTCTTAAATTACTTACTTAAATTTTTTATAATTATAACACTGTAGGTATATAAACAAATAAATTATAACACTGTAGGTATATAGACAAATTACAGCAGTAATTAAAGTAAAGTTTTAATGGATAGTAAAATAATGTTATTTTAAATTTCACTACAAAACGTTCAATACAATAATGCAGTGCTAATTGCTACATCGTGGCTATTTATTGCAGCGTTAGATTTTACTGGATGCGCCCATCTATAAGTGTTTAATACAAGTAAGTTGTTTACATTATTGAAATAAATAAATTTAACTGTTATTTAAATGTTATTTTACATAAGTGTTATACCAAAATGTTAGCTTATATAAGTGTTAAGCAATAGATATAAATGTTATCCGTTATGTTAAACATAATGTTTCTCTTATGCTAAAAAAATATTTTAGTAATTAATTAATAGTATTACACAGTTAAATTGGATTAGTGTTTATATAAGTATTATGCAAAAGATATAATGTTATCTGTCATGTTAAATGTAATGTTACTCTTAGGCAAAAAAAATGTGTTAGTAATTAGTTTATAGTGTTGTACAGTAAAATTGTATAGCTGTTTAAATAAGTGTTATGCAATAGATATAATGTTATCTGTTATGTTAAATGTAATGTTACTCTTATGCAAAGAAAATTATTGTTAATTATTATTTTCACATAGAAAAAGTTCCGTGAATATTTTAGGTTAGCAAAGTTTGATGTTAGCAAATTGAGTTTATGATTTTGTTTCTGATTTTAGATTTCTGGATATCAGTTGGAATGTAAAAGAGTTATCTAATGTTTTTTACAAAATAATTGGTGAACTTACATCTTCTGATTTCCTAGTGTTACAAATAAATTTTCTTTTGATTTTCCAGTAAAAATAATAAACATATAAAAATTATCTCTTTTAAGAGCGAATTCGAATATTTCTTGACTGGCTAGTGGTTGGTTAAAAATTACACATGTATAACACTTATGTGATACTAAAATCAACAGGTGTAAGAATGTACGGTAAAAATATTTTACTTACATTTTATCATGTAGAAGTAAATGCGACACTTTATTTTACACAAATATTTTTATTTTGTTGGTTCATAGTTTAGTGAAAAAATTGGCAATATAAAATTTTGTTTTCACAACCTCAAGTCATTTCTGATGATTCATTTGGAATTTCTTATGATTTCAAAAATTTAATTTTTTTTTAAATTTAATTTTAGTAGCAATATTTTAACTTAACCAATAGTATTAATCAGAAAATATAACAAACTAAATTTTAAAAAAATTTTTATGATCACTTGCTGTCTCTCTGTTCGAGAGAAGTGAAATTTTCAATCAATGCGTTTAATCGAGATTACAAATTGATGATTCATATTACAAAGTGTTGCATTTGAATAATATTAGAGTATATGCGATTGAATTTTATTTTAACTGAAACATATTTTAGTTATTAGCGCTGAAATTGGTTAATATAAATTAAATTTTAATTCATTAATAATAATAATAGGTATAATTTTAAAAAGGATACAAAATGTAAACTATGTATTTTTTTTTAGTATAGGAATCTATTCTATTTAACTTTTAATTAAATTTTTTAAGAAAATTATTAAATTACAATAGGGATTAGAGTGATTTTTAACAATAAATCATTTTTTGCATAAAAATATTCTATGATTGTTCATAGACAGGATAATAATATGTGTAGTTAGTTATATAATTAAACATAATCAAAACAAATTTGATGAATATTGGAAATTGTTCTGGTATGCGACAATTGGTTGCCTGATGCCGGTATGTGGTTAGAGAGCTCGGTTTAATAAATGTGGCGGTGTATTTTTAACCAAAAAATGTTATTTTATTGAGAATAGAATGGGTAAATTTAATTTAAATTCAAAGCATTTATAAAATTAAAATAGAACATAATAATGTTAATGTTAAAATAATTTTAATAAAATTATTAGAATTCCTTTTGGAGTTATTATGTTGATAAAGTATGGGTTATTATATTGAATATTTTTGTATTAGGTAATGAAGTTAGTCTAATTAAATTATAATTCAATATTAAGTTAATTTATTGACTACTGAGAATAGTATACATTTTAGATTTATTATCTAATGTAATTATAGAAAATTCGAAAAAGAGTAGTTCATTAGTGTTATTATATCTTCTGTCATCATACCACATTCTCGCTTTAAGTATATGTGACAGTGATGTGAAAAATATCTTTAATTATTATTATTATAAGTGGTTTTTGTAATTTTGTTTTAGTTGTTAAATTTAAATGTTATATATGTAATATTAATATAGTTATCTAATAGATATAATAGGTGGTATCTGTCATATATATAGATATATTTCAACCGGTTACTATTTTCGGTTACTATTTCCGATTGCTGTGCACGTACGAAAATGAATTATAGAGATTAGATTAAACCTCAGTCTCAGATGGACCATTTAAGAGAATAGAATAAAATCTGTAGTTGTATAAGTAAAATCTTAAAACGGTTATAAAATACAAAGAATTATTATTATAATTTAATTATAAATTAATAATAAAATCTGTGTAAATAAAATAAATAAAACATTTAAAATTAATTCAAAAATAATGTTTGTGGGAAATTAAATAATAAGAGTTTTAATCATTATAATAACTATAAAAGTAATAAAAAATATTGCAAAGAAGAAATATTAACTGTATATTATTTTAATGTTTATTATTATTAGATTTATAAGATACAGTAAATTAAATTATAAAAATAAGCAAAAAAAGATTATATTTCGATCAAATTTTGGCTAGTTCCAATTTCAATTCGTACAGTTAGTAGATGTCATTAATCCTTTCATAAGATTTTATTAATGTATGTATATTTCTTTTATACGTATTTATATATGCAGTTATATATAGCTAATATTATTATTCTTACTCTGTTATATTGTCAGGAATATTAGAACTATCTTATATTTATTTAATTATGTCCTTACTATTTTATATAATGTAGATATTCAAATATTGACATATATATATATATAAAATTATGGTATAATAAATTTATATATTATATATGAATTTAAAAAACTAAAACTAAACTAAGTTTTATTAGACACTCTCTGGACAATTTCGTGAACCTTGTGAAACTACAGAAAGTTGCTAATGAATTTTTTAAAGTTGTTATTTCACTAACTTTTAACTCTGATGTTTATAGAGATATTAGTCTGGTTTTTGTGCAAGTGCAGTTTTGAACCATCACAGGGACTATATACATTTGAAGAATTATTCTGTGAAATTACTTTGTAAGTAACTTATTTTGTTTTACTATGTGTATAAAGACTTTGATTATATCTAACTGTTATCTAGGTGTTGTCATAATTTATGAAACGGTTTGGTTTCATTAAAAATTTAATTAGTCTAGTAAAGCTATTTGAATGCGTTTTTCGTAATAGATCATTAATTATTAGTTTATAGTGTTAAGTTAAACCATATTTTTTATGTTCAACAGTGATTTGAGTAGAACAATTACCGATTGCAATATTAAGTACGTATTAAGTACGGTACTACAATTTTTACTACATAAAACTTTGACTATATCCAACTGTTATTCAACTGTATGTTTCATTAAAAATATTTGATTACATTCATGGAAAGCGTTTTTTTTTTTATTTAAATTGAAACAAATTTAAAATTTTTATTTATAAACAAAAATGTATCAAATATTCTCAAAATTTAATAACACCTATATTGTGTTGTATAGTTTAACGACCCTTACATTTTTAAATCATTGTATACATGCCTCGTTAGACCCCATCTTGAATAAGCATGTCAGGTCTGGTCTCCATTTTATAATTCACATATACAAAGAATAGAAGCTGTTCAAAAAAAATTTTTAAGGTTAGCACTTGTAGTTTGCCTTGGGATGATCATATAAGACTCCCTCCATATGAGCATAGGCTAAACCTTCTCCATCTTAAGTCTCTCTGGAAAAGGCGGGAAGTAGCTGATGTTTTATTTATTTTCGAAATTGTTAAAGGCGGTATTATTTCCCGTTCAACTTTAAATAAAATTATCATTAACACAAATACTCGTTTACGCCACTCAAATCTCTTTACATTAACATTACACAGAACAAATTATGGTAAATATGAACCTATTAATAGAATGTTAATAATTAGTAATAAATATAAGAATAGTATAAATTTTTCAGTATCTAAAGATACTTTAAGACGAAAATTATATGAAATTAATTGAATATTTTGTTAACTTGACTTTTTAATTTATATTAAAAAAATAATATTACTATTTTTGTATATTGAATTTTGTTAGTTTTGAATGTATACCAAGCAAATTTAATTGTATTTTTAATTAATATATGTAATGTAATACTAAATTGTAAACTGTTTGAGCTAAATAGTATAAATAAATAAATAAATTGTAGTGTATTCATAAGCACCATTTGTATTATATTTCAAGGCTAACCTTATTAATAATTATGATAACAATAATGGCTGACCTTGTTAACGATTAAAATATAATCATATGAATACTTGTATGTTTTGTTACAATGCATCAAAATCTATAATAAATGTCCTACAATACAATAAACAATTAAACATACAGCAAAGTAATGATACTCAACTTATTATAACGCAACTAAAGAAAATTCATTAAAATGGTCCGAGTGTTTGGCATTTTAAGTGACAAAAAGGCTCTTTAAAAATGCTTAATATCCTTGCCACACAATAATTCTAATATTTTAAGAAGCATTAAATAATTTTTATTCGATTAGTTCAAATATAATATGGTATATAAAAGTATGTATTTTGAATTCCTGATCTTATTTTGAATATTGAAGATTCTATAAAAATTGTATTTTTTTTTTTTAAATCATTAAATTAAAAAAAGAAAAAAAAACAATTTTTGTCTTTAATTTTAAGGTGTGCATATGGTGCAAAATTCTTTACATCTATTTTAATATTAAAACAAAATAATAATAACAAAATATCAAAAAATAAATAAGTAAATAAAAAAAAAATAAATGAGCGTTCTTTAGTACGAAATGAACGAAAAGAAATTAAATAAAAAATGACAAAAAATTTAGATTTTGAAATGTGAAATTCCTCAAATATAAATCCAAGCAAGTCCATGTAAATGCATAGAAATTTATATTTTTTTTTTGTAAGTGTGAGTATTATGTAGAAGTGAGAAGAGTAAGTTAAAGAAATTGAGAACACAAAACTTTTTTGAAGGGTCGTTGTACGCCAACGATTTATAGCACATTTTTGGTTTAATTTTTTGCTGATTCGTTCCTTATTTATTTTTTTTTTCTTAATTTATTTCTACTTTGTACCATTTTGAATTTTATTTGCGTTATGACAGCAAAATAAAAATGGTGTTTTGTTATGTTTTTTTTTTTTTTGTTTTCTATATTTTATTGCATTTTTTTTTTTTTTTATTTAGTATAGGATTTATTTTACAGTATGCATATTGTTTACTTAAAAGTACAGATCTAAATAAATATTAATAAAATGGTGTTATGATATTGAATTATGGTTTATTGAAGTGATCAGAAAATTGAAAAAATCTCAGTTAAGTGTAAGAAATTAGTATAGAAAAATTAAATACTATTAATAGATAAGAGAATACATATGAAAGTCATAGAGTTGAATTGTCCGTCTTGTCATGTTGATAGTTTAAAGGACCACTCTATTGAATAAACAATTCAAGTGATTAATTATTTATTATTATTATTTTATTTATTACCTTAATGTATTTTCTTAATATGTAATTTTCATATATTTTCATTCTATATTTCAACAGCTTATATTACTAGAATATTTACACCTTTGATTTGTAATTATTTAGACTAACTTGATTTAAATATTTAGAATAAATTTAATTTGCAAAGAACTAAATGGCAAGTAAAAACCTTTAATTAATTATTTTATGAAAATATAAAACCTAATGTAAGCCTAACCTTACTCTTAACTAACGTCTATTTGTTTATTTATTATTATAAAAATAATTGCCTATCATGACAACGTAAATTCTCTATGACTTTCGATTTAAATTATCTAGTACCGCAATATGCAAACACATTCAAATATATTTTTTGACACAATACATAATATTTTATCAACTATCAGCTCTGCTGACATGATTTTTCTTAAGCTAGTACCTGATCTTGCAAAAAATCTGCCATTTCGTACAAAACAATAATTGTGAATGAAAATAAAAAAAAAAGAACCAATGGAAGCTCATAAATTGCATTTTTTTTGTTTTGTTTTTATTTTAGATTTATTTTAATAAATAAAATGAATTTCTAAATCAATATTTTTTATTGAAACTATTTTTCAAATTACCCTAAAAAAATTAATTTTTTTAAATAAAATTAAATATTTATATTTTATAATGCTAATGTCGTTATCTCAAAATTTGAAGCTTGTTGCAAGAAGATCATGAAAGTAAACACGCTCACCTAAGTGACAGGTAATGGAAAATGTTTTCTGGCTCAAATCTGTATCTTTACAGCGAGTAATTCATATACATATTGAGTCAGGAGGTAAATTTCTAATTAAAATTTTGAAGTAAAATAGAGCAAATCACATCATGTAAGCTTTGGAGTTTGAAAATTGCTATACAGATCTCGGTGAGCATCAACATGATAAGCACTGACCAGAGCTAACCCAGTGCTTTAACTTTTGAATATCTATCCAAGTTCTTGCTTTGCCACTATGCGGTGACCAGTAGTAACTAAATAAGTAACAACCGTTATGTAACTTGGCGTATAAGACGCAAGGTTGACGTAATTTTAACGTTAATGCTCGACAAGTAACTCACATCATAAAAATCCACTTACTATGGAAAGGATACAACAAGTAGTCCATCCTGAACCAATAGAATATGATCGGAGTTTCGAAAGACCCTGGCAATCGAAGAATCGAATATAGGATTTTGGAACATAAGAACAATGCTACAGCAAATGCAAGAAATAGCCAGAGAAATAAATCGTTATAAGCTTGGTATTCTGGCACAAAAACAAATGTAATACAAAAAGGTGGGAAATTGAAAAGCAAAATGAGACCCTATGAAAAGGAAAAACTAAATGATTTTTTTCTTGAGATCTGAGAATTACACGAATCCATATATGAAAAATGATTTTTTTATATTGAAAACACAATCACAATGAGTCATGAACTTATGGCTTTCAAATAGTTAAACGACAAGCGATAAGTAGTCACAATTTGGATATCAAAAAATAGATCAAGTTGTACTTTATGCGTCAGCGGCGCTCGCTAATTACATCTTACGATTTGCGCTAAATTACATCGAAAAAGAAATTGCTTCGTTATACCAGCTGGAGATATATTCAAATTTTTTTTCCTAAATATATGTATTAGAAAAGTGATGAAATACTCGAAAAAAATTGTTAGTTACTGGTAAAAAAAAATTTAGACAAATAAAACGAAAATAAATAAAAAAAAAACCAAAAAGTGTAGATGAAGTGACTTGACAAAGATGGAAAATCCGCACTACGAATTATTCTTCAACATAACTAACCAGAAAAAGAAATACTATTTGAACACTTCCAACGTACCAACCACCTACTTATTCTTTAGACATGTTATCGGGAAAATAATTAAATTCTGCCAAAAGCTAAAAAATTAAAAATCTAACCCAGGGTCAACATTCAGAATATTTCAGAAATATAAGGACGAAAGAAAAGCATTTGTTTAAAGACACAAACCAAAATTCATATTTTAAAATTAAATTTAGATTTTATTTGGAGGTTGGTCCCAAAACTGCAACTAATTCAATTGTCATATCCCTCAATTCAATTCTATTTAAAGCTATCCCTGCATGAGTCTAGTTACAATTTCTGACTTCTTCTGACTGGAAAAATCTTTTTTCAAGATAAAGTAATCATTTGTATTCCAACCCCAGTCCTAAAAACCGATTTTAACTATTAATTACAAATTCTACGTAATCTTATAGTTGCAAAATAAATTAAAATAAAATATTACTAAAAAAAAAAACATTTTTCAACCAAAAGTATGACGGCATGACGTTACAAAAAAACAGAAATAAATAGAAAAAAATAATAACAATAATACAAAAAGTATATAGATATATAAAAAAAAAAGAAAACAATTTTTTCATAATATTTAAAATTATTTTTACTAAAAAATTCGTAACAGATTTTGCTTTTACAAAGGAAGAAATTAAAACCTCAAAGCAAAATTTCATAAAAAAAAAATCAACTCAAAGTTTTTTTCTTTTTTTTTTTTGGTGAATTTTTATTTACGCGTTCTAAAAAAACATTTCACTGCTTTCGGCCAAAATCACAATTTTGTTTTTTTTTCTGTTATTTTTGTATATCTTTAATTTTTTTTTTTTAACTCATGAATTTACTTCTCTTCTTATCTATGTTATTCGACTATTTCTCTCCCACAAATTTCTTAATTCATATTTTTTTCTCTTTCTATCATCATTTTGTACACTGATCTGTTTTTTTATTTTTGTGTTCAATAAAAAACAATAAAAAAAAAAAAAAAATCACAAATTAAAATTACAAAAAACAAGAAAACAAAATAAAAACACAAAAAGTCCAGCCAGAACAATACAGTGAAATTTTAAAGAATGCACTTGGAGCGCTCCTAATACAGAAAAGAAGATAATGAAAATTTCGTTTAGCTTTAAAATGATCTGAAGATTAATTGTGCATTTTTCCAGCAAGTACGTGTAGGGTATATAAGAACTGTCTAAAGACAAGACTTACAAAAAAAAAATGATGAAGGATAAAATACCTGAATTGGAGGTATATGGAATCTATTGATATATTATTGTTATTATTGTTTTGTTTTGTATTTTCTTGACAGTCCCGAAAAAATGATTAATTTAATCACATGCATATCCTTAAGGGTTTTTTTTATTTTTTTTATTTTATTTTTAATATTTTATATTGTTGTTATCATTGTTTTTCTTTGAAAATTTGAAGCTTTAAGGTGCCAGTATTCTTTTCTGTTGCAAAACAAAAAACAAAAAATATAACAGAAATTCTTAATTGATGAATATAAAATGCAGTTATAATAAAATGCAACTTGAAGAAGAAACACTAGAATTTTATTGAAAATTAATGGTTTGCATAAAAGGATTAAATTTCATAGTATAAAGTTGTCAAATATATGAGGATTAATTTTTTTTTTTTGTTTTTTGAGATAATAAATATATATAAATGGCCTTCTCACCCTGATAGTATTACAAATATTTTGTTTATTAATTGAGTTAAAAATTATATTGGAGAAAATTGTGTTTCTTGTAAAAAAAGAAAACATTTTTTTTTAGTTTTTGTTATTTTTGAAAATTACACTTTCTTATTGATGTGTGTTTCAGGAATCGATTGAATATGTATACTAATAGACTCTTATAGAATACATGTATAGTGAATTTAGAATAATTAACATGTAGTGACTTTTTTAGTGAATGTTTTGTGGTTTTTTAACATCAATGCAACAAAAATAGATGATTGGGAGCGGGAATTCAAGTAAATAATGTTCACTTCGGCTTTTAAACTTGTACAGTAAAATTGGTTTGGCTAAATAAACTAGATTAGAATCCTAATATTCTTCTAGAATAGAATATGGTGTTACAGATGAATTCTAAAAATTATATAGAGTGAAAATATATCGAAATCCTTTAAATGGTATTGGGAATAGAAAGAGAAGTAATTCACTCCAGCTATCAAATTAACACTAATTATACTAAACGAGCAGTTTTTAAAACTTGCTATTAATTGAGGGGACAAAATTAGTCAGACAGGCAAAAAAAAAATATAGTGGTTCCGTAACATAAAAAAATGTGGTAAAATGAAAACCATATGCTGATTGATTCACACAGACACAAGCTGGGAAGAATTTGGTAACAACATTGTAAATGTATGTAATGGTGTTATCATTAATATTCAATGGAAGATTTGCACAAGAAAAATAATAAGGAGACTTACTCTAATCAGTATTAAGACCACAGCCATTATTACCTTATATGCTTAGTCTAAACTTTATTTTTTAGATTGCAGAAATACTCGGTTTGTTTCATAAAATTTTTGGTTGAGAAAATGAAATTTTGAGAAAAACCATTTCTTAAAAATTGAAATTACGATATGAAAGAAAGCAAACTTTTATAAATTGGTTATATTTTAAACAAATGCAATCAGACTGAAGAAATATAATTATTGGAAAACTAGAACTACGTAATAACTGTTCAACTGAAATACTTGTCGATTTAATATAAATTATTAGAGATGCGAATGTTGTAGTTGTAGAACTTATTTTTACTGGATTAACTAGTAAAAACGGCGGCGAAGAAATTCAAAGTTCGGATTAAATGGATGAAACAGAATTTTGGTTTGTTTTTTAAGCAGATATATTTTAATATATTTTTATTTCAGTATCTTATATACTAATTTTGTTTTTGTCTGAAGCCGTTTATAACAACAACAATAATAATGAAGAAACAGTTCATTATGAATGAAAGAATGAGAATTGAGAGAACAAATCAATTTTTGTTTTAATGTATGTAGTAGGAAGTAAGTAGTAAATAGTAGGAAGTAGAAAGTAGGTATAGGAAGTATGTGTTGATAGAAGTAAAATATAGTGAGAAAATATTATTAATGTATTATGATAACAGATGATGCATATTTTACATTGTTGTTGGTGTTTTAAGTTGTAATGTGTATACTTTTCTAAACTGCGCTCAAACTTTCCTAGATTAGCAATGGCATTATACTAGTATTTATATATTTTTCAATTTAAACATTATTTTAGATTTACTAAAAGAGTACAAATATCATCAAAACAAAAAATGTAGTAGTTTTTTTCCGCTAGAAATAATTATAAATTCTAACTGGAGGGTGTTGGCTCTATAACACACTCGCGATGTATGCTTACAGCATTACAAACAACATAAAACAAATAAAAGTGATTATAAGGGGTTTATAACGTGTTTTGAATAAAATTGTCACCTTTTATAATTTACACAGTATAATTTACACATTTCAAAAACAAAAATGGTTCCGGTTCGTCTCCAATATGCCATTCAAATTCTTCCCTAACATCATATTTCCCTCCCAATTCGATTCTCTTTATCTAAACCTACAACAATTTTGTATAAAGGAATTCCTTCTTAATGATGGAGTAGTGTATATATAAAATATATATACTTTTTTCCATTCAAATTCAACATTTTTTCAAACAATTTAAACGTTTTGCCAAATTCAACAATTTGCCAAACATTTTGTTAGAAAAAATGTTGAATTTGATTAAAAATATGTTGAATTTATTTGAAAAAATGTTGAATTTGAATGAAAAAAAGTATATATATATATATATATATATATATATATTTTAAAGTTGTATTACTTTCAGTAACAATATATACTTAGAAAAGTGAATTGCAATTATGTGGTATCTAAAAGTACCCTTAATTGATACATTCTATAATCCAGTTTCTTTACCACTCGCATACAATATTTTTTGTACACATAGCCTTGAAGCTCATACCAAAGCTTAAGCCTAAATAATTTTCCTTCAAAATTTTGTCAAATAGTTCCAATTGATCTTCTGTTCAACTGTTCTGTTACACGATCACATGATCGTATAATTTTAATTATAAAATATCATTAATTCAAAAAAATTTCTCTAGCAATTATCTTCACATTTAATTTCGTAGATATCAAATTTTTAATCATTTTAATTTTTTTTTTTTTTTAATTTGTTGCTTCCAAAAATTAACTACAACGTAATTTAAAATATTTTGTGTTGACTGTACCTTGTATATAACTACATCATAAATTTTCAAATCTAACAATGTTGTACCCTCCTCTTTCATTCTATTATTTACTAAAAAAAAAAAAAATTAAAAAACCTATCTCTATAGAATTGAATATATTTATCAGGGCAGAAACCTTATTTCAAAAACAAAATTTTATGTGCCTTTGAAAGCTAAACAAAGAATTTCTGCACACAAAAAAAAAAAAAAAAAAACAAAAAATAAAACCTAACAACTGCAAAAACTTCGAAAAGAAAATATAATATTGCATATTATAAAACATGATCTAATAAATATATACATACATACATTACTTATACAATCACAGTAAATACAATAAATGCAATTGTATAAAAATCGCAGCGAACTTCAAATAATATACTAAACCTATTTTTAAAAATGAATTTTGTTATATTTAACCCCTAATCACAACAATGTATACATACATATATATCACTTGCAGTACTTAATGTATTTTAGCTAAAAAAAAAAACAAATTTACAAACACACTGATCCTAGCAACTACTTTTAGAAAAAAAAATAAATAAATAAAATATAATTTTCCAAAAACCAAAATAATAATAATAATAATATAAAATATAGAAATGATGAAAAAAAAAAATAAACAACAACAAGAAATGTCAGTGAACCTTGTATCCGGTTTTTCTAGATTTCTAGAATGTCAAAAAATAAAGTCTAAAATTAAAACGAAAACCTAATAAATAAAAAAATAATAAACAAAATTCACTGATTTCTATGGTCTGAAACTCTGTTGATGGGATGCCAAATTTCAAATAAAATCACAAATAAACAAAATTTAAAATAAAAATTACTAACACATATTTACAGCTCAACCATAATAACAATTTTTTATTTTTGCAGTGTATATATGTATGTGTGAAAATTCAAAAACACAAAATTCCAAAACAAATTTGAGAATATGAACTTACTATACTACCCAAAAAAAAAACAAAACTGAATTGTCAAAAGAGAATTAAACCACATATGTATGTATATATGTATATATACAAATAACAATAATAATAATAATAATAAATAAAGTTGCGCACGAACAACAAATTCAACAACAACATTGACTGCCCTACTAACTAAAAATGCATGCAATTTAAGCTAACGATTATAATGAACATAACAAAATGGTTGATATCTAAATATTATGTATGTATTCAATATTATAAGCAGTTTTATAAAAAAAAAAAAACAAAACAAAAACATATAACAACGATCAACTAATTCGCTGTTCCCCATTAAAATTTAATAAAACGTACTAAGAAGCCTTTCTTTCACATTATAATTTTCTCTTCCTCTTCTACTTCTATATTACTATATTCATTTCTATACTACTTCTATGTTAACTTTATTTTTTTGGTATTATTATTTATTATTTTTTGTTTTTTTTTTTTTGCCAAAAATATTCTATAAGAACAGGAAATCATATACTAACAAAAAAAAAAAAACAAAAAGCATAATTGAGAAAATAATTAAGTGATCTGGTAAACACTGGGATACCTTCTAAGAACACTGTTCAAAAAAAGAAAGGACAGTTTAATATCATTAAATTATTTGTACTGCAACGATCAAAAAACTTCATCAAAATTTGTTACACAATTTTGAATACTTACGTAGCTTTTAAGGTGATACAGACGTTGGCTATCTGCGGCCTCGCCACGTTTTTACAACAATTTAGAATATTATTGTAAATACAAACTGGTCTTATCGAGTTATATGAATGTCATAATATAAGACTGCATATAACAATTTTTACTGCACTTTCATAGCCGTCAACTTCAGAAAAAAAGTTAGAGTTCTGACATGATTTATTATAATTTTGTTAAATTTTATAGTTTTAAAACTAAAACTGTCATTACGACTTAAAAATAAACCAGTTTGTCAGCTTTATATAACTATTTATAATTAAATCAAATACTGCCAACACAAAACAATATTATATTATTTTCAATAATATAACAAGCGCTTCCAAATATTTGCATTTGTCATGCTTAGGTAAGGAAGCTTTTAACAAATTACATTAACTAGTGACTAACTAACGTAAAACTTCAATTCACAAAACCCTTTCCACAGAAAGGTGAAATTTTATAATGGTTTTCACAAAATAAAAATTAATATAATTAAATTTGGTGTCAAGTCTATTTCTGTTCCATATGATTAGTAACGGTTAGTAAAAGTTAATAAAACCAAATTCAAGTCTGCGGAATCCCTAATTGAATTCTGTATTTCCTTCCGTGGCCTAATCGGTTGAAGATCGATTTTAGAGGGGGGAAAAAAATTTCTCTAGAGTTCCATTTCCGTGGGGGGTATAAATAAATACAACTAAAAAAATATCAAAAATATATTAACTGACATAAAATTTATAATCATCTTAACGTCTGGGATGTATAAAATCGAAACGACATCTTGCGGAATAATTACGTCGTCTTACCATGTAGACGCAGATAGAATTTATCAAAATGGTCTTCTACAGTAGGTCAATCCCCTACTTAGATTGTATAAACAGATTAAGAATGGAATTATCCATTGCTTCGGAAATAGAAATGATAGCAATCGAGTACGATGGAAATATCAAGTAAAGGAAGCCCTATGCTTCCAAGAGGAATAGGAAAAAAAAATAACTGAATTAATAATAAGAAAGCTTGAAATATTACTGCTTAGCAATATTATTAACGTAGTCTTGTAATCTAGATGTGATCAAAAACAGATAAGGACGAGAGAGAAAGTGCATATAAATATAATAAAACAGATTAGTTTCCAATTTTTAATTTTTGAATATTACACGAAGTAATATTTTGTGTTTAAATAGTGTAATGTCAAGCACTGCATTTTTTAATTTATAAATTCTAGTTTATATTTTTTCATTGAAGTTATATTAAAAAAATTTATCCTATTTCGGTCGAAAGGTTTCCGGTTCGATTGCAAGTGAAAGCAAAGGGCTTTGTATGTTTTTTTTTAATCTGGCCCAATACATTGTTGTTGGAATAAAATAAATGACAATAAAAAACAAAAATAGGGGAACATCTCGGAATGGAAAAGAGCCTAAAAGTTTAGCTGGCATATTAATATGCAGGTAAACTGATATATAAATTAATATATATTAACAAAAAAAATTCAACCTACCACGTAAATAAACATATAAATAAATAGACACTGGCAAGTTAATATATGTAGAGTATATAAATAATAAATAATTATGTTATGTTAAAATTAGACATTTGACAACAAAAACTGATTAATAAATATAAACAAAATACAGATTCAATGCGAAATCTGTCAGTAAATTTTTATTTAAACCCTCGTATAGGGTAAAAAAAAACGTAATCGACCACAGAACTATTGGAGAATAACAGTGAATTTGAAAATGCTGAAGATTGATATAACATAAATGGCCCGTTACTTGACTATTCTACATAATCAAAGTAACGGGCCATTTATATATAACATGAACTATTCTACATAGTTAAGAAAGATCATTTAAAACAGAAATGCAAACCAAAAATTTTTTTCGTGTGGTTCGGTATTGGTTTAAGGTTAATTTTAATTTTTGATTTTGGTTCTAAAAATTTCAAAATTTGGTTTTGGTTTGGTTCTGGTTCAATAAATATTTTTATTTATAGTTTTCGGTTCGGTTTGGTTTTTAGTTCAATTTTGTTAAAAATAAAATTATTTATATAAATTACAGATTACATATACTATACAGTCAGGGAAATTTAAAGTGCTATCTATGAATAAGTATTAGAAATAGAATTTAAATTGTCAAATAAAAATCATATGATTTGTAAACAAGATTGACATTGACAAGTTTAATAAACGAAAACTATAAATATTAATATTTTATTAGAAAATGACATTGCCACATCCAGAAAATTACATTGTTACATCCAGTCAAATGCTTCTTATTTTTGTACATGTTGTGGGAAATGAAGAAAGTATTCAGAACTTTTATGACACATCTTATAAAACATTTACAACTTCCAAATTCAAAGACGTTTTAAATTCGTGTATTGAAAAAAAAATCAAATCAAATGTCAACATTTGACTTTTTTCGTATTGAATTTGACTTTTTTTTCGTTCCCTATAAACAAATTTTATATTCATGACTTTCGATTTCAACTATCAGTTTTTTTTTTTATTAGTTATGTTAAAATTTAAAATGTTAAAAAATAGATTAAAACATGAACCAAACCGTAAACCACCATTTATTTTGTTGGTATATGTTTCGGTCTCAGAATTATTTTAAGAAATGGTTCGGTTTTGGTTTGGTTCGCCCAATTCATTATAAAAGTGGTTTGGTTTTGGTTATGGTTTTGGTTTGGAAAATATCAATGGTTCAGTGGTTTTTTCGTTCGGTTCAAAAACCGGTTTGCATCTCTGATTTAAATATTATTTAACAAGAAAATTGTTGTAAATTTTTTTTGAAATTCACTAGTTAGTAATAAGAAATATAATCGAAGTTATTCAATGTCGTCCTGAAGTACATTAGGTTATCTTAAAAATGTTTATGCAAGTGAAAATTGTCACGAAAAATGCGTTTGATTGAAATTATAAATATTTTGCACATTTTCAATAAATTAACTTCTAATCTTAATTTCTGTGTGTGCGTTTCTATAATATGAATTTTGTCAACTTACTTCTAACTCTTTATTTTATTATTAAAATTGTATTTAAAAAAAAAAAATATTATAAAAATATTATTTATAAATAGATATTACAAACGGGTACTTTCAAATTTGGGCCAACTTTAAAAAGAGGTATGAAAAAAATTAAACCCAAAATATTTTTGTTTTTTTTTTTTTGTATTTCAATTTGATCTTGATTTAAAAATCTTTAGAACAGTCTTTAAGTTTTGTGCTGATGCATTTGCCGCTAATATGAATATTACTTTTTCCAGTATAGAAAACCTGTGGTCAGAATTTGTTTTTTTTTGTTTTCAAAATGATATGCTGTTATCTGAACTGAAATGAACCAAACGTGTACTACATTAAATTCGCTGCATTACATTGCTTCTATCGTACATGCAAGATTATTTTTCATTTTATTTTTCTTTTAATTTTTGTTTTTCTACAACTACTACACTATTAATACTACCTACCACTACAAGTATAATTTGTACTATAAAATTCAAATTACCAATACAACTATAATAATATTGAAAAGGGGCATCAAATTTCCAAAATGGAAGGTTTTTCTAACCTTAGAATTGAATTTTATTCAATGTGATTTGGTTGTTTCCTTTTTTTATCACATCACGCAATATTTTGTCTGTATATGGTGATTGTTGTTGTTGTTATTGTGTTTTACATTTGATTACTGGTTTAGTATATTTATAATATAGAATGTCAACGACCTCGTTGCAAATTTTGTGCGCAATTTGTTTTGAATTTAATTTTCATTTTTGTTTTTATTTTTTTGTTTGTCATTTACGATAGGTAATAAATATTTTAGTTAGTTATAGTTGTTAGGAAATAATATTGTGGTTTGCATTGTAAATTTAAATATTAGCATGATGTATTCTAGTCATACTGAATATCAAATGTGAAAATATTCTAGATTTTTAGTATATATAGGCTTTCGAGTTAAATATTATTCTGCTTTCTCACACGTTATTTAGTCATGTTACTTGCTATTTGTCAATTGACCAGTTTATGGGTACAACTTCACTAGACTAGCTTGCAACGAAAAGTATTATTGACAAATATAACAATTATATAGGTGAAAAATTAGACTGGAGTTAAAATTCTTTTGAGCTGTTCAAACAATGTTTGAATATTTAATGGAAGAGTTAAAATTAAAATGCAGGTTAATTAATATTCAACTTTTTTTATTTGATAACTGTTTTGTTAGTGAGTTTTTGCCACCCCTAGTTACATATTACATTATAGTTGCTTTGTATGGTAATACATAGCTCATTAAATGTACTAAACAGCAGCAGAGTAAGAAGAAAGATCTAAAAGCTATTATCTACAAAGACTCGTTAACGCTAAGATCGTCTATGAGTATTGTAAGTATCCGGCGCAGGGTATTGGTAATTTCGCTGGACGTAATCTAAATGAGATATTCACACATTTTACTAAACTACTACCACTTCAAGCTAGGCTCAGATTAGTACATAAGAGTACATAAGTGTACGTATGTAATTAAAAAAAAAACTAAATAAAAACTTTAAATTTCTTTGTCAATACTCATACTACTAAAAACTTACAAATAAGCTACTACACGTCCCATCTTAAAAAAATTAAGATATCATATTTTATTATAACCGTATTTTTGTCCTTTCTTTACATTGTAATTAAGTTGAGGTACCTACCTACCTATATATCAACTTCTAAATATTGACCTTTTTGCAATGAATTGAATTTGTTATGAAGTGTAAAATAATAACTGTTGTGGTGGTAGTTGTGGTGACGATAAGAAGGAAGAATTTGATGATGGTGATGATATTGAAAATTATGAGGATGAAAATAACTCATTAATATTAAATCTTCGAATATGGGAAAAAAGAGAACAAACAAAAAAATAAAAATTAGAAATCGAAGAAGGCATACAAAGTATGAATGAATAAGATTAACGTGATTTTAAAAAAAAAAAAACAATTTTTAATAACTGGTGCGTTCCATTTAATGTGAAATATGTATTTGTAATTATTTACTTTTATGAAATTGAATTATTAATTTTAATATTTCATGTTCCAGCAAGAAATGTGTATACCTTAATTACTTAGCTATTAGTTTGGGAAAATGTAGTCTTCGTCTTCATCTTCGCTCATTTTACTTGCAAGGAGTGTCTGTTCTGATAATGTTTATACTCTTTTGAAATAACTGTCCATCGCAGGTATGAACTATTTTGAATTTGATTCAGCACCAGCTTTTTCAATGAAGTCCAGTCGACATCATTGTAAGTTCGTAAAATTAGGTTTTTCTACTAAACTCGAAACTTTTTTCGAAGAAAGCCAACTATTCTTAAGAAGAGTCCTATCTCGAAAACTCTTTAAACTGTTATTTAAAGCGAAACATAAACATTTTCGCTAAACCGATTCAATTTGATAAATGTCTGTCAAGTGTAATGTGGGGACCTAACTAAAGGGTAGGTCTACCTCAGAAAATGCTTTTAACCATCGTTTAATGAAACTTAAAGAAGAATTGGCTTTGCGCACTATTTTAATATTTTTGTAAGCATAATCTGGAAACAAGGTCATATTAAAAAAAAATATTTAACAAAATTTTTCAACAATTGAAATTGTAAAGCAGTTTTCAAATCTAAATAGTTAGTATTGAATATTAAATATATCAAAAACATGTTGTCAGATAGATCTCTTTCTAAATGAGATGAGTTTTCTCTTCACTGCGAAAACTTAAATTATGATTTTGAGTTTAAACCTGAACTTATAAAATGGTAGAACAGAAATGTAAATACTTTTAAACCCAAATACCAAATAAAATTTTCCGAAATAAACAGAATTCAAATAAAATTTAAATTTCCAAAAACAAAATGGCTACATTAAATTATCAAAATCAAAGTTTGATAAGCATTTTATATCATTTCTCTTTTATTTATCAAAGAAAAACACAAAATAGAAAACTAAAGAGACTGAAAGTCCAGACATTACAAAAAGAAAAAAAAGGAAGAAAAAATAAAAACTGGTAATTTTTGCAAGACCTGAAGCAGGAATTAATCCGATATGAAATATAGACTTAGATCACATTAGAGAGTGATATTTTTGTAAATTTTTGTTTTATAGTTTTTTGTTTTTATTTTTCTTTAATTCGTTTTCTTTTTTTTTTTTTTTGTTGATTTGAATCTCTTCCAAACAATATGGCTGATGGCTAGCATTTCTTTTTCATTACTTTTAATGAACAATAACAATATTTGAAATGAATAAAATAAAACGAATTCAAAAACTTATTGTTAAGAAAATAATTGTAATTGACCATTTTAAATAAAAGTACTCTGGATCGAATTGAAACCAAATCAATTAAGAAGAAACAAAAAAAAAAAAAAAAAATAAACATGAATGTATGAGACTGAAATGATTTAAATCAAAGGCACTAAAAAAAAACTGAAAACAATGTTAGATACAATTGGTTGTTATTTACATTTACTGTTACGACATTCGAATTGTAACTTATCGAAAATTGTAAATTATTTTTGAATAATTAATAAATGGTATGAGTTTTATCGAGTGAACTTCCAGTAAATCCAATATGAATGGCAATGAATTACGTTTTGGTCTGTTGCTTTCCTGTCTAATGTCTTTGAATTTATTTTTTTAATTTTTGATTGTTTTTTATTTTTCTTTTTAGAAATTCATTTGATCGATAATGATATTTTTGTTTTTGATTTTTTTGAATAATATTGTTTTTTTTTAAAATAAATAATATTCAGGAATCTAATTTAACATCGAATTAATATTAAATAAAAAAAAAAAACACCTTAAAATTGTCAATTTACTAAACCTTAAGGATTCATGTTACTTGGAAAAACTTTAATATTAAATCGGATTGTTGTTTTGAGTAAAATCCAGCTTGTGACAGTAACAAATTTTGCTTTTAAATCGTTGGAAATAGATGCTATTGCTACAACAGGTAGTAGAGTAATTCGGGTAATGAGATCCAGTTGACTAATGTAGATCAGCGCTGTAGTGTGAAAAAAATTTTAAACTCCAAAAATATCTAAAATGGGCTCCAAAACCATAAAATACTGACATTAATTACAAAATAACTAAAATCATTGTAATAATAAAAAAATATAATATAATTCACGAAATTAACAGTCTTTTTTCCAACTTAATAAAAAAATATAATACATTCATAAAAATTATGTACTTTAATTCATTAAAATTACAAGTAAAACTTAAATTTGTAAAAATATAATTACTTAAGAGCACTATCATATGTTTTAAGTCAAGCTCTTTCGAATGGTGTATTCAAAAAAATTAATTTGCTTTGTAGTTTAAAATATACAGAGTTGTCATTTTGCTCGATAAGCCACGTTTTCCCAATATTATTGTGCTATTCTGCTCCAAACGCCAATTTTCTGTCAACGGAGCAATTTTAATATGAAAATTTGCGTTGCAAAATCGAAAGCAAAAATTTTAATCATTCATTTCAGTGACCGATGCCTAACTCAAATAATTCAAAAATATTCAGGACTTTCAGATTCACTGATCCAAGAAGTAGACTGTGTGAATTTTTTGAAAAACTTTGATATGCAGACAGTCTTCTTCATTTAATAAAAGTGTTAATTACAAGATTTAAGAAGTTGGTTTCTTTTTTTGGCAATATTTTTGGGTATTGTACTTTACCGCAATCCTATAGTAATTATAAATTTTGAAGTATTTAAATGTAACTTTGAGCTGGGCCAGAAACTTTGTAGTTGTTTAATTTATCACTAAAAACTTAAATTTTAATAAATAGTTCAGTACAAAATTTAATTTTAAGTAAATTACTGGAAAAACATAATGAATTTAAACAAAGTGATGTTGATTGTTTTTACTGACCAATGAAAAAACCATTTAGTTTGACTTTAGGAACTAGATTTGTGTTATAAAATTTTTACAAAAATTAATTTTAATTTATCATTTCATCGTGTCAGGTTTATCAAATTATTAAAATTAGACAATGATTATTGGTAAAAATATTTATAAATAAAATTTTTTCTAAGATACCCCTTACACACTTTGTTCCATTTCATTCAAAATGCAATAACTAGATTTATTCTTATTTGCGCCACCTTAACTATTTTTGCTCTACGCGCAACACAGTTGCTAGTTGGTAATACGTTGTATGAAATAAAGCAAACTGGCAATTTTGACTACTGTATAAAACTACTATATTTCATAAACTTTTTATGTGGCAATGTCTAGTGAATGCAAAAATAATTTAAAAATACATCATGCAAAGTATAAAAAATTCCTATTGAGTACTTTTTTTCGTTTGAAATTAAACTTTGTTTTTCATTTTTCTCGAAAACAACTTTTGGACATTTGCAACAAAATAGCATTCAGCCGACATAAAGACATCACATTAACTTTGTTAGATTTATTGAGATTAAAATCCTATTTCATATAGGCTCCTATTCCATCAATGTACAATTTTTGGTGAGTTGTTCGCATATTATAATAAATTAATTGTACAGGCATACCTCGTTTAACGCTACCTCATTTAGCGCTGTTTCGCTATAGCGCTCTTTTTTGGCCAGAGCGCTGTTTCGTTATAACGCTCAAATTGATCATTTTTTTTTTTAGTTTTAAATCAAAATTTTCAAATTGTTTTAAAAAATAATTTTTTTTTTGAAAAAAAATGCACAATTTTTTGTTTTTTTTTTTGACTTCATTCATTTTTTCCCCAATTTATCTGAGGCTCATCTTTAAAAATTTTCCACCAATTTACACCGACATTTTTTTTGTCACAACTAAAATATGCATATGTATGTATAAAGTAACCATATGATATATGAAATATGTATGTGTTGAAATGATACATTTTTTTCACATGTAATGAGTTTCATCGATACATCAGTTTAAAAAGTAACGATATTTAAAGAATTACCTTTATTTTAAAATTTCGGGAATCCCCATTATAAAAAAAAATATTGAAGTGATAAATTTTTTCGAAAGTTTATTGTGTAATTTAGTGTCTAATTGGCAATTGACTGAGAAGGTAAGTTAATTTCCTTTATCTTAAAATTATTTAAAAACTTATTTTGTTTTCCTATTAAAGATGGCTGAAAAAAGAAAGAATGCAGAAGTCAACAGTGCTTCGAAAAGAAAAAGTTTGACTTTGGATTTGAAAATGGATGTTATAAGGCGTTTTGAAACGGTGGTGAACGGCAATCAGATATTTCTTCTCGTATGGGTTTAGCTGGATCAACTATAAGAACTATTCTCAAAAATTCGGAGAACATTAAGAAATCTATTTTTACAACACTTCCTATTTCTGCTAAAAAAGTCACACGTACCAGAGATATTCAGATTGAACGAATGGAAAAATTATTACAACTGTGGATTGATGATCAAACGCAAAGAAACATGCCGCTTAGCCAAAGCTTGATCATAGAAAAAGCTAGGACTTGCTAGGACGGATGAAAATTCAGACCTTGTAGAAAGAAGTGGAAAAAACTCATCAACCGAGCAATTTGTGGCGAGTCGGGGCTGGTTTGAAAAGTTCAAAGTTCGCGCAAATCTACACCACATTAGGCTCTGTGGCCAATCAGCTAGTGCCGATAAAGAATCTGCAAAAGAATTCCAAAAAACATTGGATGAAATTATAACAGTTAAAAACTATCCACCACAACTTATTTTTAACTTCGATGAAACCGGACTTTTCTAGAAAAAAATGCCCTCAAAAACATTTATCTCTAGAGAAGAAAAATCAGCTTCTAGAGAAGAAAAATCAGGTTTCAAAGCTGCTAAAGATCGTTTAACTTTATTGTTAGGCAGCAACTCAAGTGGCGATTTTAAGATGAAACCAACATTAATTTACCATTCAGAAAAACCCAGGGCAATGAAAGGGATTTCCAAACATTCATTACCAGTATTTTGGGTGGCAAATCGAAAAGCTTGGATGACTACAATATTATTTCAGAAATGGTATCAAGAACATTTTTGTCCAGCCGTGAAATTATATTGTGAAAAAAATAATTTGGAAGTCAAGGCCTTGTTAATCCTTGAAAATGCGCCTTCACACCCACAAAATTTAGCAGAACTTCCAATGTGCTTACCAGTTGAAATTATTTTCATGCCTCCAAATACAACTGCGATTATACAGCCGATGGATCAAGGTGTAATAGCTACTTTTAAGACCTATTACATTCGAAGAACTTTAAAACAACTTTTACAAGCAATTGAATGTAACCAATGCAACATAAAGGAAAAAATTTAATATCATGAATGCTACTGAAATTATTGGGTTATTGTGGAATGAAATGAAAATATCTTGTCTAAAAAATTGTTGGAATCGGTTACTGGTTCAAACTGTTCAAAATGAATTAATCAATGAAGTGCCACAAAATGTTGCAGAAATTACTGAAATAGCTAGACAAATCGGGTTTGAAGAGGTTGATCAGGGAAATGTTCAAGAATTAATTGAAGATGATTATCGTGAACTTTCTAATGAAGATTTTATTGATAATTTGGAACAAATTCCATTAGAAATTACTGATTCGGGTTCAGATTCGGATGGTCAACAGAACACCAGAATTCTAACAAAAAAATGTTTAGAACATAATGTTAGCGTAATACAAAACGCTTTAGAAGATCTATTTGAAAACGATCCGAATATCGAAAGATCAGCTGCAATAAAACGAGGCGTAAGAAATCGAGACAAAGAAAAAAAAATTCCAAAGCAATCTACTCTAGACTCATTCTTAAAATAAGATTAACTATAAATACTGTTTTTATATTATAATTTTTAAAATTATGGTTTTTATTATGTTTTTGTTTCTTTGAATTATGTTTTTGTTTAATTAAAGATTTAAAATGAAATATATAGTCGTTTTTAGAAATCATACATGATTTGTTTAAATTAATTTTTCTCAAATTTTACCCTATAAATAGTTTAAAAATGCAAGAGGCACGTATCCCCTTATTTCAGTACAAATAGTGTTTCTATAAACGCTGTTTCCATTAGCGCTCTTTTTCCAGGAACGCATCCTGAGCGTTAAACGAGGTATGCCTGTACTAGTTTTTAAATAATTTTGGGTTCTTCAAATTTTTTGCTTCCCAAAATAAAATATTATAAAAAAAAGAAATATTGAAAAGGGATGTAGTATTTATGTATTTTAAATTTTCAGCTCCACTGAGCTGCAGTAGAATCCAAAGCTCCACAAAAATTTCTCAAAGCTCCACTTTCGACAGCGCTGATGTAAATTATAAATTCCCCCGTAACATTTTATTGTTATAAAAACAAAACTAGTGCTACAAGACTTCTATATGACTCCCGATAAGCACTAAGGGTGTTATAATGATGTTTTATGGGAATAATGTGATTAATATTGTTATAAGAATGTTCTTATAGCAATTGCGGGAGTTGTTATAATGGGATTTTCCGCAAGTGATACAGCAATGTTTTTATAAATCTAAAAGTGCGTAATCCTATATTAAGAGTTAAAGTGTTGTTATAAGAATAGAATTGCTGGAATAGCAGTAGTGGTGTTATTATTTTACTGTATTCCTATAATGTTACTAGTAAACTTACTATAGGTTTTAGATAAATATTTTGCGACGGCCATTATTTTCTACAAACGAGGTAAATTTTTTTTTAAATAAACAAAAAGTTTTATTTTGCATTATCTTTGCAAAAATATGATTTTTACTTAAAAGAATAATTATTTAAATATCAAATTTAATGTTATGCATTAATTAACATACATTATTAAATGTTTTAAAGATACAATTTAAAAATATATTTTCTTTTATTTATTTAAAAATTGATTATTTTTGAAGGACAATGCATTTTTTCGAAGTATTTTTATGATAAATGTCAATGAAATTTCATTCCCAGCCAAAATTTGCATTTTCGTCACAATAATTATAAATATTAATACAATTATTTTTGACCGAAAAATATTATTTATTAGTAAGACATTTTTTATATTATTAACTAATATCTATCTCCCTTTCTCAGGAAATAAATATAGACTCCATAAAATTATTATTTGAAAATAAAAAATAATACCTTTCTCACTCTCACATAATATAAATTATTTCAAATGAATATCATTTCAAAATAAAAACATATACACTAATACATGTATACTAATCCTATAACAATATTACAGCACTTGCTCCGGTGCCTTATAAGATTCTCCATTTTAGTGCTATAACGTATTTATAACCTTTCGCAGCAATTGCGGAGCACTCAAATTAATACTAATACTGCTATAAGAGTGTTTATAATAGTGTTATAAGAGTGCGCAAGAGTCTTATAGCAATCAAATTGTTACGTGGGTTGTAATTTAAATTAGAGAAAGCCATTCATGTAAAAACATGTAATTTACTGTTATTTTTTATACATCGATATTTTTTCATTGCTAGCTCAATCTTTTGTTGATGTTTGATCTAACAAGTACTTTTGCGAATAAAATCGTATATTTAGCAAGTGTCAAAGTGTATTGAAGTAACACTAAAAAAAAGCAAATAATTTGTTTTTAAGTATTTTTAGTATTTATCATTTTGCTGAGGTAAGAATTCACTTATACTATTTTTTACATGTTTAATTTTTGTGCTTTGGAAAATCTACACTCATCGGGTTAAATGGCCCAATAATGTTCAAATTAGTGGCAGTACATATAAATATTTAATATAAAAATTTTAGAATATCCCAAAAGATAAGAAAGAAGATTGCCAATGTAACAACTTAAATAAGCTGCTGAAGATGTAAAAAATGGTAAAATGGGATTTACACGGGCATCTAAGCTTTATGAAGTTCTAGTATTGAGCTAGATGGCTTTTGTATTCTCACAAATTACTTTAATATCTAACCAAAACCTTTAAGAAGAAATCTAGTGTTTTCTAAAGAAATCGAAATACCCTTAACTATATATATTTTTTGGAATTAGAAAGCTCTTATTAAGATCTAACAAGCCAGGATAGATATCAAAATCTTAGCATATCAATTGTCGGTGAAAAATGGAATGAAAAATATGTTTTTGTAACAGTTTTTTATTTTTTTAAGAATTAGATGCAGCATTTCATAAGCCGAAGGACAATTGCTCCAAAATTATATTTTTACCGAATGATTTCAACATTATCTCAAATTCCTTCAAAGCTGGAAGTCTTCAAATACGTATCATTATTCCGAATAAAACTAGAACTTATTAACATTGGGTAGACATAATAAGCATACTTAAACGTTCTTAAATGTCATGAACTATTCAATTTGATTACTAATACGGAGTTTGTTAACTTAAGTCCCATTTGTGGCATTGATTTTGTTTTGTAATCAGTGTTTTTTTTTTCATTTATTTGTTAAAATTAGTTTAGAATTCAATTTAGTGTGTTCAATAAAAATACTATATTGAAATTGGAACTATGCGATTATATAAAAGGATTTACTCTAAAATAAATGAAGTTTTTCACAATTAATGTATGTCATCATAATATATATAATATAATATGTCATAATAATATATGCCAAAATTTTGCGCAAGTAGCTAGGGTGTTCTTCGTATTATTTTGGCAGTTTGTACCAAAACAAAAAATGGTTATCAATATCATAGAATATGTTAGTGGCTGAACAGTTATTACGTAAATTATATATATAGCAATTGAGTATAGCGGCTATAGATTGTCAACATACTATTTTAAAATTTAATTATATGTCAAAAATTATTAAAATAGTAAAAATAATATTTCAGAATACAATTATTATAAAATTATAAAATTGTTGTACGTACGTTCTATAATCTTTGGTTACTGTTATTAATAGACCGTATAGTAATATACAATAGTTTATAAATTTTTTATGTATCGAATTTAATAATTGTTCAGCTTTTAATGCCATATCTTCAGAAAAACGATAATTTAGATACTAATTCAATATTTTTGTGGTCTACTTGGATGACACTTTTTCACATTATTCTGTTTCGTTCTAATTTAACTATTTTAAACAAAGTCGGGCGGAGTATCTGATAAAAATAAAGTATTCGATTAAATGATCACAAATAAAGTAATATGTATATCATTTTAATTTTGAGTTAAATAAAAGTGATTTCTGTATTTATTTTTTTAGACTGTCCTGTCTAAATTATGTATGAAAGGTGGCCTTGTTTGAGCTCGATAGGAAAACTTTCGATCAGCTGTTCATCCATATATTGAATTCCTATTCCGGTTATTACTTTGCCTTATAGAAATGTGAAATCTGACTGAGGCGGTTGCTACGATTGGGTTAGAGCATGCAAGCGTATTTTAACGGTTATAATTTATTTCTAATCAAATAATTGAATATTAATTAATAAAAATCGAACTTGTTATTTTTATTAAAAGTAAAATTATATGGAAATTTCACACCTAAAAAATTTATAATAATTATATAAATTTATTTTGTATAATTTGTAGGTGAATTTTGAATGTCATCAGTTAAAGTTCTATTTTTGGGTGGTCATTGGTTCAAAATAATAAAAATTGCATTGTCTTTGAGTACCAAATTAATTTTATTAAAAAATAGCTATTTCAAATACAAAAAAAATATTTATAAAGAATTAATTTACATTAACATGGCCCAAATGAGAAATGATGAAGAAAGTTTTCATGGGTATTATCGAATGACTTCTGAAACATTATTAATTATATCATAAATTGGAATACAAAAAAAGTTGGAAAATAGTTACTCTAGTAATTTGTTTGCATATATAATTCCTGCTCAAAAACTTTTTGTTTTTTCCTTCAAGTAATATACTATTTTGATGAAGTATCCCATAATGTCTTCTTCTTAAAAAATACAGTTATTCAAATTTAGTTGACTATTTTGGTAATTTAGATTCTAATAAAAATGTTATCTAAAAAAACAATAGCTCACTTTGAAATATGAATTTATATTGGGAAACGAATTTCAGCACGTGCGTGATTCAAATAGATTAGATACACACGCAACACGCTCTTACTCACTCACACTCACGCCAGCAAAAATTTGATACTTGTAAGCTCAAATGTATATATCAATTTAACTAAACACACGCGCGAACCAAACGCTACATCCTAAAACGCAACAAGCTTAAATTGTAACCACTCTAAAGCAGCATGAGCTGGTGAGTCGTTTAAAACCTATTTCAAAATCCTTTAAATTTGAAATTTCCGTTAAGTTGATTCCCATACCAAAATAAAAGTAATTGTTTTCAGAGACGTTGCTGAAGCCTCGGATACTTTTATTATTGCAGGCAATATTCACAACTTACTCTTATTTTTAGAGTTTTGTTTAGAGAAAATTTAATAATTTAATATTTAAAAAAATAGAACTGGCTCATAGGTAAGAATTCTACCTTAACAATACAAAACAAACTTCTGCTCTATAAACAAATACTGAAACCAGTATGGTCATATGGCATCCAGCTATGGGGATGCAGCAAAAAAAGTAATAGAGATATTATTCAGAGGTACCAGAATAAGGTCCTAAGAACCATTGTGAACGCGCCCTGGTTCATCAGAAACTATGACCTACATAGAGATTTGTAAATAGAATCTGTCGATAAGGAAATACAGAAGTTTGCAAGAAGTCACGAAAAAAGGCTTCAGCGCCATGTAAATGTGAAGGTAGTCGAGCTCCTGGACAATAGAAATATACCCAGATGACTCAAAAGAGTAAAACCTTTTGAGTTAGTGCAGCAATAATCACCCACACTCTTGAGGACTCGTCGCGCTGGTGATCGGAGGTTCACTCACTCCCACGTTTAGATAGATTTGTTTTTACGGGATTGGTGAAAAATTTCGTTATGTTGACTGCCAACGAAACGAGGTTTTTCATAAGTCTTATATAATTATAAATTCGTTCGGAGAGCTGGTTGGTTGGCTTTTCGTCGCTGATGCGATGGGTCTTCAAGGTTATGGATGAATACGCCAAAGAAAAGTTAGATAGACATCGCTGAATGTAGTCTACATTGAAAAATAAAATAAAGCCAAGAAAAAATTGCTCATTATGCCTGTAGGACTAGATCGCGATATAGGAAGGGTGTGGTTTAGTGGGTAAGAATCCCACACACAATGTCAAGCTACGGGGCTGATTGTGTCTTCTGAAGATTCCCACCAGCCTGCGTATAAAAAAAAACAAAAAAAAAATAGTAAAGTATTCTAATATACGAATTAGTACAAATTATATATGTATATATTTAGAATTAGTAAGTTTACTTTTAAGAAACCTTCAATTTAAAAATTTTATTTTTTAATTATTTTTTCCATTCAATTGAATAACGCATTCAAAGTGGTTATAAAATGTCAAGTATATATTAGAATATTCGAGGAATGGAAAATTTCAATAAATCCTACTGTAATTAAATTTAAAAAATATTTTCCTCAATAATTTTAATAAAAATAATTATTTTCTTATTGACTGATTATGAAGAAATCACCCTTCTTAATGAATAAAAAACTTAGCAATTTAGAAACGTGCTTTTCGAGTACATTCAAAAATACAAGTTCATTTACTTGAAAATTAATTTTAAATAATAATAAAAAAAAATTAAAAACACAAAAAACAATTTCTAATAACTAACATTTTAAGACTGTACCATCCATTCATCCACAACCACCTTTTAACTATTATTCAATTTTCATTCAATTTGAACAAACCACTATAGATTGCACTACTATAAATTACACCATGTGGCACGATTTTTTAGTTTTTTTGTATGTGTGTTTTTTTTGTTTTTTATTGTTTTAAGTACACTCAGTTGTCGTTTTTAAAATATCCGGTATTCCAGGATATTATTTATTTTTAAATATATATATATATAATGTATATGTATATATATTAATAAATTAATTCATCAAATTCATAGGACATCGTCATAAAAATGAATTACCACATCAATAGAATGCAAAATGATTTGAAGTTTTTTTTACTTTTGTTCTTTTTTTGTTTTGATATATACATATATGTTATACATATATTATATATATATATAAATATTTATTGTTTGAAAAGTAAAAAACCTTGTAGGTATTTGAAAAATGATGGTAAAGAGTTTAAAATTTCACAATTTCATCATAATGATGGTTTTATTTTTCAATACATGTTCATTCAATTTAGTTTTTAATTTTTTTTTTGTTTTTTTTTTTTTATTTTATGCATTGTTATCACTATCATATTATTGCTCTGGTGGTTTTCTTTAGTTTGTTGTAACACTCCAGGATATTCACTTTTTGCACAATATTTTTTTTTGTGTTTTTAATGCGTGGGGTTTGAAAAAAAAAAATTGTGCAAAATAGTTTACGAGAAAAATGAAGAAAAAATTAAGTCGATTTAGTAAGGATAATATAAGAATATCCATTCAGCCGGATTAAAAAAATTGTATTAGATGCGTAGTTTATATAATTAATTTTTTTTAACTAATTTGCTGTTAAAATGCAATAAAGGCTATTAACGAATATAATTAAGTATTTTGAATCAGTTTTTATAAGACCGCAACCAAGAATAAATTTGCAAAGTCACCTACAATCTTT
Source organism: Argyra leucocephala (assembly GCA_963942445.1). Classification (NCBI taxonomy): domain Eukaryota; kingdom Metazoa; phylum Arthropoda; class Insecta; order Diptera; family Dolichopodidae; genus Argyra; species Argyra leucocephala. The sequence goes on along the minus strand of OZ012678.1, from coordinate 39,559,637 downwards.
TGTTGATTTAGGATACATGCAATTATCATATTGTGATATTTTCAATAAAATTAATACCTTAGATATTAATCTGAGTTCTGGTCCAGAGGGTATCCCTAATTTAGTATTGAAGAGCTGCATTTATAGTTTGACTTATCCTCTTTACTTAATTTTTAACAGATCACTAAATGAAGGAATTTTCTTAGATGACTGGAAATCTTCAAACATTATTCCTATTTTCAAATCAGGATCTAAAATTGTCGTTGAAAATTATAGACCTATCGCTAAACTATCTTCTATTCCTAAACTTTTCGAAGCTATTGTCACAGATGAAACGTATTTCTTGGTTAAAGAATACATATCTCCAAATCAGCATGGCTTTATGGATGGAAGATCTACCTACATCCACTAATTTAGCAATTTTTCTTCACACAGTTTTCAATGCAATTGAAAATGGCTGTCAAATAGATACGATATTCACGTATATTTCTAAAGCTTTTGACAAAGTATACCATTCTTTACTACTCTCTAAACTTCAGGCTCTTGGTATTAATGGTACCTTCCTTCTATGGAATCAATCTTATTTAATTGGTTGTAAACTGTGCGTTAAAATACAAAATTACACGTCATATACCTGCGAGGCTAGGTCCGGTTTTCCACAAGGAACTCATTCATATGGGGCAACTATTACTTTTATTGTTTATGAATGATATCGACTTCGATATTAAGCCTTTGACCTTGTCATGTGGTATACTAAACTACGATACGATACTAAAATTTTTGCGGTTATTAAGTCGGACGAAGATTGCCATCTCCTGCAGCATGATCTCGACAAATCCTACTCTTGGTGTAACATTAATGGCCTTACCGTAAATATTAATAAGTGCATGTCATTTTCTAGGAAGACAATTCTAATTGAATTTTATTATAATATCAATGATTCTATTAATGAACATGTCTGTGAAACAAAAGACCTGGGTATCATTCTCGATAATAAATTAACTTTTAATGCTCACATAGATCGAATTATTTCTAAAGCTTTTTCCATTTTCGGTTTCATAAAGCTCACAGCAATTTTCTGATCCTTACACATTAAAAAATTTATATACTGCACTCGTTCGTTCTCACCTCGAATATGCTTGTCCAATTTGGATGCCTTATTATGATAAACATATTAAGAGAATAGAGTCTGTTCAAAAGAATATGATTAGGTTTTGCCTACGTAAATTCAACAGGCAACTTTATATTAGTGGATATCTAGCTAAATGTCAATTTATTAAGCTTTCTACTCTTAAGGCTAAGCAAAATGCTGCTTCCTATGATATCTTATGTGGCAGAATAAAATTTCCATTTATTCTTCGTCTTTATAATATCTATGCTCCAGTGCGCGATTTCAGACGCCAAATATTTTTATATCTTCAAAGTCATAGAACGAACTATGGTTTTTCGGAACCTATAGCAAACTCTCAGCGCTTATTTAATAACAGTTTTTCAGTAATTGACTTCAGCTACATTAGATTCGTTTTTAGGAGAAAAATCATCACATTTTTTGATACATTACAATAGTTCTTGTAATTTTAATTAATAATTCTACAAATTTTTATTCTCTATTATCATTTGAATGTCCTGCCTATTTTTATTAACCTTTACTATTGCTATTACTATTAATATTTATTTATACTACTTAAGTCTAAATTTTTCTTTTTTTTTAACTTCTTTTCTTGAATTAATGCTATTTTTAACTTGAAATTGTTAATGCATCTTATTATTAATGTTATTTTATTTTTTTGAAATTATTTTTATATTTAGAATTTTTGTTTTCTATTCCAAATTTTATTTTGTTTTAGTTTTTAATATTTTATAAGCAAAATCTGTGAGGGACTACCCAGTAGATTGAAATAATTAAATAAATAAAAAATAACCAAGGAAAAGGGTTCCAAAAATATATAAATCGCGCGAAGATTAGTTTCTAGTTACTTCTAGCTTTGATTTGATCTTATTAAAATATAAAATTTGGTTTCTGCCGGTATTTGGTTTGCTTTCAATTCCAGCAATTCTTTCAATTCGACAATTAATTCTAGCAGTTTTCATATTCTTGAAAATGAGCTTGTTAAAATAGATTGTTTCTTTAATTGGCTTAAAATAGCTTGTTTTTCTACATTTATCTATTATTTTCCATCAATCTGAAAATCAACATTCGTAATTCTGTCCACGGCAGATAGTCTCAACAAACATCGGTACAATCACTTTTTCAATTTATACTTCGAATTTGTTTATAATTTTTATTTTTAGAGTCAAAAATACTTACTAAACGTCGCATTGTGAGCAATCGTATACAGTTTGATGTTTATGAATTTCTAAATATTTCGAAAATAACTGCAGAATTATTCATAAAATTCGTTTTTTACAACCAATTAGAGGTTCAATTTCAACTTGTCCTTTAATTTAACAAGACATTCATTATCGCTAAAATTTCGTTATAACATTGATCTATGCTACGTATCGCGTCAAACTGTTGCCCTATAAAATCGACCTATAAAATATTGACCTAAGATATCCTGAGAAGAGTAATCTGGGTACATCTCAAGTTACATGCAATCTGTGACTTCATAATACCGTGGCAGATCCTTTTTTTTTTGTATATTGTTAGCCAAAATTTAGGTCAGAGAAACCTTTATACTTACGTACTAGTAATATGCGAAAAGTATCTATTCGATACTTAGTATCGAGTATTGACCAAGAATAAAAGCATAGGTTACTTTTCAGTAAAAATCTCTACTGTTACTATCGAGTATTGGTATTGTTTCAATACGTACCGTTGGCCTTTGGAAAAGATAAGAAACGTAATAGTTAGAGAAAAGAAGAAGAGAAAGAAGTACAAGAAAGGTTTGGCAAGGTAGGTGTGGGGATTTACGGTTCCTTCGTGGAATTGTTTAAGAAGCAAACGTAGGGATTTTAGTACTTCCGAGCATGTTCCTACTCCCACAAAATATGTATTAAATAGAGTTAGTGTACCAACGATACAACAATGATCAAGTGAAACAAGTGTTGATGAGAAATTCAATTCATTTATGAGGTGAATGTCAGGATTTTATACTCTGTCAAGAAAGCTTAGAACAATCTTTGAGCACCCGCCCATGGATGAGAATTATACTTCATTTTGGGTCTTGTGTAGACATTATAGATAATAAGTAGATCTTTAGTTGAAAAATATGCCTTACACCGACTTAAAAAAAACCCAAACATGTTGCGATGCTTTGCGCAATATCGAAAATATTGTCATTCCAGTGCATAATTTGATCGGCTCTTATTCCGAGAATATTTAAATATTCTATTATTAGCAGAAGCCTTGAACGCTCGCTTAATAATTTTGGTATTGTCTATTTTTACAGATCAGAAAGTGGATTAAATTATTGAACATTTTCTTTACATCTGCAGGGACCTCATTTAGAACCTATTTACTCATTTTCTAAACATTGAGAGAGGAGGAAGGAGATGAAATTGTCCAGCACGTACTCTGTGCCGTCCCTGGTTGTTATTATAAAAACAAAACGTATCTAGAAGCTTTTTTTCTGGACTCGCTCGGTGACTTTAAAGGCATTAAAATGAAAGACTTCAACTGCTTTATCAAAAGCTCGAAATAGTTTAAACAGTACAGTTTTATGCGAGAAAAGTTTTTGTGATCATAATAGACCCTATTGGTTTAAATGTGTCGGGGTACAGTCGATAGACGTTATACTACCTTTCTAATATATCCACCACTACCTACCTATTATATTCATATTATATAGAGCAGAACCTATGCGGGAAAATCTTTGTGAAAGTATTTCATGGTAACACAATGCACCTTTTCTATATATTTTGCCAACTTGCCGAAAGCAGTATTACCTTATAAACTTTATAAAGTGATAAAAAAGCTTACTATAAATTTTCTGTTAACATTTTTTACTTAAAAATTGACAATTAAATAAAAAAAAATTCCAAAACAATCCAAATAATCCTGACACTGAAAATTTAGTTTCTCGAAAATGCAAATAATTCTGACACATTTAAATATGTTAACGCTTTATTAAAATACTTTTTAAAGTTGTTTCTAAACATTTAACAGAAGTTAAATGGGATAATAAAAGAACAATGTAGAAAATATATAGAAAAAAAAATTGAGACAAAAAACTATTTTTGTTTTTGTTATATTTTTTTTTTATTTGTATTACTTAATATCCTACTCACAGCTTGAAAGTTTCCTTTTAAAAAAAAATTTTTCATCCTGACACTCTCTAAAAAACAAAAAAAAAAACCAAAAAAAAAACCAACAAATAAAAAACATCAAAATTCTTAGTTTACAACATGTTGATGATGTTGATGATGACGATGATGTTGTTGATTTTGTTAGTTGGTATAAACCTCCTTCTCCCCACTTAAAAATAATAAATAAGTAAAAGTCAGTGTTCTGTTCTGGTTTTTATTGCTTTTTGTTTCTTTGTTTTTTTTTGTTGTTTTTTTAGTTTTTAGTTTTTGCATTTTTATTGCACTAATGTGGTTCACCTAAAGTGTCGGAAGTACATATTTTGTAGGTTGAATCGTTTTATCAGGATATTTTCAATGATTCCCTATTTTTTTTTTTTTTGTTTATTTATTTATTTATAATTTTTTTTCAGCTTCGTCTGCCACTATAATACCAGTGTCTTTTTTTTTCTCTATATAATCATTGCTTTATTCAAATACACTAACTTATCCTGAAGTTCTATGAATGTTTTTCTTTCGTGCTCCATAGAACACATTTAAACGATTCGAATTGGTTTCATAGAAAAAAAATATGAGTAGAAATAGAAAAAAATAAAACTTGCAATAACAATTTCTATCCTGTTAGATTTTTTTGCATTTTTTTTTTATTGTTGTTGTTATTTCATGAATGCTTTAGTTGCACTTTAGCGTATGTTTTTTCCGGTATGTTTTATGCACTCCAATACTATATTATTGTGTTATAGAAATAGGATTTAAAAAAAAAAAAAAAACAAAATAAATAAAAATAACAAAATCAGAAAGAGAAAAACATTTTCTAGAAAAAAAACCTTACTATTGAAAATTGTGCGGAAGCAGTAGTATTTCTAGTATATTATCCAGAACTATCACCGTTTATATGCTCTAAGTACGGCATATAATTTAAAAATGATTGTTCAAGGCTGTAAAATTGTTATAACAGAGGTGAAGTTTATATATTTTTGTTTTAATGTGAATATAACATTTGCAAAGGGCTGCATTTGAATTTAGTGGGGCTTTTTATTAGTATGACACAAATGTTATTCCATCAAATTTCATCCAAAAAGGCCACTGAAAACCGAAACTACCTACATCATTATTAAATCTGTTGTTAGCGTGTTTTATGAATAGCACCAAATTTTCATACGTGTCTAATTTATTATTTTTATTTATCACAGTTATTAATTACAAATTATTTTTGTTTATATGTTGTTCTTCTTCAACCATATGCTGCTCTACCTGCTTTACCATATGCTGCAATCTTCGTATGACATTTTGTATATGTGATATTGTAATCTGTTAGGATCTGCTAAATATAAGAAAAGCAGTTCTTCTATGCAGAGGATGTAACAGATTACACAATCTGTTACATCCTCAATTTGAGGTTTCTGCTAGTATAGTGACTACATTTAAGTTGTATTTTTTAAATATATTCTTGTTTTTTTTTTGTGTTTTTACACCGAATAGTGACGAAATCTTTTTTCTGAAAATCTTATTTCTGAAAATCTTATTTTTTCAAAATTTTATTTTTGGAAAATCTTATTTCTGCAATTCTTATTTTTTGAAAATCTCATTTTTTTCTCCGAAAATCTTATTTTTTCCTGTAAAATTTTTTTCTCGTCCATAGTAATCTTTTTTGTTGTGAAATTTAATTTATACACAAAATGGATTTGGTACAACAGTCCTTAAATGTGATGAAGACAATAGGTTCGGAGTCCCAGGATTTGGGGTCGAAACTTAATATCACATGCTCACAAACTTAATTTCGTATGCGTTTACTTGCAGTCGGCAAAAACAGGGTTCCAAGTTTAGTAGTGGGGATTTGGGGGCGGCAGCCCCCGATTTTAACAATAAAATAATTTTTTAAACACATTTTTTTACTTCGACTGGCCGTATGCGTTATTATGTCCTATTTAAAAAAAAAACAAACAAAAAATACAAAATAAGGTTTTGATTAAGAAATAAGATTTTTAGAAATAAGATTTTCAGAAAATAAGATTTTCAAAAATAAGATTTCGACCCCAACCCTTTTTACACAAATTCGTTTTGGCTGCTCCTTGTTCTTATTTGTTCGAATAAAGTTGAAAGATTTTCCAGCTTACTTCTATGGATCTTCCTCTTTATTATTTTCCTTACACTTTCTTTCGAAAATCAATGTATTTCTGTTGTGCCTCAATAATTTTTGCGTTTTGAAACTTTCTTCTGGTCAAAGTGTAGTCTGTAGTCTATTAATCATTGTTTGATATGCTGCCATCTTTTTCTATCTGAGTGATTTGCATCGGAAGTGATAGTCCTTTTAGTTATCGTATTGTTTTTATAGATATCAAAATCTATTTTGACTTCCCTTCTAATTAATTTGATATCTAGGAAGGGTACTTTACCATTTTTTTCTTCTTCTATTGTGAACGTTATGTTATTAAGCTTAATAAGTAAGCTTTTGCTTTTTTCCGCTACTTCGATAATATCGTCTACATATCGCATCAAGATTCTGGGCATCTACTATGCTTTCTTCTACAAAATTCATGAAGATATCACTTAATGTATGGGATAGGGGATTTCCCATGTCTATACATTTTTGTGGTTTTGTACTTTTCATTCATAAAAAGGGCTATTTTATATAGCCTTAGGTTTTTTGTTTCCATTCCCTCGAACCATATATTTTGTTAAGTCCTTCACTTTCCTTTATTTCAATATCTTTTCACTTTCCTTTATTTCAATATCTTTTATTTTCTCGATCATTTCAGTTGGATTTTTTTAGATCTTGTGCTCATTTCTCTTTCTAGGTTTTTAACTCTGCTATTAACTGTTTTGCTATTGTGTATGTTGGTGAGTTCGAATCTGCAATTATTGGCCTCATTTCATTCCCATCTTTGGGGATTTTGGATTTTCATCTAATTTTAGGCAATAAAGAGTTCAGCATTCTTAAGTTTGTTATCTTTTCTATGCTACCGTTACATTCGTTTACAATTTTTTTGACTCTTTTTACTGATTCTGGCAAGGGATTCTTTTCAAACTAAAATAAACTCGGATTAACCGTATTTTTCAGATTGTTTAAACCGAAAACTTGCCGAAACCGACCAAAATCGACCGAAATCGACCGAAATCAACCGAAATCAACCGAGGTCGAGATTTTCAAATGGCAAGTATTTGTTTTTTTTGCAAATTCGGACTCTACGTTAAAAAGCAAGTAACTTTATATAACTATTAATAAGATAAATATCATATATAGAGTCTTAGATAGTAGTTATGTACATCAAAGGTGTGATATTTTAACACAGTCCAAAAACATTTTAGTAAAATAAAGCTTGCTGAAAAATATAAGTGTATTATCTAGCTAAATGGTAAAGAAGCTATGAAAAATAGCTTTGCCAATAAGTCAAACAGCTGCATTCGAATGGCATCTTACAAAGATTTGTATTTTATTTCCATCTTTGTTTTTATTATCATTTATTTTTATTTCTTTTATTCATTAGTTCAGCCAGTTGTCGTTGCTTCACTCTATTGGATGACGCTTAACCGTACAAAAAGACCGGTGCAGATTCTGCTTAGAAGAATGGGAATTTTCCTCTCATATAATATTTGTTTGCGACGCCATAGCTGGTAAAAGAAGACATAAACATTTCCAGGAACACATGTGGCCTAATTCTTAATTGACATCAAAGCAATAACAATGTTTATCAATAATACAATAATAAAGCTGAAGGGGATTTACATAGAATTCCCCATCAAAAAGACAAAAAAAATCGTACAAAAAATCAAAAAAACGTCAAAAAATCTCAAAGTAGGTTTAGGTTTGTAAGACTGGCATAATCTCGAATTATCATAAATGTTGCCTACTTTGCACAATTTAAAACCAGTTTAAACAATGTTTTATTAATTAACTAAGCAAATACATTTCAGACTATTTGAAACAACATTCGAAGACAAAGAAAAATATAATTCTTCTTCTTCTTGCCATATTAAATATCGGTCTTATCGTTTTTCTTTCGTCCCCGATAATTTTTTACGAAATATGCCTTTCTTCTTTCGGGTTTCAGTTATACCGAAGAACTTTTCAAAGTATTTTTTTATAATGGATTCAAAATCACTCAGTGGAAAATATAAATTTCAACAAAACTTTGTAAAACATACGCAAATTTAGTGATAGATGTCGGCTTCAAGGTTGTAAGACCAATTAAATTAAGTATAGAGGCTAATATCGATTTTTGGAATTTTTATCGTCTCTGATAAATTTTCTAAAATAATTTAAGAATAAAATTTTCCAAAATAATTTTTATATAGTCTTAACAAAAGCCCGGGTCAATTGAGTTCGCTTCTGTTTACTTTACCTATGATTTCTACCTAAACTACAAACTGTAACTACCTTTGTACTATATATTATACAAATTTACTAGCATTAGTAACACTGACAAGACCGCCAACAAACTCAATTTAAAGCAATTGGTTAATAAAACGATATGGTGTGAATTGAATAGGCGATAGAAAGAAATAACGAAATCAAAATCAACAAAACAAAAAAACAACGACAACATTGAAAAAATAGAACTACGAAGAATCTATATCGTATCATCACAACCAAAGCAGTTTTTTTTCCCATATTATCAACATGGTAGAATAAAGTAGATACAATCATAGTATATATTTTATTTTTTTATCTCAGCTCACATTGAATGATATTGTTGTCTATACACCTATCTGTATAATATTATGTTTATTTGGAATAGGATATCAAATAATCAAATGCAGTTTCTATGCTTTGAATGTTATTTTTTCTATTTGCTTTTTTTTTGTGTTATTTTTTGCGGTTTATTTTTTCTGAATGCGTTCTGAATTTGCTCACAATTTTCTACACGAATTTTTTCTTTTTCATATCGAAGCACAACTCAAAAACGTTAATAAACATACACACTGACATTGGTTGGGTGCTACTGATGTGAATTGAGAGAATTTTTAAAAACGATTAAGTGGCAATCTGAATCGTGGTAGGTTTTGTTTTTCTATTAGAATTTTTTTTTTGTTATTGTTCTTTTTTTCTGTGTTGTGTTGTGTTCGCTTAAAAATGCTAGTGGTTTTTGTTGTTATTTTTTGACGGTTGGAATGATAGTGAAAGTTTTGGTCATTTTGTATCGTTTAATTTTGTATTTTTCTATTTCTATTGAATATATAGCGGGTGCGGTAATAGTGGTAAAGAATTGAGTGAGAAAAATACATGGCATCAAAAGGTGGCGTTTTATGTCAAATTCCGATAATGGGTTTTTATAATTTTTCTTTTTTTGTTTTTAATTGTTGTTGTTGTTTTTTTTTTTAGTTTTATTTTAGTGCAAACCGGAAATATTTAAATGAAAGGAAATCGTTTTATATGCAATAAAGAATATTAGTTTAGTAGGTTAAGTGAATTAGAGTAGATGGGGTTGCCTTATGAATAAAAAAAAACTATAAAAAAAAAAAACTAGACTGAAGGTTATGTTTTGTTTATGTTTTTTTTTTGCTTTTATAAAATGATTTTTTTTTTTGTTTTGAAATAATATTTTTTTTGGATAAAGAAAAATTAATACAGGATAATAAATAGAAAATTTGAAATTCAGTGAATTCGTGAATTGGATTTGATATTTAAATTGAAAAATTTTTAAATTGGAAAATTAAGAGAAGTGAAAAACTGATCCTTACAATTATAAGTTTTGAAAAATGAGTTTTTTACTTTCTGAAATTTGGCGAAACATATTATAATTGAATGGGCAAGGTAGCAGAAAAATGATTTCGTTCTAGGAATTGTTAGAGACGGTCGAAGAAAGTGTCAAGAATAATGACCAAAAATCATGGAATGAAATTGTGCATAGTAGCAAACTAGATCGTTCTGAATCGTAGTATTAAACAAACTAGATTGTACTAAATGATAGAACTTTATTTAAGTTGTTTCGGCCAATTAAAAAACATATATGTTAAGTAATATTGTGTTATACGATGAATTAAGAGGAAGACTAAAAACAAGGTGGTTTTACACAAATGTATTAAAAAATTAGTATCAGTTAAGAGTAGTGGTACAAAGTGGTTATTAAAGTTAAGATATTTCTAAGCCTTAAAAAAACAATTGTAATATTTTACCTTTGGATATTTAAAATTAGTTCTACCAACTATATTAGAACATTAAGTCACGCAAACGCAGTATATAAACTCGCATTAGCTCCGTGTTGCTACAGCTAACATATAGGCATTTTTGCTTTATTGAAATAAAAACCGTTATTTTATAAAACTAGTATTGCACTTGAACAGCAGGGCGGTTCCCCAAAGCAAAAGAAATACAATAAAAATGTTATTTTCCTCCGGACTAACAGTTTTTACTAAATATAAGCTTAGAATTAAAAAAACAATAATCTGGGCTAATTCTAGTTAAGTCATATTTTCCCAATTAATGATTTTTATACTTTAAACTATAAATTAAATATTTTTTTATGTAAGACCGAGAAAAAATGATTTATTAAAAAAACTCAATAATTTAATTTTTAATTGAATATGAATTGACATTCCGCTTTTTGCCCCACGGATAGGGTTGCAGGACATTGATGATGATGATGATGATGAAATAACATAACATTCTAACTCCATATTGTTGTATTGATCAACTTTAAAAATTCATAATTAAACCTTCTTGCAGCCTAAGGCAAAAAAAAACCTTATGAAATATAACATACTATGATAATGTAGAGCATTGGGTTAAATTGAGGGAAAATTGAGAAACTTAAAGCCGAAAAATACTAAGAATATTACACTAAAATCACATTAATTTTCGATTATTAGTTGTGGTCAATATTAATGGTAGTGGTATAAAGAGAATGGTTTCGCAATATCTGTGGCAGCAATTCATAACAACCGCTTTTGTGTGAAATTGATGTTCCGTGTAAAATATAATAACGGAACTGACTGTATACCAGTGCTTAAGTTTTTAAAATCGCTTAAGTTATGTAAGCATTTGAAATCTAAAAATTGTTAAATTAAAATTTATTAAATTATGAAAATTTATTTTGTAAAAAAACGCTTATCATGTTTTTTAAATTTGTATGGCTATAATTGTAGGAATATATTTAAAATATTTTAAGTTAAATAAGCGATTATGACAAATTAATTAGATCCAGAGTGAGATGCTCGTCAGCTACACACAAATATCTATTTGAAAGTAGCAACCAACCTAAGGTGTCACATCAATGTTTTCATCAATATTTTTGTCCATATATTGACAATAAATGAAAATACTGATAAGCGATTACATATCAGTAATGCACTAAGCTCATTTCTTATCCATATTTTGAATTTTCGCAATGACACTGTGGAAGGGTTCTTAATATAATGATAATTTCGAAACATAGGAACATTGAAAACATAATTTCTGAAGGAATGTTTCTGACTTTAATTTAAATTGAATTTTTAAAATAAATTTTGTGCATAAAAAACAATAAATTTGTTTTTTTTTTGCACATTTTAATAATATATCAGTTGTTTTATTACAATATAATTGCTATGATTATTAAAATTAATATAAAAATTGTTCTTTTTATAAATTAACATTATAACATCATTTAAAAGCCATCATAAAGCAATTTTTTACATCAGCTGATTTATTGATCATATTATTGATGGGTCAGCTGATTGCATTATTGATGAGAATAGAACCGCCTTCAATAATTTCTCATGAATATATTGTTAATATATATTGTTGATATATTGATACATTAATGAATATGTGTAATAGGCACCTAAGTGTAATCAATGCGATTGGCCGCTGAGTATGAAGCACATATATTTGAAATGTTCGGAAACCAGGACTTGTATCAAGCCATTAATAGTACTCGCCAGCAACGGAAAAGAAAACATAAAAAAAAACTAAAGATTTACTCGAATACTTTGGAGTATGTGGAAATATATAGTCTAACAACACTAACCCTAGAATTAAAAATAAACAAAAAAAAAAGAAAATGAAAGTAAAATAATAAAAGGAAAATAACGAAGTGAATATGAATAAATAAAAAAGTAATGATGGCCCACAAATCGTAAGGTAAAGGGCCCAAAAGTAAGTTTTATATATTCATTATGTACATACAAATAAATAAATAAATATTAACATAAGCGATTATATATCCTAGCAAAAATGTGACTTATAGTTGTCTGAATCAATATCATTTTTGACAAAAAATACTTTCGAATATTCTGAATATAAGGTTTATTTTATCTCGATTTTTCCTTATATCAATATAAACGGTTATGATATGTTGGATATATATATATATATAATATCTTGAGTATTTAAGTCATATTGTCAGATGTGTAAGAATATACAAAATTATAACCTTTAAAAGCTTGATTGAAATATAAACACATTTACTTATAAAATGTCGTCTACTAATCTTATATATGTATATTTTCATTGTCCAAATCTTCCACTAGTCCAAGCTTCGAATTCGTAAACGAAAATATCGCTTTAAGATTAACTATTTGGCTAAACTTAAATAAAAAAAAAAAATGTATAAAAGCGATAGTTTGAGAAGGTTGCTTACTGTTAAAGTATTAATTTTTCAATTTCAATTAATGTTGAAAATGACCATTCAAATCTATTGAATTTTGTGCAGAGCAGAAAATTTATCTGCATATTAAGTGCATTCAAATTATTTTGAAGGTATTACAATTTTTATAATTTTTATAACACTTTAATGATTTGTATGTAACAGTTAAAATATAATCCATATTCGTCCAACATTAGTCCAGAATCATTCAATTCATTTTAAGCCTCTACAGTATTTTTTTTTTTTTTTAAATAAGATGAAAATATAGATTTATTTTTTATTTCTGCAAATTTATTTTTTATTTCTGCGATATTTCAATTGAATAGCGGTTAGGTTCAGCAGTGTAGTTTGTAGTTAGAGTTAGAGAGTTGGAAAATATAGAATTGAGTTTGAAATTGTATTCAATAAATTGTTTGATTTTTTAGTAAATTTTTTTTTAATATTGATATGGTGTGGAATGTAATAAAAAATAAATTGTATTTAAAAAAATATATTATATAAGCAAGCATAAAACCGATTTTGTTTATTATTCAATTTACTGACATAACATTTGGAATTTTTTTTTTTCAAAATATATTTTGTTAGGAAATATTATGTGAATTTTTTTTCTTTTTTTTTTTTTTTTGTGAGATGTTTGTTATTTTTAGAGGAATATAAAAATAGAATAACATTAAAAAAAAAATTATAAAAGAAAAACAAAAATATTTGGTGTTTGGAAAATTTTTTTTATTTTTCTAGTTTTGGTTTAAAAATATTATTTTAACCACTTGAGAATTAAACTATTATTTATTTGATTGAATTGCATTGATCAAATATACATGGAAAAATTAAAATAGTTTTTTTATGAAATATTATTATGATAGAAAAAGTGGGATAACATCCATTGCAATTTTTTTTTGTTTTTTTTTGCCATTAATTATTTTATGTCGAAACAATTTGGTAATGATTTTTTCTTTAATATAATTTTAATAAATGAATAAATCATTAAAAAAAAACATTTTTTTTTGTTTTAAATTTATTATTTAATAAATGTATATCTATGTTTTAAATGATAAAAAGATGAGGGATGAAAATAATCATTAAGGTGGTTATTGTGGTTCGTATTAAAAGTAATATGGCTACTCTGGTTATGACATTTAAGATGATTTAAATAAAAAATAAAACTGTTGTAATTTGTTGTAAATTAATATAAGTTTTACTTGTGGGTACAATTTGGGTTTAATTGTGGAGATAAAGTAGAAAAATAGAGTTAATTAAAAATTATTATAAATCTATAAATATATGTATAATTTCGGGACGAAATCTTCCCCTGTATCACCACAGCCAAAAACGAACTTATTGTGATAACTCGTGTTTGTTAATTTGTGTCTGAGTCTTTAAGGATACCGGATGTTGTGATCACACAGGATATTCTTCAATGATATGCTGGATAGCTCCCATTGTTCGGAGCCCGCTGTTCCCAAGCGGCGAAGCCTGCTAAGAATGAGCCTTTCACATTCATAAAACAAATGTTCAATAGATTCTTCCTCTATTACATATATTCTACATAAGTTGTTTTCGTTTAGACCCATTTTATAAAATTATTTCTTTATTTGGCAGTTGGCCTGTTATCACCCCTGCCAAGATATGTACTTGTTTCCTATTGAGACTTAGAAGAGTTTTGGTTTCTGAACGAACGTTTAGGCATGATCATTTTTGCTTGACGATATCCAGGATCGTTGGCTGAGAAATCTTCAGCTTTTAACTCTACCCAAGCTTTTAATTGAATCTTAGCTATATGCTAAAGGGAATTCCACAGAACGAACTTGGCCCTATGAAAAGTGTATTCAATGCTTTTTTTGCTAGATAATCTGCAGCTTCGTTTCCTGCTATGTCAGAATGTCATGATACCCACAATATTGGTACATGGTACCCATTTTACTTGTTCAGGGTCTTAAGTATTTCTAAACAATCCCATACCAGCTTTGGTATAGTGGTATATATTACTTGATGGCTAGTATGGCTACTTTACTATCCGGAAAAATGTAGATTTTAAGATTTTTTGTAATTTCTTCTTAAATTCTGTCACACACTGAGTTGGCACTGAGTTGGCTTCGGCTTGGAAAACTGTGTTTGTAGGCTTGAATAAATATGCGCCTGTTTTTTATTAATATTTACTACGAGTTCTGTCAGTGAGATTTTGGGGTGAGGTGAGGTGAGATAGTGTATCAACAATGGTTCTGTTTCACTTCTCAGACGATGTAGTTATTAAATAAAAGTTATATAATTGTAACTGTATTTGTTTGCAATATAATTGTATATTATTTCGAAACATATTCTATCTTCAAAGTGAACTTTATGAAAATGTTTGAGCTTAAATGTAGTGAAGGTTTCATTAAGTTTTAAAAATACTATCATAGGTATACATAATTCCAGACGGTCACACTGTATTAAATTTCCTGATATTTCCATTGTTTAACCAAAAGGCTGTTTATAGCTATGAAAAAAGCTAAATAAATTTAGGAGATTCTAAGTAAAAATGAAGTACAATAGATTTTAAGAGATTGCACTTACATCTAACTCCTCATACAAATTAATTAAAAAATAAATGTCCTTAAAAAAACAGATCCGATGAGTCAATTCTTAGGATCAGCGTCCAGCGTAGCACGTTCTAATGCCTACGGATAAAGAATTGTCTCCAATTAGGAAATTAAAGAAACTAATATACCTTTGCCAAACACTTATAGAATAGCCTAACAAAATTTCCAAATTTAATATTAACCAATTAAATCAGGTTCTCAGATAGATAGTAGATTTAATATTAGAATACCGATATGGTTTACCCGACACGCTCTTTTGAAGAAAAATCTGTTTAATTATGTTCAGGGAAGGTAGGTAGGTAGGTAGTAGTGGCTGCCGACACTACGCCGACACACTTAGATCGGTGAGGTCCATTGTGATACCACGAAAACTTTGCTCACATACGACTCTACTCTTTGAACCAATTTGAGCTTCTCACGAAGCGCTAGAGATTTATAGTGCTTTCAAAGTCACCCAGCGAGTCCAGAAGAAGGCTCCTAGAAATTTTTTCCTTTTATGGTAAAACTCATGGCAGGAACAGTGTATCTTCTGGCATGTTTACCAATCAGACAATAATGACTCGTCATGACCCCTAACATAGTGCTAATGTCACACCTTTTCAGAGTTAGTAGGTTAAAGGACCGCTTCAGGTTCAGCATAGTCCAGATTTGCTTGGTGATATTGCAGTCTGGCTGATCTAGCTGACCATCTGAAGTTTGAAGCTTTTATATTTTTATGTTCAGGAAAAGACATATTCCAGAAGTATAAAATTTGTGTTCACCAAAATAGATTTTTCTGTAATAAAAATCGAAGTACATATATTTCAAATGTTTGAATTTTTATTCAAGCTTTATTTTATCCAAAAATTTAAATAGT
The DNA here is from genome assembly GCA_963942445.1 of Argyra leucocephala. Lineage (NCBI taxonomy): Eukaryota > Metazoa > Arthropoda > Insecta > Diptera > Dolichopodidae > Argyra > Argyra leucocephala. The sequence goes on along the minus strand of OZ012678.1, from coordinate 39,543,411 downwards.
AAAAAACAAAGTATTTCTGCCTTTGTGCTGATTGCATTGTCTTTTTCATAAATAGGTTAATTTTTTATAATTTTTTATAATTTGAGTTTTAGGAAAAATTTAATAGACAACTTGCTTTGAAATTAATGATTCCTTGTCACTTTCCATGATATTTTTGCACTCCTTTTCCATTACCTTTTAGCTCACAAATTAGTTTTGATAAATTACAACTAAGCTAAGTCTGTTTTGTTAGTAAATTCTTAAACACAGCGGTTATTAAGACATTCCAGGTCTTTCTTTTTATGACCTATACAAATGTGAAACTTGAAATGACTTATACAAACATTTAATTTAATTTAATTTGATTACTTCAACTGCTCATAAATATACAGCCAAAATTTAGGACTCTTTTCCGGGTAGGATGTTATAAGATGATAGCCAATTAACGTTTTTTCTTTATTAATCCAAAAGTAAAAGTAATTGAGATTATAAATAAAAATTTAAATTTCGATCTTAGCCATAGGCCGTATGATCTTCACAATATTTTTGAATAATAAATAATTAAAACTAAAATTAGCAATTAAAAAAATAAAAAAAATATATACATAAAATAAAAAGAAATACCTTTCCATCTTTTAGTTATTTATGACTGCATAATTACCTGTGTTACATTATACAATTGCAAAAGGCTTGAGCCTAATAAACTATAAAATAAAAATAATCTAAGATTTAAACCCACATAACAATTTTATTGCTATAAGTATCTTGCGCACTCTAATAACACTATTGTAAGCACTCTTACAACTGTATTGGTGTTAATTTGAGTGATTCGCAATTGTTGCGAAACGTTATAAATACGTTATAGCACTTAAATGGAGAATCACAGAAGGCACCAAAACAATTGCTATAATATTTTTATAGGATTAGTATACATATATGTATTAGTGTATATTATGTTTTTATTTTTAAATAAAATTCATTTAAAATAAATTATGTTGTGCGAAAGTGAGAAAGGTATTTTTTTTTATTTTAAAATAATAATTTTATGGAGTTTATATTTATTTCATAAGAAAGTGAGATATTAATTGCAAATTTTTATATTTGCATGTAAATGATTTAATATCAAATATAAAAAATGTCTTACTAATAAATAATATTTTGCGGTTAAGAATAATTGAATTAATATTTATAATTATTGTGACCAAAATGAAAAAATTTGGCTGGGAACAAAATTTCATTAACATTTATTGTAATAATACTTTGAAAAAATATATTACCCTTCAAAAATAATATTCACTTTAATTCTTTTAACAACACTTTAATCTTGGATTACGCACTTTTAGACTTATAACATAATTGCTGTAGCACTTGCTGAAAATCCCATTATAACAACTCCCACAATTGCTTTAAGAACACTCTTATAGCAATATTAATCACATTATTCCACCTTTAGTGCTTATCGGGAGTCATATAGGAGTCTTATATCACTAATTTGAATTTTATAACAATAAAATGTTACTTGGGAATCTTCCGAATTTCATTGTAAACACAACAGTTGCTGGTACAACTATCTATATGAGTAAGTATAACAAAATTGTTATTTTAAAAGAAACATCCAATTCCGTAATTCATATTATCTTCAAGAGTTTTTGTTAATATTTTCAAGACTACAAATTGTGTTCAAGAATTTTTCTTAAGAAAACCTCTAAATTTACTTTCAATTTTAATTTTATTTTCTATTGAATTTTTTTTCTATTAAAATGGCTTAACACCTGTTAAGCCATTAACAAAACAAACATAACAATTCATCAATTTATTGTTTTAAAAAATAATGTTCCCATAATTTTGGTTTTCTTTTTGTACCACCGACAGTTTTGTTTTTTTTCAATTTTTCGTTTTTTCGTTTTTTATGCTTAACATTCTTGCAAGCACATTCAATTTTTGTGTTGACTTATCTATTAACTTCTAGCACTTCATGATACATATATTATGCATATATATATATATATATATATATATATATATATATATATTATATGAAATGCAACAACCGTTGAAAAAACTTGAAAACGTGAAAAAAAAGAAAACGAAATTTACAAATAACAATGCAGAGCAAAAACAAAAAAAAAAAAAAATAAACAAAAATAAAAGAAAATCAGTTTTTCTTTTTTTTTCTCATTTATTTTTCTATACCAAGGACGATGAAATCCACTAAACACTCAAAGTTTTTGTGAATTCCAAAACCAGAGCATAACATTTGACTTTATTTTGGTGGCGCTAACCTAGACTTTATTTTCTATTTTATTTTATTTTTTTTTTCTTTTATTTTTTGGTTTTCTATTTTCATTTTTTTTTTTTTTTGTAGTTTTACTTCAATTCAGTTTTTGTGGACTTTTTTTTTTATTTTAGTACAGAATTCCTGTTTTTTTATTTTTATTTTCGTTTGTTGTTTTTATTTTTGTGTTGCATTGAGAATCACAAAAATCTCATACCCTCGTACCATAATAATATTATCCTTATGTTTTGTTCTCTTATGGTATATCTTTCATATGGTTATTGATATGAATATGCATAAACTCCTAACATATCACAATATGAAATAGTAAAAACCTAACCTAAAAAAAAAAAACACACACAAAACAAAACAAAAAAATCAAAATAAAACACAAAATAAAACAATTTTCTATTTTATGTCGTCTCTGTACACTAACTAATAGAATATGCAACAGGCGAACAAAAATACCTCCACATATGATAGAGAAAAAGAAAATAAACTGGCAGTATAAAATTTGTTGTTGGTAAAAAGAGATGATAAAAAAAGAAAAAAATAAAATTGTAACAACTATAGAGTGCTTCGAAAAGAAAAAGCTACGCTTTGAAATAACACAAAAAACAAATGAAAAAAAATATTTCGAAAAAAAAAACAACGATTTCAGCGCTCTTTTCACAATGACGAATAAAATGTGTGAAAAATGTGTGTAGCTTTTAACCACTTTATGTTATGCACAACCATTACAAATAAAAATAAAAATTACTAAACGGTATCGTTATTATACCGTTTATAAAGAAATCTAAGGTTAAATAGAATTATGATATTTGTTTTTGAATAGAGACGTATTTAACATTTTTTAGCCCCGGTGATGAGTCTGTGATGATTAAATTAGTTTAATTAAATTTAAAAGGCGGATTATGAGGTTCGTTAATTGGTTAACGCAAACATTCTAGCCTTTCAAAGGCTCCAAACTAGATTTGAATAGGACGAATGTAAAAAGCAAAAATGCTCCAAGAGTTTTTAGACTTTGGTCCAGTGCTTTTAGGTATAATGGCATAGATAAAAATATTAAAATGTGTATAAATAGCTTATATTGGCAACAAACCGTCAGTGTGCTTACACAAAGCATTGATATGGCATACAAATTCTGAAGTAAAAAATGATTGTATGCAATTGTGTAAATTTATTTATTTATTTATTTATTTACTTTCATGCATGTTATACAGTGAGACGATTAGTCTTTACAATTGTGTATAATCAAGTTAGGTGAATAGAAAATTATTGAAATATTATAACTAAAAAGAAATTAAACACAATAGAAAATAGGAAATAGAAACTTAAACTAAAATATACAAAATTAAATAAAACTAAGATGAAAAATTTAATAAGAAAATCTGATGAGAATAAAATTACAATATGTCAAAAATTAAATTACTGGTTACAAACTCTTAAAATACTCGAAACAGAGTCAACTAAATGAGCGGTGCATTGGAGCACGCCTTATAGCAATCGGAAGTGAATTCTACAAAGATACTACCTTAACAAAAGAAGATAAGTGTCTCAGTCGACAATGATGACGAGAGATATTTAACGAGATAGATCTCAGCGATCTAACGAAGTCAAATTTATTATAAATATAAGAAGGAAACCTGGAAGATATAACATTGAATAGAAAGCAGACATATTTGAAATTTAAGTAGTTATTAAATTTGCAGTCTAGAATGCACTTAGAGACATCAGAGATGCTAACATATCTGCGATGGTTAGTGACATACCTCGTACATTCATTGAAGATAACATTTAATCTTGAACTATCATTAGCACTCATTTATGAGTTTAAATGTCTGTTTAAAAGCAGTTAGGATGTTCATTCCATAGATTTGAAATTGTATAAATAAAGAAAAAAACACGATTAGGTTGAAGTCAATTTTTTTAACTTTCCTTTGAATACAATTTATCAAATTGGGCATTATAAAATGTACAATATATATAAAATTAAATTGTGACTTAGTATGGTCATACAAAATATTAACTTTTCAATATTAGCCGCAACAAATTTCAATCTTAAAATAGATTTTTGTCATTGGACAAATTTTACATGTAAGTAAACATGGAACCCGGAATTAGTAAAATCATCTATTATTAAATGTAAATTGTAGAGATAATAAAAACACAAATGGGTTAGAATCACTGAGATTACTAGTATAGTCCGTAAGAGTCTATATTTTGAAAAATGTGTTTTTTATTTAAAATTAAAATGAGATTAGTAAATCAGTTCTTGGCTATAAAAATATTACAGTAATTTTGTATTGACTGGTGGTTTATTGGGTCTATACTAGAACCATTCAATTGTTCATTAACAGGAAATTTGTGCTAATCGCTCATCGTCATCATCACTATAATCTTATGACGTTACAGTTTTGGGTGAGCTTTGACCTTGATCACTTTACTCATCCAAAAATTTTAATTCTGTTTCCAATTTTGGGTTTGTTGAGATTAATAAATAACTTCTTGATGAATATAAAAATATTATAGTAATTTCGTATTGGCTGGTGCTTGATTCAGCTTACACTAGAACAATTCAGTTGTTCATTAACAGCAAATTCGTGCGGATCACTATAGTTTTCATCATCGTCATCATCACTATAATCTTATGACGCTACAGTTTTGTAGGTTTTGAAGATAATTTTGAACGTACACTGTACATCATAGTACATGATTTTCTTATATCACGGCTACTTATAGGATTTTTATTTAGCACTGCTTATTTTAAAATCTCCCTTACGAGACCAACCCATCTTAGTTTTTCGGCCTTTACAAGCCAAACAATATCTTCATATTTAATCAGATTATTGAACTCACAATTGTTTCCACCTACTTTTTTCTACATTCTTTAATCTTTTTGGTCTCAGTATTTTTTGCCAATTTTTTCATAAGGATATGCATGGTTTTCTTCAACTACTTTCATAGTCCATACCTCGTAACAAATCCGTCACTATAAATTTTAGTCTAATTCATTTTGGCTTTTCTTGGTGGTAGGTTTTATTGCAGCAATTTTCTATATGCAAAGCAATATCTATTTTCGGTTTAAACTCTGGTATGAATACAACTTCGTTTACTATAAATACTTTTTATTGATGCTTAGAAGTATATAAAACTTGTAATGCCTTGAAAATTATACTCTCCATTTGTTATATTCAGAGTAAATCTAAATTTGCTCATTTCGTGACTTTTTTAAACATTTTCTTTTGTCCTAGCAGATTTTTAAGACTTTCTGAGCCACTTTATTTCGATTTCTGGTTGCACAAACATTTCTGCCATAATCAGTAATGTAAGTTCTACATAATAAGTATTGTCAATTGACCGTCACGATATCAGAGTAATATAATAGCACAAATTCAATGTCTTAGGCTCGAATCCTCCATATGGCATTGATGTTGAAAAAATTATTCCTAGTTATTCCTATAAATTAGTTGAGAATGTTACAGTTTGATAATTTCTACAGTACAATGATGGAAAAATTGCTATTATGAAGGCAAAATTGAAGACAAGATATTATGAAGGCAAAATTGCTCCACTATAGAACTAATTTTCTAGATTTAAAATAGTTAATATGTCCATGAATTTAAAAACAATATTTTGATTAGTAATATTCCAAAGAGGTTAAGAGCAAAAATCTATATATATCCAATTATTTTTATGGCAATGAAAATGAAATAATATATGATTAGGTATCAAATAATATACTTCTGGACCTATTTTGAGGCAAATTTAATATACAATTTGTAATGATAATTTTTTATTAATAAAAACCAAAAATGTCAACACTACTTAGACTGTAAAAAAAATGTTTGTCAAGCAAAAATTGAGATCAACTTGACCTCACAATTGATTTACTTGAATTGAAAAGCTACATCTTTTTTTCCAATTGAAAATTTACTGCTTTACCAATAGGACTTAATCTATTGCAAAATCTGTTTCTGTTAACAAGTAGATTTCCATAAATATCATAGATGTACGTACAAGGATATTATATTTTTTTTTTATTGTTAATTTTCTTTTTCTTTTTGTATGAATTCATCAAAAATATGCATTCACTTAATTCTGTTATCTCACTCACTCTCTCTCTCTCTCAATCAAATTTATTTCTCACTTTCTAATTCTCTAGTCATCATACTGCTATTATATTCTTATTAAAATATACCATACCAGTAATACCTAGTCCAAAAATGTTCTGTATGTTTTGATGACTGTTTCTATTTTATAAAATCATTCAAAGTCTACAACATAACACATACAAACATATTATATAAAAGTAGTTTCAATTAAATTCTTTTTACCAGTTTAGATATCCATAAAGGTCGTTCATTTCATAAATTTTCAAAAGTCCATCATCATAGAGAAAATTGCACTCTATACCTATACCCACCTACCTTACTTATATTTCACCATACATTGTACAAAGTTCTTAACTGCTTTTTTACCATTACTATCATTTTGTTTATAAACATTGACTGCATAATCCAATTTTGTATCATATACATATACATAGAATATAGAATCTACACGTTAATAATTTTCAGTACTGGCACTCTATTGTAAAGAATCTAATGCTACTGAATCTGCTAAAGTTTATGGTGTTAACAGTGATGTTGTTGCAATGATTATAATGGAAATTATGATAATGATGATGATGATGATGATGATGAAAATGATGAATAAAGAATATGTCTCTAATGTGATGTGAATTGTATGATATGAGAATTGCAAAAAATCTAGCTTTAAGGAGTGTAAGTGTATCATCTATATGAATCATGTTACTGTCAATATGATGAAAGGATAAAAATGGAAATGAACTGTGTTTTTTTTTTTTTTACTTTTTGTTTTTCTTTCATTTTTCTATATTAGGTTTAAAGAAAAGAAACAAAACACATCTATATCGTACATATATTATATGTATGTGTGAGCGAATGTGAAAACGAACAAAAAGACAAGTGCATTTCCCAGAACGACTAAAAAAAAAAAAAAAAAAAAAATTGGAAAATTTTTTTCTAGGTGTATTTTTTTTTTTTTGTAGATGGTGTTGCTGCTACTGCTACCGCTACTATTGCTGTTGATGTTATTTCGTATATGCATGTTAAGTTTTTTTATTATTTTTTTTTTGTTGTTGCATGCCAACATCATTTAAGAGTTTTTTTTTTGTTTATTTATTTTTTTTTTTTTTTTGTATGTCCTTGCAACTTTAAACAGTTTAGTAAATTTAGTGTATCACTTTTTGTTTTTTATAAAGCCATTTAAGGTTTTATTCTATCGTGTTTGTTATTCTTAAGTTTTATTTTTGTGAAAAAAAAAACGTTTTTTTTTAGAGTTAGCATGTTTTGATTCGGATGGTGGATAAAATTTTTAAAAGACGTATAGGAAAAAAAAAAAATTGCTGTTATGCACTGGAGAAAATAACAGAAAAAAAAAAAAAAAAAAAAACTGTTAGAAATTATTTTTTTATTTATGTTATTTTTGTTTGTTTGTTTTTTTTTAGTTATTTTCGAAATTGGTACTTTTACTATTACCGTGTTAGGTACTTCTAGTATTATTTCTAGTCATCATGATAGTAATAGTAGTGATGATGATGATAGTACTTTCATTCACTGAGAATCTCCTGACAGCAATTTATACTAACAGTGTACATATATAGAATGTATTGAAAAAATTTTGAAAAAAAAAAACAAATTGGAGTGCATGTGATGAAACAAGCGAAAAAAAAATGTATTTGTATTTCTGTGAATTTTTTTTTTTTTTTTATTGTTAGTGGTGGTTTGTTTTTTTTATTTGCTGTTGTTGTTTATTATTGTTTTTTTTTGCGCGCCTTTGAAGTCAAATAGTCGTAGTTAAATTGAGATAGTTAATTGGCATCCAACACTGGTTATTTTTGGTTGTTTATGTTGTTGTATGTGTGTTTGTTTTTTGTTACTCTACTTATAATGATGACTTTTAGAAAAGACCGCGAATTTAAAACGATGAAATAGAAAAAAGAAAATAGTATGAAAAAAAAATAAACAAAAATTGTGGTTCTGATTCTGCATATATAGAAATAATAGTATGGAGTTGAGTGCAGGTTAAAAGAAAATTGAGAAATAAATAAAAAAAAAAATCAAAAATTGATAAATTGATACCAATGAATGACATAATAAAATGTCATTTATCATGGTATCATATGGGAAATTGGTTTTTATGAGAATTTTGAGGTTAGGTTGATTGGTTAATTTCTTTTTTTATATTGCTTCGTTTTTGTTTTTTTTTTTTATTTAGTATTTATGGTAGAGATGACAGTGTCTAAAAGAAGAAAAACAATGTATAACAAAGTGGTACTGTCTACCATAGTGTGTTTTTTTTTTTTTGTTAAATAACATTTTAGGTTTAAGTGTATATAAGGATATAAAATAGTTAATATAACGAAGGATAATCATGATTTTTCGTTATTTTTTCCTCCTTCGCTTGTTATCAATTTAATTTTAATGATTCTAATGGACTAAAGAAAATTTCATTTTATAGACATCATTTAATAATAATAATAATAATAAAATACATAATGATGGTTATGTAATTAAAATGATAATTTTTGAAAATTAATGGAAAAAATTTTTATTTCGTTTATTATGATTTATTTTAATTTTGAAATAAAGAAAATGAAAAAAAAATTGGTAATAAAAGTAAAGTTGAAATTATTGGAAATAATTATGTGATGGAATGAGAGCTAAAAAAAAAAAAAATTTTTTTATAGATAAATATGTAGATATAGAATAAATAACAAAAATATAATGATAAAAATATTTTTATTATTTTGAGATCTGATTAAGTTTTGGATATCAATAAGGAATAAAGAGATTTTAAATTGAATTTGCAAAATACTTTGACAAAATAGGTAATTAACGGATGCTGGACTATATTTAGGTATGTTGTAGATATATGAAATAATATATATAAATAGAAAAAAAAAATATTAAAATATATTTGGGAAAGGAAAGATGTAGATTAAAACTAATTAGTAATTATATTTATACTAGTGAATCCCCTTTGCAATTGCACAGAAACAGTTCTTTCAGGTACGATTTTATATAAAAAGAAATATTTGTTTTGGTATAATTGTAGTTGTTTTTTTTTAATTGCTTGATTCTTGAATAATATATATAATGAAATTAAAGTATAATACCTAATACTTTATGGCGAAATTAATACTAATTTCAATATGACTTAACACATTTTAATCCAATTACTCTCAACGTAGTAGATCGATGTATTTTAATTCGTTTATAGTCAAAATTGTTTATAGTCACAATTCTGTTATAGCAATAGTCAACAATTTGTTTGAAAGAAAGTAATTAAATTCATAAGTTCATACAATCGATGTCGTTTATAATTCACATTAAAATATAATCGATATTTTTTCAGTAAAACAAAAAATAAGTCAAAAGTGAATAATTATTTTATTAAAAAACTGATGTATATATTGTCTTTTTCTGTTCTTTATTACAAATATATATATTTTGTGATTACATAACAGAATAGCTTTTTATGAATAAAATAAAGTTTAAAATTGTTATATACGAAAGATATTTTATTGAATTTGATTTTGTTTATAAAGATGCAATTTTTTTTGGACTACGCCCTATAGTCACAAAACGGTTATAGTCAGAAATATTACTGAAATTTAGCGAATGACTATAACCGTGATTTTTTAATAATAGCAGAAGCAAATGAACTAACATTAATTATATCATTTTTGAAGAGTATGATCTGATCTTATTTTTGTTTTCAATTTTTGTTTGTGTTTATGTTTTTGTACTTTTTTTTATAAGTTTGTTTGTTTATTTAAAATGATAGAATTTTTATGAAGCCTTTTTAAAAATTCTACGTGATTGAAATTCATTTTAGAGTGTAGATGTCGCTCAACTTGGAAAGAACCGTAATTTATTTAGTGTAAATATTTGAAATATTTTGAGTATTTGGCAGCAAGGACTTGCTAAAATTTTAATATTTTTGTGGTGTAATTTACTATTCAATTATTTTTGCTTTTTTACTCACCATGTCGTTCATCTTGTGTATTATAACATATAAAATATAAACTACAATAAATATGCTAATTTGGTTTTTGTCTGAAGCCTTTTATAACAACAACAATAATAATAAGCAACAGGTGATTAAGAATGAAATAATGAGAATTGAGAAAATAAATAATTTTTTGTTTTTTAATGTATTATATAAGATGTAGATGTAGGTAGAAGTAAAATGTAGTGATAAAATAGTACCTACTAATTCACTTTTTTTTTAATTATGACCCTAGGATATAGCTGTATGGTCTTATAATTTACATTAAAAGTTAATTGACAATATAGTGAATTTATCTTTGATTAGACATTATTATTTTTCATTTCATATTTTTCGCTTAACAATAAAAAAAAACTACATTAAATTTAAAAATTGCATACTTAAGAGAAAATATAGTAAGACTCTTTATTTAATTTAAAAAATAGAATCAAGTCACCTTGCTATTTTTTTTTTTTTTTTTTTTTTTATTTTGCTTACAAATAAAATACTATTTTCTATTATGTCGGGTAATCACAAATATATACTACATTAAAAAAAATAAATAATTCTAGAAAAAACTAGGTTAAAATTAGGTAAAACATTTAAAAATTTAAGAAAAGAGAGAGAAAAATAAAAATTTACCGGAACACAGGAACATTATTATTAACATCCACCTTCGCAAACGATATTGCAATCTTAAGCTGTTACTAAAATTCACATACAGCATCTACAAATTTACAAGAACAGTACATCACCAGAAGAAGCACATCACAATAAAAAAAGAACAGCTAAAACTCAAGACGAACAGCATTTATTGGCTTATTGGGAAAAAATGCCACACCAGATCTGGATTACAAAGTGTTGCTATATAAAGCCATTCTGAAACCAATCTGGTGCTATGGATGTCAGTGATGGAGAACTACTTCTAATAGTAACATCGAAGCAATTCAAAGGATGCAATCAAAAGTTTTTCTAATGTACCCTTGGTACATTAGAAATATCAATCTACTTAATGATTTGAATATACTCTTAGTTAATGAAGAACTTGAAAAATGCAAATACAGATATTCAACCAGAATAATTCAGCGCCCTAACCCTTTGGCGAGAGATCTACAAAGCATTCCAATAACCAGCAGGTTAGAAAAAAGTCGCTAGCAGTAATGTAAAGCACAACATTGGAATGAACAAACAAATATGAAGTAGAACTTCCAACATTTTTAGATTTTAAGATTTGAATAAACCATAAAGGTCACATTTTTTCACAAATTATTGTAATTATCTTTTAGAAAGATTCAATAAATACAGTTAAGAGCGGCAAAAAAAAAGTTTTATTTTTAGTATTATGATTATGGATTATGGATATGACACTACTATTAGAATGTAAAATATTTAATATCAAACTGTGCTTAATTCGATTGTTTATAATTTTGAATTCAGTTGTTAGAAGTTCATATTTAATAATATTAGGTAACCTGACATACTTTTCAGTATACAAACTACTAGTAGGATGTAATATAGGAAGATCATGAGCTAATTTTATTCATTTTTTATGTACTATATCAAGCTTGTTTAGGCAAATATATGGAGTCCTATGTCCAAATCAGGTTAAGGTAGCAAATATGGGATTTGATGAATATATAGGAACAATAGTCCTATCGGTTAAGAACTTACTTACATTATGATGAAAGATGATACATACACATTTACTTTACATTATTGTTGGTGTTTTTTGAGTTGTAATGTGCATACTTTTAAAATTGCCCTCAAACTATTTTTTTTCTTTATTGAATTCATATTTATTTACCTTATAACTTAACAATGTTACCTTATTTATAAAAAAATAAAGGTTAACTTCGTTAACGCAAGCCTATGAAACCAATTAAGTTAAAATATGAAGTGTATAGGCCTTACCATAAGCTGTGTGGCTTTATCAGTTAAATTTGACTAAGTTAATCAAAAAAATAATTTGTTTTCTATGAGGTTTTCTATAGTATAGTAAAAATAAAAAAAAATAAAAACATATATTATATAAAACAAAATATAAAATAAAATAAAAACAAAAATTAAATTAAGATATTCAATAGGAATAGAGTGAACATAAAAATTATAATAAAAAAGTAAATATTTATTTAAATAAAAACTCCAAAAAAATTTTTTTAAACAGACAAATATTTTACTAGATTAAAAATGCCATTATCACAGTATTAAAATATTGATTTATTGAATTTTATTATTCTTAGGCGTATCGGATAAAAATAACGCTTAAGTAAGATTTTTCTATTCTGTCAAGCGCAAACGTTTTAAATTTGCATCATAACAAAAAAAACTTTCCAGTACCTTCAGCACAGTAAAAATTTTTATCACACCTATCTTACCGAATCTGCCCGGAAAAAATATTCCACTACACTGATTTTTAATCAGCTAGTGAAGCATCTAATGAAATATGAATGATTTGTTAACTTATATCAAGCTTAAATCATAGACCATAATTCGATTATTATTAATGCCTTATTATGAAGATTATACTTATATCATTGCGTTTTCTCATCCGCTAATAATTATTATGTTGCTAGCATATAAAAACGGATATACTAACTATAATGAATGAACAATCATTAGTAACAGATTGTACAATTTCAAAAATAATTGATGTCAATAAATTTTCTTTTTATCTTTATATTTTATTTTTTTTTTTTCAAATGAAATTTTCATTTCAAATATTTTATAAGCAAGATCTGTAATGTTCCCTTACAAGTAGTTTGAAACAAATAGATAAATATTAAAGAGAAATAAAACAAAATCAAGCAGTTAAAAAAACAATAAAAACAATAAAATAAAATACAATTAAATTTATTTATATTGTTACATATAATACAGTTATATAATTTAACAACATTTATAATTTAAATACTAATGGGTGTTATAGGTGTGTAATTAGTTTAATTGGTGTAGTTGTTTTTTTTTAAAACATACTTTGAAAATGAGGAATCGATTAAGGACTTGGGCTCTTCTGAAGGAGATGTTGTATTGGCGTAGAACCTAATGACCATATCCCAAAGATAACTGGAATTGCTAGCTTTCCAAAAATATATATCTTTAGTGGGGCATCTTATCCTTTAAGGAAGAAAAGGACATTTGAAAGTATCCGTGTTGTTTTGTTGTTTTTGTATAAAAACCGTTAATTCCAGCAATCCTTGGGATATGGTTATTAGGTCCTACACCGATACAATGTCTTCCTCGGGATTCCCAGGACTTGTATTTCCTACCCAATATTCACATTCTGTCAATGGGTTCAAATATAAGCGTAAAATTAACAAGATATCGAAGTCGAGAATTCGTGTTAATATCAATTTATAAAATGGTGTAGAGATAATATTGGGCTTAAAATATTTAATTCTATACTATTCAGTACAATATATTTAAATGAAGTAATTTAAATCGATGCTCATAAGAAGGCAGACGAAACGACAAGACACTAGCTTAAAAAATTTCATTTAAATACCTACAATTCTTTGAATGTCAACATAATAAAATGAAGACCATATTTGGTGGGCATATTTCAAATAGATATCGTTCAATAATTGGTAAAGGGTTTTTAAAATTTAACAATCAGAAATTTCCATTGTTCAACATTTTATAAATCCTAATAAGGAAAAGGAGTATACGTTTAATAAATCCTATTTATTTTGTTTTAATAAACCAAAGTGCTAATGGTATTACCTATAGCACTTACGTACCGCTTGTTATTTTCTTAAATTTCTATAAATTGCACGTTAACATATCCGAGCGAATATTCATGTTCCATATTCATGAAGCTCGAACTATGAACGAATTTTCGTAATTGGCTTATCTTATTTATTTTCTTATTTAATTCATTATTTTCTCAATTGAGCCCAATCACTCATACAGAGTATATATATATTTAAATACAATAGTTTATTTATTTTTTTTTTAAATATCAGGGCACAAAAAAATAAAAGTACGAAATTAATATAGAACCATATACTAAAGAAGACTAATCCATCATAATTCAACAAAATAATTTCAGCAAAATAATATCAGCAATAAAAAAACAAAAAATTGAATATTTCAACAACACTTATCTTATATATATCAGTCGTATATATTAATCTTATAGGTTATAGGATATAATCCAATAAATCGTTATTTAACTGTAAGCCAGAAATTAGTAAAATTATCAGTATTGAACAGCTCAACACTATACGAAAACGAATATCCTATATAATCGCTTTACGCATTCGCATAGCAAAACTTGATGACTGTAGTATTTTATTTACTGAAGAAATGTATATAATAAATAATAAATAGTCGACGAACTATAACAAATAGAATAGAATAATTAATTATATAGTTAATAGAATAAATTAAATTAAATATTTTGAATTTTTTCAAATTTATTTCTATTTTTATAATTTTCTATAATAAGGTTGTTTATATTGGTAGCTTGTAAATCAATTTTTCTACAAATATAATCAATTGGAGATGAAGTGAATCTCAATATAATTATTATATGAATATTATGGGTTTTGTCTATAGAATTTACTTTTTAAATAGCTATGCAACTGTAAAATGCAACGGATTTGTCTTTTGTCAACAATATTTGTAATAAAATAGTAAAAATTGAATAGACCTAAATTAAATATTTCTATTTCAATAATAGCTATGTAAATTTAAAATGTATCTATGTAAAAACTCTACTAAAATGTATCTATGTTTTGTTTAAATTGTAGAGACTTATCGTTTCATGTATATGCACAAATTAATAATAAAATAAATAAAAAAATATTTTATTAATTATTTATATAAATGTTGTATAACAGTTAAACAGTTAAATTACCCAGGATTAGTTATTTATTTCTAAAAATATATAAGTTTCGTACCATATTTTTTTTAATTAGTTTTTATTTTACTTGGAATTTGGTTTAGTTTTTATAACTCATACATGGATTTATTTTAATTCTATATATGAGTTTTTAAACTAATCAACATAAGTGTTTTCTAGGTAGTTCAACACTATGACATGACCTACTGATTTGTTCAGGTAGTTATGGCAAGCGAAGCACTTTTTAATTAAAGGATTAAAAAATTAAGTTAATCCTGTTATAACATTCCGTAATAAAAATAAAATTCGGAAACAAATTATTTTATTATTGTTTTAGCAAATTTTATATTTACTAATAGTATATATTTTTCACTCCAAGTTTTCGTAGGAGGGTTTTAAAATATCGTAACTACCTGAACAAATCAGTAGTCCCTTTCTCGATTTGAGATCAAATAAACAACCATTCAGCTGCAGAAAATGTCAAATTGCTATCTGTGGAAAAAGAAGGAAAGACGATCTTAGATTTCTTTCCTCAGTCGAGTACAAAACACTGAAGAAGTCTGCAAGTAGTAGACGAAATACGCGTATTTGTATATGATAAGCATATCAGTAAAGTTAAAAGAAAATATTCGATAATTTTCGACAATTATTGAAAATAGTGTTGTTGTACTCCTAATAGTCTTCAACGAAAAATTTAGACAAACAAAACATTGGAAAGAACGTATGTAGAGGATATAGGCAATAGTTGTACGTAATATTACATTTATAAATATTATTTTTTGTTAAGTCAGTACATCTATGAAGATACTACAGCCATTTTGTAAATAACCAATATGCAAAAGTTATAATAAAAATTAAAATAATTTGTGAGGGACCAGGGTCCGGGTCGGGAGGAAGTTAATTTAACCATGTTATAAAACAACCGGAAATATAATTATTGCATATATGCATGCATACATACTATAGAGAGGACATATATGCTTTTGACGAGCTGGTTTCGATGTCAATTGCAAGCGATTTTAAATTAATTGTAAACTTTCCAATAAAAGGTTTCAGTTAGTAATTATCCCGAATTCATAAACAACATTCAAATAGTTATTGAAATATAGAACAATTAAATTATTTTTGCTAATTTGTTGTAGATTCATTTTGAGTGTAATTTATAGCTCTATTTTGAACATAAAAATATTAGAGAAGCATATTAAAATCTAAAAATCTGTAAGTGAGCAAAAATTAATTTGGATCTTAAAAGACATGCGCGGGTAGTAGAGCTTGCTTAGAATATAAGCAGGATGTGCATATAATAATTGTCTTATGATTAGATTAATACATAATTCATATAGAATGATGCAGAGTCGAACATTGAAGAAATATTGAAGTAGTAGACGAAATACGCCTATCTGCATGATAAGCGTATGTAGCAAATATACTCTAAGTGAGCTCTAAGCTCTTATTGAGATGAATGAATAAAAAATAAAATAAAATAATAATCAAAGAAAAGTTATTTTCAACAATAATTCATATTTATATATATCAAAACAAACATAATGATATTAACAATGATATTTATTTAAAACAAACGATAAAACACTGTGCACAAGAGTTAACACAAAATATTTCGAAATTAGATAACCATGTAAAGTCCGTATAGCCCGTTCATTTAGACATACGAATATCTCGCTTCTTTCATGTTCTCTGATGGTATCTATTAGCATTCTGTGATTCTCCTTTATCCAGAAATTTACAAATAGAAGCTCATCTGCCACCTACTTCCCCCAAAAAATTTATCGTCGATAAATTTGATATATGTTCCACAGTGGAATTAGTTCTTTCTTTTACCTCATATATTTTATGATTAGTTGAACATTTTCAAAATCTCAAAAAATCATTAATTTTGTATTTCAAGCTCAGTATCTAGCCCTAACCTATCTAGTATCTAACGCAAAGTTGGGCAATATGATATAGCTAATTGCAGCATGAAAATATAGAAATACCAACTTAGTGAAAACATTCAATTCAAGAAACTAAATCTAAGGTTTGAAAAGCGGTCATGTACAAGCCCTAGATTCGGTATTGAATTAAAAGGGAAAAAAATTAAAACCTAATTCGATGGTCAGTATCAAAATAAATATTAGGTTAGTTTTTGTTGGGCTCGGTGGTATTAGTATTTTATATACGATTCCTGAAAACTGGACCGTGCCATCTCCCGAACACTATTTGTTATAGCTACGGCTTAATAAAATAAATAGATTTACATTTTTAGCTATATTTTAGTCCAAATTAATCTATAAAGAAGAAAAGAGATAAAAATTGTGAATTTTAACAAATTGAAAACTTTTATAAACTACCCGCCGCTAGTTGTAATCCTTACAAGACAAATACATTTTTTTTTTTTTTGCATTTCCAGTGTTATCGCTTTGACAAATTTTTGGTCAATTCTTTGGTCTATTTCTATTTATTCTAATACTTCTCTACAGGTTTTCTAATGTTATCTGTTACCTTGTAAAATTGGTGCGGAATTCATAGCAATATCAGTATTCCCTGGATTTTTTAGCTTTTAAAATTCGTTTATTTAAAATCCATTTTCAATTTGTTATTTCCCGACGAGAGACACTATAGGTGTAAAAATATCTTAAAATAGAAATTTAACTTTACCAAACTGAGAAATTTCTTCAATGCTTGGATACACTTGTATCAATGTTTGTATGTTTGTATGTTTGTGTATACTGCTCTTAAAAGTTCGTCAATGTACGGTTGTATTTTCAATTCAAATTAGATCTGTATAGACTTGAAATCTGTTTCATTATAAGACATATGACACATGATACAATTTATCCTAATATCTGGACGAAGTGTGTCATTTTAAGCAAACACTTATATTAATAAGTATATTAACAATAATTATCTGAGATCTATATATAAGTAGGTAATATGTCCATTGAAGAAAGTATTTACAGTACGTTGCCGTCGTGTGAAACATTTTTCGAAAATGTTTAATTTGGTTGAGTTAAGCTAAACTCGAATATTTTTTGGTATATTGGTAAAGGATCAATGTTTCCGGCGGTAAACAGAATTTTTTTATCCTTAACATCTAAGATAATATTATATTGCAGAGACAGAAAGTAGAGTATTGTGGCACATTTTAGTGATTTAAACAAAATTAAGTACTAGGGAATAGATACTTGGAAAATACAGTTATATCACTATATATGGTACACACCTAAATCTTTAATTAAAATTTTTTATGTGGTACATAATTTGATTAAGCAAATTTTTGTGGAAAATCAACCAGTTTTTGTCCTTGGTCATTCAGAAATAGTTCCATTTGAAAATGTAATTAGATTCGACTTAAGCTACTAAAATAATGTTCAGATAGAAAAATGATTACGAATTGGATGCAGATCAAGACAGCGACAAAATGAGATGTAATTAGATTAGACTTAAGCTCCTAAAATAATGTTCATATAGAAAAATTATTACGAATTGCACACAGATCAAAAAAGCGATAAAATTAAATCTAATTAGATTAGAGTTAACCTCCTAAAATAATGTGCAGATAGAAAAATGATTACGAATTGGATGCAAATCAAGAAACCGATCAAATGAAATTGCTATAGTACTCATTTTTAATGTAACCCTCCAGGACAAAGCCGATAAGTGTAAGAAAATGAAATTAAAAAAAATGTAGAGAACTGAGAAAATTAGATTAGATTGTATGAATTCGCTGCTGTGTTCCACATTAAGGGATTTGTAGATAATATCAATTTCTTTCAAGTTAGGCATTCGATATTAGTTCGAATACAAATCGATATAGATACATTGTAAATATAAAAATTGTATAACAAAATAGAACTTACCTTTATTCGCACAATTTTGGCGGCTTTTTATTAATCCTTTTCCAAATGAAATTATATTATAATTAAATTTAAATTGTTGTAAGAGAGGTATACTTTAAATTTCAATTTTTTTTGCTTTATTTTAGTATAATTATCACTTTATAAATCACATTCAAAATTTCAAAAATAAATTTCAATTTGTAAAAAAGTTTTACTTATAAGAATTTTGATGTTTACATTATTTCACCTCAATATTTCTACATTTTTGACTTAGTCGATTTTTAATATTCAAATTCAAAACACTGCACAATAAATTTTCTTGACCTTACTGTAAAATAATTTATGTCACTTATTTATTTTTATTTATTTATTTTTTTTTTTTACTTATCTGTAAACAAATAATAAAGGTTAAGAATTTTATCTTTTGTTGGAAATGGAAAAGGATATTGATCCTTGTTTATTATGACTTTTTTTTTTTTGTGAAATTGGAATCTTATGATTATTTTTAAATTCTAATTTAAGTTGTTAATTTTGACTTGAACAACCATTTGTATGGTAGGAAGGATATTCAAAATTAAAATTTTGATAATCATCCGCTTTTATTATTTTATTGAAAAAATAAACACGACCATTCAAAAAGCTCACTTATATTCATCTAAAAAAAATGCGATCCAACATTATTCACCAAAATTGTAATTTTTTCGACAAAGCTAGTTTTTTTTTTGTATGTTGTTTTTTATTTTGGTTTTATACATCATTATTTTATTTTTTATTTTAGCTTTCTTTATATATTCAGTTTGGTGTTGTTTTTTTTTTTTTGTTTTTTTAATACAATATAAAATAACACACTTTGAATATTTGAAATAAACAAAAAAAAAATATAATTTATATAATAAAAAACTGTGAAATAAAAAACATAAAAAATAAAACAAGAATAAAGTAGGTACATATAGGTAACCACGAAATAATGCAAAAAACAAAAAAAAAAAAAAAGTGCATAGGATATTCTCCTTACTCACCCTTATTAAAATGGAAATAAAAAAATAAAATTAGTTTGGTGGATGTAGATGGGTTGAAAAGTTTTTGGATATGATATTTGATCCAAAATTAGAGATTGTAAAGCTATAAATACAATCAATTGTGTTGACTATGTAGACATACAGGATATCTTACTATAAAAGTTTTCAGAGTAAACCGATTGTAAAATGATTTGATTTTGTCAAACTGAAATACTGTATATAAGTAGTTAATGCACCATGTTATGTTTTTTTTCAATCCGATTTTAATATAAATCTGCAGTCTTAATATAAAATACACCTATATTTACTTATTTTACATTTGGGTAGACTATAACTATACAATCACTCTTCGATAGTAATTTTTTAAAAATTTTCTAAAAATTCATTCTAATAATATGTTGTTTAAAAACTTAAATATAGTACTAATTACTAATATATAGTACTACTCATCAAATCATGTGACTAATAATTTTTATAGATGTTTTCATTTTATTATTCGCTTGGGTTGAGATATTTTGTTGATGTTTTCTCAGTGTAGACTTTACGATGTAGGTTACTATTCTGTTCTATAGTCATGGTATATGTGAACAGTAAATTATTATAAATTATCGCAACATAAATATTCAAGAAGAGTAACAGTCTCAAAGAGGACATGATGAATAAAGAAAAATATAATCAACGTTTACAAAGTCTCATAAATTGGGAAATAGAATGGAATTGTTTGTGTCAATAACAATTATTATATTGTATATCAATATGACCATTTTTACGCCGCAACTGCTGCTGTGATAAATAATATTATCAAATGAATTTTACAACAGTAAACGTTCGTCCTGTGAATTATATAAAAGATTTACTTTTAACAGTTATTATATCTTAGTACAAAATTATTAGATTAGTCCTTCCCATGCAATTCCATTTACAAAAATCAAAGCAAAAAAGAAAATTTATACTCTCAAGACAGAATATTCTACTACTACATCTACCTACATATAAGATTCTGCATATGTAAACTGCTTCAAGACAGTAAATTTTGCTGAGAAAAATCGACATCGAAATGTCAACATATCAAAAGTAAAAATCTTCAAGACTGAATAAATTTTGTTCTAATTTATAAATTCAGATAGAAGAAAATCATTAAAATATTTTTCATCGATCCTTCTATTTTTCGGGGGAGCATTAAGTGTAGGACTGTGTCATCTTTAACTCAAAATTAAACTAATCTGTTATACTAACCATTAATACAATTCTGACTCTAACATTTGGGGTATCTTTGATCAGTCAAAATCAGTTTGAACAGTTTTGTTCTTTTAAGTCGTCTCAAAAGGATTTGATTGTTATAACTAAGATATTTCTATTAGCTCGACGTAGACTTAAGATAGCATAGAATGCATCTTATACTTAAATAGCTTGAGATTTATATTGAAAAAATGAAACGATTATAAAAATGTAAAAAACATCACATTTTTAACTTAATATAATCTTGTTGCTATGTTTCTACTATATCTAATTCAACTGCACCCTACCCTGCTCATAAAGACTCTGCAAAAGCAAAACTGAAATATTTGCAAAAATTCTCAAAAACCAACCGTAAAAGTAAAATTTTTATTTAATAAATTTTATTCAAATTTCTAAATAAAAATAAGCCAAATATATGAACACAAGAAAATTAACTTTAACTCGTTCACACCCAAGAAAAAAATTTCACTTCGATTAGTTTTACAGAACAAAAATTTAATACGAACCTAATAATTTTGTGGCTGTGGTTATATAAAACTAAACAAGAGCCACAGATCGATGCTTTTGTGTTTTAAATTGAAATATCAATTATTATGCGATATAAAAGCATTTCATCACATTTCAAAATTATTGTCTGAAAAGTTTAAATGCACAGAAGCACCAGACCTTATTGAGTCACAACTTTGTTATTTTAATTTATAATTTTCAGACCTTGTGATTAATAAACTAATTCAATTGCCTCGATCTTGGAATATTCTATCTTAAAACATTATGATATATCAAATATTATAGTCCGTAATTGTCTCCAAATTCTTTCTAAGCTATAATTCAATAAAACAAAAATTATTGAAATATATTTTTTTGATCCAAAAACTTTTCAATTACTCTCACTTCAAATTATATTATTTTAGTCCTTTTTAAAAATCCAAAATGCATCATCAACAGCCTATAATATACCTACAACAATAATAATGGCAAAAAATTAACAAAAAAAAAAAAAAAATAATATAAATAGCTAAAAAGCAATAAAAACACAGCAACACAACAACAACAATTCACAAAAAAAAACCCCTAATTTTTTTTTTTTTTTAAAATCAAAAAAAAAATGTAAAAAAAAAATAAATAAATAAAGTAAAAACAAAATCAAACAACAGTCAAATTAAAAAAAAAGTCCAAAAACTAAAATTTAATTTTTTTGTGTTTATTATTTTTGATTTTTGTTTTTGTTTTTGTTTTTGCAATGCAATGCAAATAATAATATGCATCACTACTACTACTAACATATGCATGTGCATAGCTAAAGCTATGGATGCTATAAATAAAAATTTACACACGAAATAAAAAATAAACCCAATATCAAACACATACTGATAAACACACGCATTGTAAATAGAAAAATTTAATACGGAAAACACAATCACACAATCGTAGAACTATAAAATAGAATAAAGTGTATATTTATGCACTTATTTATTATTTCGCTCAGTCTCTCTTTTTCACTCTCACTCTCTCTCTCACTCCTGTTCTCTGTCTCTTTTTCTCTCACTCACCTTCTGACTCACTCTTTCTACCTATTATCCTTTAAAATATAATCTCTGCGTGCGAATCAATGTAAGTGTGTATTGCGTAAAAAATATATATTATTTGCCAAAAAAATAAATAAAAAAATAAAAACAACATAAAAATTTAAAAAAAATTATTTTTAATTCCAAAAAAAAAAAACTAAAAACTTTTTTTTTCATGTGTTATTTTTACTATTTTTGTTATTATTATTATTATTTACTTTTTTTTCAAATTTTTAAATTATTATATATTTATCTATATCTTTATTCTCCTCTTTTTTTTTTTATTTTGTTATTGTAATTTTCTCCCAAGTGATAGAAAAATAACATCATTTTCATTTCCAGTTTACGTATTATATAAAAATTTACAACAATAAAAATAAAAAGAGAAATAAAATAAAAAAAAGCGCAAAATATTTCTCTTCATAATATATGCACAGCATAGCGGCAATATAACAAACACATAAACAACAGTAACAGCAACAACAAACGGCACCAAAAACAATATAATCAAATAAGGATAAAACAAAAAAAAAAAAAAACACAAATGTCCTTACAATTCGAATTTTTCATATTTATTTAAAAAATTGTGTACAGGTTAAAAAAAAACACAGGTTATAAAGAATTTACAATGTAATACGAGTTGCCTAGAATAGCAATCAAAATTAATAAGTATGAAAAAAAAATAAAAATTTTAAATTGGTTTTGTAGATAAATATTAATTGTTAGATTTCGAATAGTTTTTATTTATCACAATAGAGTGAGTGCTTCATCTTTATTATGTGTGAAGTAGGGGATTGTAAAACTTTTATTAATATGAGTTTATCTTTCTAAATAAATATAACATCAATGTAGATATGAAGGCGAGAAATATAACCAGTTGTAGATATTCTCTGCTATTTCGATTTATCTTAGCAACTGACTTTAATTTGAAAAAATTTCTGATTCGAAATGTAAAGGAGGACAACATTTATACTCCCGGGGCTTGTATTAAGGGTCCGATTATTAAACTTTATCTTCAAAAACAAAAGGGAAATCATATTATTGAAAAAATAAGTAGTCAATGTTCAATCAACTTTACTGGTTAATGAGACGCTTCTTTAAACTGTGCTTCTTTAGAGTGCAAATCAGCAGTATATATACCATCAGCGTAATCTGAATTTAAATTTCAAAATTGAACTGAGATGTACCGTTAATGCCCCTTGGTATGTGCGCAAAGCTATAATAAGGCTAGATTTGAACATCGGATCTATCTTTATATCGTTTCTAGATTCACTCAAATTTATTTGTCTCTTAACTAATCAAAAACTAAAATAGACTGATACTGAAATGTTTCAGACTCCTGGATTTAAAAATAAAGTTTACTTGAGTCTATAAATTACAGGTACTTTTAAACTATCCCCCAATATTGTACTCAATATATTTCTTATAATAGTTAATATAGATTTACAGAGTAAATATATTAAAAAATCAAAATCGTTGAGGTTATGGTTTTGCGTCTAAAGTCTAAAGTGTAGAAGAAAATGTGTAATGCTAAACTATATGTGAGCTTGATGTGGAAACGTGAATTAAGCCAAAAATTTTATTAAGTTTTTAATTAAATTATGTTGTGTTCATCAGCTGTGCGATATTGACCTTAAACTCTTCAGAACACATTGTTGTGAGAGTTGTCTCCTTTGGAGGGATCAAATACAGATGGACATGAAAGAAATTTAATACCTTCGGCTGTATATATGTTTTTTTCTAGCTTTACTCCCCTTTGGAGCACAGGGCTTCCGCAAAACTCTCACAGCTGACTCTGTTCTACGATAAGTATTTAATTTCACTGCACATTGAGTTACTGTATTCTATTTCGTTATTAACTGATCTTCGGCATGTTTTCCGCGGTCTACGGACTTACTTTTCTTTTGCTCTGAGAATTCCAATCCAAAGTTTGCCTTACGATATTTTTTGAAGGTCTTGTGGGGATGATCCCGCTTCATTTTTTCTTTTTTATTTGAATGCCTATTACATCTTGTGGGGCCATTTTCTAGAGTTCATTATTTCAAATTATTCGGAGCCAGAATATCTTGTATATTATTCGCAGGCATTTGTTAACGAAGACCTGCATTTTTCTTACCAGCAAGACAATATTAAAAAACGAAGAACTATATTTTCCCTGCCGAAGACAATACTACAATAGACCTAGAACTTCCCGATCTTTGGAATCTGGATGTAGTTTGAAGTGGTAAATAAGAAAAATGCAGTGAATTAAGTAATATTTGGCTCACAGCTACATTTGATTAAAGTCAATTTGTTGTGGTAAGTAGAATATATTCATCAGGTAATATTCTTTATTGCATATATTTACAACGTCGATACACGAATGGACACCAATAAAATTTTGTTTATTTTTATTTAAACTGTGAAATAAAATTTTCAACAGAATAAATTGCAACGAAATTGTATTAAAAATTGAATTTACAATGCATTATTTTTTGACAAGTAGCTCACTTGAGTTAGACTGCTTATTTTGAAGAGGTTGTATCATATCAATTCAGAATTAAATAAAATTGTTCTTTAACATTATTAGTTGTTCGGAGAAGAATGACAGACCTGTAAGCGGACAGTTTGTTTTTGTAATAGAAGATACAATTCATAATATGTACTTCAAAAATTGCCATGAATATAGACGATATTTATTTTTGTTTTTGCGCTTCCTGTCAATTCGAAAATCTGTGATGTAACTTTTTTTGTTTTTTATTTTTGTTTTGTAATAGTTTATTAGGATTTTCTCATACAAAGTTTATATTCAATATTATGACATTGTTGCGATATTATTGTATAAAGGCAGTTAAATAATGATAGAAGACAGGTTTCTTTAAACAGATGGGTACCTATTTTCTTTTACATATATATTATTATGTAAACTGTGTTGTGCTTTAGGTAATATTATCCTTTTACAATACAAAAAAAAGAAAAAAACACAGACATAAAGTTATGTTTTGGAACGCAGCTTAATAAAAACAAAATGGTAAGGAAGAAATTGTAATATAATATTATGATAATATGTCTATTTATGCAATGGGATAAGAAATATAACATAAATATCAAGATTATGTCTTATCTAATATAAAAAATTTTATTCTGGGAGATTTTTAAAGACGAATGCAATTTAAAATCTTTATTGAATCACTCATATTCTCTCACACCCAATCTTCAAATAATTTGAGCTTTCGGTAATGCCTCATTGCTGCTAGATTCATTTGGATGCTAAATCAACAATGTTATGGCAAATTGGTATTTGTGACAATGGAAAGATCATAATATTTTCTTAGTACTGTTGGGTAAAATAGCAATTCAAATTTATAGCTCAGTTCTAGCTAGCTAAGCTAAATTTGAGCTAAACTTGAGCTAAACTGTTTGTAAATTTGAGTAACTGAGCTAAATTTCAGCTACACTGAGCTAATAGAATTACATAAACATTATTGCTATATAATGTTAAGATAAACATCAAAATATATATAGTTTTGTTTATTTTATTATAACTAGTGAATCCCCTGTGCAATTGCACAGAAGCAGCTCTTTCAGATACGATTTTATATAAAAAGAAATATTTATTTTGGTATAATTGTAGTTGTTTTCTGAATCGCTTGATTCTTGAATATATATAATTTTACAATGAAATTAAAGTATAATACCTAATACATTATGACGAAATTAATACTAATTTCAATATAACTTAACACAATAAAATCCCATTACTCTCAACGTAGTAGATCGATCGATGTATTTCAATTCGTTTATAGTCAAAAACGTTGGTAGTCACATTTCTGTTATAGTCAACAATGTTTTTGAAAGAAAGTAATAAACTTCATAAGTTCATACAATCGATGTTGTTTAATGTCACATTAAAATATATCGCCAATTTTTTCAACAAAACAAAAAAATAAGTCAGAAGTGATTCTTGTTTTCAATTTTTATTGTGTTTTTGTTTTTGTACATTTTTCTATAAGTTTGTGTGTCTATTTAAAATGACAGAATTTTTATAAAGCCTTTTTAAAAATTGTCCGTGATTGAAATTTATTTTAAAATATAGATGTCGCTCATTTTGGAAATAACCATCATTTATTTGGCTATGATCAGCTATTTGAAATGTTTTAAGTATTCAGCATCAAGAACTTGCTAAAATTTTAATATTTTAGTGGTGTAATTTACTATTCAATTATTTTTACATTATACTCACCACGTGATCGTTCATCTTATGTAGTATATATAAGATTATAAAATTAGCAAGCATAATTTTTAAATTAAAATAAATATCAATATATTTTTATAATTGCAATTTTATCTCTATCATATATTTTTTTTTACAATTCTTTTAAAATTGGTGTTTTCTAAAAACTTTATTAAATTTTACGTTACTTCTTTTAACATAAATCAATATTTTTTTACGCAGGTGGGAATCTTCAAAAGACACAATGAGCCGCGTAGCTTGACATTGTGTGTGTGATTCTTACCCACTAAACCACACCCTTCCTATATTGCGATCTAGTCCTACAGAACTAATGAGCAATTTTTTCTTGGCTTTACTTTATTTTTCAATGTAGACTACATCCAGCGATGTCTATCTAACTTTTCCTTTGACGTATTCATCCATAATCTTGAAGACCCATCGCATCAGCGACGAAAAACCAACCAGCTCTCCAAACGAATTTATAATTATGGAAGACTTGTGAAAAACCTCGTTTCGTTGGGAGTCAACATAACGAAATAAATCAATATAAACATTTTTGTTATAATAACCCATGTTTAAGCTTTTTTGACACGACTTACAGCACTCTAATTTAACATTGGCATGAATTCAGCATTCGTAGATGAAAAAGTTGTTAAAAATTTGACATAAAATCAAGTTACGATTATTTTATGAAAAACTTCAAGAAACATACAAAAATCACACACCAATCTTTGTGGACTGATCGAAAATATATATAATTTAATAGAAATCGCGTTTTAATGCACGCGCAAGTCAAGTAAAGACTAAACGAACAAACGACAATATACTCGGTTGAATTGTATACTATACTAAAAGCAGTTCTTTAAGTAAGTCAAAACTACAAAAGCAGGAAGTTCATCTTATGTACTAACTTCCTAAGTAGGTTACAGGTCCTTTCATTACATAATATACCAAACATCCCACAACATGTTTAACTCAGGAGCTACTGCATCAAAATTTAAATGTAGTAGACTTTTTTTGGCTACCTGTTCATGCAAATATTCCCGGAAATGAAGACGTATTGGCAAAAAAAACTACAATGGAAGCATTCGATACTGAACACAAATTATATTATCACAGAATTTCAAATATCTGTGCAACAAAATTTTATGGGAAAAATGTAGTTCTTCGAATAAGCTTATAACTTGAAAAGCGCGAGTGTATTCAAACCTTCAAAAATTAAACAATTAAAACTCATAGGTCATTGCAGTCTAACACACAGTTACCTCTTTGATGACCCACAAAAAAACAAACCTACATGTAGTTGTTCCATAGGATCCATCATCACAATTCACCATATTCTTATTGAGACTTGTAGTTTGTACAACAATGTAAGAACCGAACTTTGTATCACAGGGTTGAAAATTCTGAAACCAGAAATAACTGAGGCTGCCGGAAAATTCTGCATCTGATATAACAGTGGCTAGCGTTTTACTCCAATTCTACTTTTTCCTTTTAGGTTTTAGTTATTAAATTGGAATAATGTATTTTGCTCATTCAATGTGGGTAATAGGTTCAATTAATTTGTTAATGGATAGAAATTTTGAATGAAAGACTGAAATTTGATTTGAATGAAAAATGGAATTTGCATCTTAGAATGACACGTTAAATTTTTGACATCTTTGTATTTTCATATTTTAAAATTTTTTGCTTGTTTTCTTTTGTGTTTTGGAAGATGTATGGATTAATTAATGAAAAAGATATAGATATAAACTTGAAATTACCTACCTGTATTATGAAAACAATATTTAATGTGTGACGTTTTAAGCCATCGAAAAAATTAATTTAATATTAAATGGAACGTGTGGGGGCACTACTCTTATGTCAAAATGTTTAGTTTTCATTTCAAATATAGCTATCAAATTAAAATCAGATTAAATCAAAAATATTTTATTGCAACTATTTTAAGCAGAAAAAAAATAAACCAAAAACTTTCACTTAAATCAAGAATAGGAGTAATTAGTAAGGATTACAGGTCGATAGGAAGTGATGCTGTTATATAATATAAGAGTTATTGTGAGAAAGCAAAATTGGTAATCTGATAAACCTTCTGAATTGAAGGGGGGCCACCAAATAGGTCACCAAAGCAGTGGAATAAAAAACGCACAATTAAGTGATAATTAGTGTTCCAGAAGCGACTGGAATAATCAATTTTACCTACCTACCTGTACCTTCACATTTACCTTCTTTATAGAATATATAGGTGTAACAATTTTGGGGTTCAATTAAGGCTTATGGCACTTTACAGGGGAAAAAAAAATCGAATTTGCCAAAATCCAGAATAAAATGTATAATTTTTTTTTATAACTTTATTTAAGTGGCCTTTGAACACAATATAGGTTTTTTCAGGCCAGATCTTTACATTATTTTTTTGAATGTATAATTACTTTCGGAATTTTTCTCTAATACAGATAGAGTTTCTGATAAAAGCGAATATTTGACTTTTACCAAAAGGCTTTTATACAAAAACCATTAATTTTTCTATAAAAATCTTTTGAAAAAAGCGATATATACATTTTTTGCGGATATTTTACATAAACTTTAAAACCAAAAAAAAATCTGAAATCTCTAAATGTGTTTTATTATAAATTTAGGATTTGTTTTATGGATTTTGTACGGTTAAATTTTTTTTTTTTCAGCAATATGTTTGGTCTTTCTTTATTAGTAAAGTGTCATCGCGTCACCTGTTCAATTTACTACCTATTTCTGTTACTAACTAACCATAATGGATTATTCTGAAAAAATTGAAGTGATATTTAATGTACATACATTATAAGTTATTGAAAAAATTAAATAATTATTCTTTGACAATAATTAATTTCATATTTGATGCAAAGTATTAATTTTTTTGCAGGTGGAAAGCCTTTATGAAAATACAATATTTTACTTGAATGGAAAATTTTTAAGTACTCAAAAGTGGTAGATTTGGTAATCGTTAAAATATTAATAACCTAAATTATTTATGCATTTTATATTATTGTCGAATAGATTCTAATTTCAAAATAATATTTCCCTGAAAGAAAAATTGGTGGAAAACAAAAATTCTGTAAAGGCTGTAAGATTAACATTATAAATTTAATATACAGAAAAATGTACAAAAATGCAAATGCTATCAGTAACATTGATGTATCTAAACAAATGAATGATTTACAACAAACAGATTATAATAAAGTATAATATCTAAATTTCTGAATATAACATTTTAACAAATTAGTTGATATCAGAGATCTTAATGACAGCCATCAGACATAAAGAAAGGAGAGAGTAAACAATAATGGGCACATTAAGTTTTGGTGTTCTGCTTGCTTGGCGGATATATTCTGTATTCTGTTGTTTGCTATTTTACTAATCACTATTATTGCAGGCTATTAAGTAAAATCACCTTTTTGTGCCTAATTAAGTACGGTAAAGCAATTTTACACTACAATATCTACAATGTTTTTCGAGCATTTATTTATCAAATTAGTAGCTTATCACTCATTAAATGTTGAAAACTAATTCTCCTGACAATAGACTAAGCTTTCTTAACCCTAAACCTCATAACATATTTTGTCACGTAACTTCATAACATGAGCCTGGGCTCACCTTATAATGTAATAGAAAAAAATTATTTTTAATAAATTTTAGATTTTTTATTTCAAATAATTAATTTTTAGATGTTTAAAAATAACAAAATTAACAAAATAAGCGCTACCGTTTTTGAAATTGCGATACAAGATGGTGGTAATTACAGCTTTTTAGTACTAGCACGCTTTTCGATAAGAAAATTTACTAAACTTTTACCAAAAGCTCTTAGATTTCTAATTAAATTTCTTTTATTGGAATTTTTTTTGTCCAAATAATGTTGATCTCTATTTTTACTTGGAAGAAATTAGAATAGAATATAAGTTTTATTTCGACGTAAAGTTCTTACAATCGTCAATCCATTAGATAACAAGTTTTAACATTGTGAAATAGCTATCCAGTGTAGTATTCTGTCCAGTTCCAAAATATGGTGTACACAAATTCTCCACTACATTTTGAGCTAGTCCTGTTGCTCTGTTATTATCTTTGTTCCCAGTATATGGAATTCCTTTGAGTAGGTATGCCGTCTGAGAGTTACAAAGCCACTTAATTTTAATACTATACCATACCATACCATACCATACCATACCATACCATTGTCAGGCTTTGATTGCATATATTGGAATATGCATTATCGTCTACGATAAGATTTTCTGAAGGTATATATAATATTTTTCCAAATTCTTATTTATTGTTTCAAACAGGTCTGTATTGGGGCTAAATTGTCAAATCTACTTTTCTAAAATTTGGTCAAAGCGGTTTACGCCTATAGTATAGCTTTGAACATAATTGAACCATAGGCTCCTAAAACGAGTGATAACTTTGGTTATTTGATTTCGAAGAAGACGTGCAATTGCGGCGAATGGTTTCCAGCGAAAAACATTAATTTAGACAAAGCCTTATGGCTTTTGAGCCCATTTTTTACCATCTGTTGCAAAAAATTCTCCATGCGAAATTATAATTTCACCGCTATTATCAGAACCATAAGTTAGTTTATCTTCTGCTTCTGAAGGTTCAGATAAATGATCCTCTTTAGAGTAAATTGACACATCATCGAATTATATGTCGTCAGTCAATTTATCATCATTTATTCATGTCAAAACTTGCATTATTGAGAAATTATTATGAAATATTTTATGAGAGCCTCTCAGGCTCATGTTATGAATTTATGTAGTATTTTTTTAAAGAAAAAAAAAAAAAAAAAATATGTATTTTGGTAATTGTAATATGTAAATATTGACCTAAATGAAGATTAGAAAGAAGAATCGTTACAATATTACGAAAAATTTAGGAAACACGTAGTTTTGAAAAAAAAAATGAGCCTGATAGGCTCATGTTATGAGCTTTAGGGTTAAATAGAATAGCTTTATTTTATGTAAGTAGTTACCAGATTATACTCTCAATTATTTTTTGTCAGTTAAAACTTGTACAGTTGTAACGTTAAAAATGTAACATGTTTTTTTGATTTGGGACTCAAAATTGATTGGCTTATACTGCAATATTTCTAAATGATCTCATGTTCCTAAATGTTCTACTGCTAAAACGATGTTTTTTTTTATATCAGCCAAAATTTTTCTTACGTTGTAACAGCTGAAATCTGCCATTAAAGCCTGATTTACATTATACTGATTACATTAAGCTGATTATTTAACGTACTAATTATAAGCCTGTTTACATTATGCTGATATATGGCTGATACATATCATAAATCAGCTACAATGTTATGACAATAAAAGTGTAGTTTTTTGACTCAACTTATTTGTTAGAAATATGATTGCATTTGGAGTATGATTTAATAATGACTAAAAGTAAAAATAATACTTATTTTGTACGAGTCCACAAAGAAGTCCTTGTAATTGAACATAGTTAATTTAATTCTGTATACAAAAAAAAAAATTGAAATAAAATAAAAATTATCACTTTTAAACTGTTACAGTATTCGTATATGATGTAATGAAAATAAAATATATTTAAATTACTCTTTCATTTTTTGGAACAAAAATAAAATTATTAAGGTTTTGTTTAAGCTTTCGTCATTTATAAGAGACTTCGTTCGATAGTAAAATGTTAGTATACAAGAAGGTAATTTGGTACCTACTTGCAATGGTAGATTTAATAAAATAGAGTACAATAATATGTAAAATATTTTTATGTACTTATAACCACTCGTATTTATAATATTTTAGTCTAGTGGCTAAGTATAAATATTACAATATGAATATGTAAATAAGACATGAGAAATGTTTGATTTTTTTCTTTTCTTTAAAAAATTTAACCTTAAAATATATTAGAATTAAGATTTGGGTTATAGATATCCCACACTATAATGTTGAGTCCCAAAACCCAAATGATAGTATCATATTGGAATGACATTCTAACGAAAATTGAAAATTTGAAAAATCAAACTGTGGTTGGTCCCGTATGTATAATGATTGTTGTTTGATGAGAAATAATTTTTATACAAAATTTTTAAATCTATCTATATAATATGTAAGCCAATAGATAAGAAGTATGTAATAAGTATAAATATTAACTATAAGTATAAATATCAATTAGGCTAGTTTTAAATTTTTATTTTACTTTATTTAATATTTTTTGTTTTTATAAGTTTTTAAGTTAAGTCGTAAATACTTAATGTAAATTAGCTGTTGGTTTTGATGAAATAAAGTACTTTATTATTATTATAAAAAGTATATAATTAAAACATAATTACAATTTTAATGTCATTACAATTTTTTTAAATTCTCAATTTAAACTTAGAATATGATCATCTTAATATTGAAATAAAAATTAATAAATAGAAAAATAATTTTAAGCAACAAAAACGATATCGAGTAATTTAACACAAAGTGATTTATAAATTTTATCGATCGGTCAATTTTTTTTTTTGCTTTTATTTAATTTTTTTTTTTTTTTTAATTTAATTAATTTTCCGCATTTTATTTGTTTTTTTTTTTTTTTCTATATTTATTCAATAAATTATAAACATACATCAATTTATAACATTAATGTCATTTTTTTTTATAACCATCGACTCATTATAAAAACCAATATGCATTGAAAGCAGCTTGTTCTTCTCATCAAATTTTAATATGAAAATAAAAAAAAATATATAAACTGGAATCGGGAAAAAAAAATAAACAGCAATTTTTTTTTTTTCCCATTCTTATACTGTCTAAAAAATTTCAACAACAACAATTACAGCCCAAATAAAAAAAAAAATCCTCACAATAATCCTCAATTTATAATGTAATGAATTTCATAAACAGGAATTTTCAATATACCACCTTTCTAACAACCCACAATTTCAATACCCAATTTACAATCTACAAAATACGCATACAAATAAACATTGAAAAAAAAAAAAATAAATGCATAAATTGCAATCACAAAACTAAAGAAAAAAAAAGCCCCCAAAAAATATTTTCCCAAAAAAAAAAAAATAAAAATTTTAAAAATGGACCAAAAAGTAAAAAAAAAAATTAATGAAAACTGAAAAAAAAATATTTTTTTTTGTTTTTGTTCTTATTAAAAATGCACGTATCTAGAATGACACATAAAAAACATACTTAATCAAAAAAAAAAAAAAAAAAAGCTATACTTAACAAACGCAACACCACGCATCTATATAATAACTTTCCATCATACTAACTCTTTGCCATATATCTATCTACACCCCCCTTTACCTCATTTCATTGACAAATGATTATCAGAAATTGTTAAAATTGTAATATTTTCTCTTCAATATTTAAATGCCGTTGAATTACATTTACATGTGTATATTATTAGAGACTAAAAATATATCATATGAACACTACCTATAGCTATTGTTTATGCATATACATACAATGTAAAATAGTTATATTACAGTTATAGATACAATTTTCTTTGGCAATATAAAGATAATAAAAGGGTATATAAATAACAAAAAAATTTAATTAAATTATATTTTTTGAATTTTGTATTTCTTACTAGTTAGCGTTGTTATTTGTTTCCAAATCTAGGTCTATTAATATAAGATGGAAAAAAAGAATTGAAAAGGTGTGGTAAAATTTTTACAAAGGTCCAAAGGACAAAAAATAAAAAACTTTAAATGACGAATTTTTAATTTTATTTCATAATGTATTTGCTATATAATAATGTGATATTGGATTCTCCACAACCTTCAAATGTTATAAATTCAAAAACTAAAGGACAATAAGCTTTATTCAGCAAAATTACCTACACAGATCTATTGTGTATACAACTATAATTATTATTTTATTTATAAAATTTTTTATTTCATTTATGATTTATTCATTACATTAATTTAGATTAGAAAACTATACTTATATTAAATAACTAGAGACTTAGTGTTGTAACTATTGTGGGGTAATAAAATACTTCTTTCATGTCCAACAGTATTCCTTCAAGTAAGGTTAATAATTGACATTACAAATGTAATTTCAATTCCATTCAATTCATTATGACATTAAAATATAACATGGAAACAATAAACATAATATAATTAAAGAAAATATCTGATAACAGATGGATTTTAAGCTCTTAAGTTGCAATTATTAACACTTAGTCTATGAATTATAAAATATAATACTTATATTTATTATTAATATACTTATATACTTATTAATACCTATAATTTACTGCGAGTTATAAAATATAAACTGAAATTACTAAAAATTTGTGATTATAAAGTATAATGTGAAATTTCTAGCGCTTAAGTGGAAATAATACAGATTTTATTTCCACTGAGTATGGACACAATTTTATTCCACAAGATGAGCAGTGATATTTGGGTCGTTAATAAACAAATATCCCGTTTTTGAACTTTATCCAAAATTTGTTTTAACGCATTACTAGAAACGCCAGCCAATATGTCAAAATTGTACTCCATTTTGGGTCGTATAAAAGTTTGATAGATTTTCAGGAGGTCACCAGGAGAAGAAGTAAGCCTTACAGCAGCTAAAAAACCCTAACAAATTGGCTGCATTTTTTGCAAAACCAAATGCATGATCATTCCAGATTATTTTTTGACTTAATTGCATACCTAATATGCTTAAAGGTTTCAAACAGCTGAAGTTTATCTTCCTGAAACAAAAGATTAGGATTAAAAATAGAAATTCTTCTGTAGATAGTACTGCTCTGAGTTTTTGAAATGTTAAACTCGATTTTGGTTTTTAAGCTTATTATTAGTTATTGTGACCAAATCATGACTAATCAAAACTGGCCGTGATATCTCTTTCTTATATAAGGGTTGGTGACTAAGTTCACAACCGAAATCCACAAAAAAAAGCCAAAATTAACATATTCTAAATTAAATAAAATTGTGGCAAATTAATCCTGGAAAAGGGAGATATCAGTGCCTATGCATAAATTAATAATTTATATAAAAATCTAAAATCTCTCCTATCTCCGAATTTCGCTTAAGGCACCGTACATAATAAAATGGGTTGGTGATTAAGTCCATAATGAAAAAAAATCCAGAAAGAAAATCGAAAAACACAAAAATCGCCGAAATAAGGAGGAGAAAGTTACCAGCCTGAAAAAGAAATGATATTGCCCTTTTCCAGAATATTAATAAATAGTAAATAATAAAATCAATTTAATTAAATTTTTTATATTTTTTTCCGGAAAAGGGCAATTTTATTTCTTTTAATACAGTTTGGTAATCCTGTCTTAGTTCAATAATATTATTTTTGTGGATTTTGGCTTTTTGGATTTTTTTCAATAAAATGCGTAAAAGCAATAACAAGGATTGTTTTTTGTGTATTTATTTTTTTTTGTGCCAAAAGTTATTAAGGATTTTGTTTTTTGTGAATTTAAGGACTAACCCGAACTATAAATTTAAACATATATTTTATACTGCTTCTATAACTTTAAACTGATTTAGTACTAAAAATAAGTACTATACAATTTATAAAGACTAAAACCTTAGCCGTATTTAAGTTTAATTTACAGCTGCATTTATACTAATAGATAAAACCTTGAAACTGAAAGCGATGAAAAATGTATGGTTATAATTGTGTAGCTTAGAAGTGAACCGAGATCTTTTCTACTTTTAAAAAAAAAATCTAAAGATGAGGTTTTGTTTATATTCTAAATAAAAATTGATTTACTTCTTAATATTTCAACAAATCATGTTAATTCCTATATATAATCGAGATCAAAATGCATGCTTAGGCGCAAAATGTTTCTATTCCATGCTTATGAGTGTAGCAAAATGTGTCTATTCCATACTTTTTGTCAAAATATGCCCATTCTTTAGAAATTCGATTATAGAAAATAAAAAGTAATAATAAAGGAAAAAAAAAAGTCTATTCCTATTTTGGCGCGAAATTAAAGAAATGTCATGATTAGATCGCAGTGAAATATTATTTATTTATTTACTTGTTGTGCACTACAGACGACGCGTCCTAGGAGCTTGGATTCAAAGAGTTTCCACATAGCCTAGTCAATAAAGACTTCAAATTATGACTTTTTTGGCTAGATCCATGTCCTTGAATAGCTGGTATAGTTCGGTATTATAGCTTCTTCTCCAAATATTTTCGACAGATACAGGATCATAAATGTGAAGAAGGATATTTCTCTCAAGGATATCAAGTGCATGCTCGCTTGCTTGCTTTTGGTAATGTCCTCGATTCCATCAATTTTTCCTTCAAGAATAATTTTAATTAGATTGATTTTTCTTTGGATGCTCAACTATATGTCCGAAATATTCATGTTTTCTGAATTTGATAATGTTTACGATTATTATTCTGTTTTTATTATTCGTATTTAAATAGTATTTGTTCATTAGTTACTCTCTCCGACTTTACTGAATGCTGAAGCATTCTTCATTATAATATTCACATAACGTTTTAAAAACCTCTAATTTTGTCAGAGATTCTCAAAAATCTCAAAAATTTGGATGTTTCCATGCCATATAAAAGTGTTGCGAATATAGAGTACTCTAGAATTCTGAATTCGTAGTTTTAAGTTTAAATAGTTAAAATAGTGCACTTTTTTATTATATATGAACATGAAGTGTATTAGATTGATCCTTGATATTCGTACGATACTTAAAATTGGTTTTTGATTTCATAATTTTACTTTATTAATTTGGTAAATGATTCTAAAATTATAATACCAAATACTTTATTTGTATTTGTATTTGTAACAAAGAAATTCACAGAAATTCTAGCACTTATATTTTATAGATACAATATAAATGTCATAATATCACCATCATAATGATGAAAATATAATACAAAAGTATTAAAATCCAAAAACAACAAAAACTAACCAAAAATTGTAACAATAATAATACCAAATGCATCACCATGTCTCGAAGGCTCAATTATAAACAGCACTATCATGCATTTCGTTTTTGTTTTTGTTTTTATTTTTTTGTGACTTATTTTCTGTTTTTTTTTTAACATTTTTTTTTATTTAAATAAAAAAATGTTCAAAAATTGCATTTTTGTCTTCTGTTTTTATTTTGCTTTAGTTTTGCATTGCAACCAACATTACATCAATGATGATCCTGATTAAATGCAAAATTTGATGAGTATAATATATATTTATATATGTATATATATTGATGAGATGACTACCATTGATGAACAAAAAGAAGTTACATTGAAAATTTTATTGTTATTTTGTTTTTTGTATACGAATAAATGTTATGAATACTCATACCTTGTGATCCTTATCATACCTGATAAAATTTTTTCTTTTTATTTGAACAAAATGCATTCAACTCAATTTTCACCTGAATTTTTCTCAAACTTCTAAGCCTTATTACAGTTCGTTTTATTTTTTGACTGAATTAAAAAAAAAAATCGTTTTTTTTTTCTGTCCTATTTGAAAAAGATTAAAATTTAATTTTGGTTTGAGGTAAATTTAATAGTCCCGTATAATATCTATCTATACATTTTATAACCGTTTATTTTATGTATGAAAAAAAAAAAACAATAAAACAAACTGCAACAAAAAAAAAAACACTTATAAAAAATTAAAAAAAAAAAAGTTAATTTCGTCATGGAAACATTTCCTTTCTTTTTTGCACATATCCCAAATGTGCGTAGATGGAAAAAAAGAAAACAACAAAAATAATAAAAATTAAATAAAAATCAATTATGTAAGGTAACAAATTTAGAAATTGACCATAATAATATACACATAAGTGAACTTTCAGGTGCCAGTGACAAACTTTTAACAATTCCAAGGGAGGTAACTGGTGAAGCCCCAGGTGCTGTTCTTCATCCAAACTTCAATTTAATAATTTCGAATCTAAATACTACCACTACTGAACAGTATTTAGTCATAAAAAAAAAATTTGATTGCAGTGACATTAGCTGTAAATTGATAACTCCATGTTGGCTTAAATTTAACCCAAAATACTTTAGTTTTAAAATTAGCGTTCCACCAGCACTAACTAGTTTAATAAAGTATTCTAAGGTTTGGAAACTAGGTACAATCATCACTGATTTTGATGATTTAAGTAAAAAAATTTTAAGTAATAAAGCTACTGAAAATAAAAACAATAAAAATAAACGTAGAGTTTCAGTTTCAGAACAGCTTTAAGAACATCTGAAATAACTGTTTTGAAAATACATGTTTGCTACTATGTACGTACATTGTTTGTACGCCATTTCGTTGCCACATAAAATCATATTGTGGTGTTAGTCTCGCTTAAGTCACGTACTTGGTTTGACAAATTTATACAGAATTCAATTTAATTTAATTTTATCTTATTATTTCAACTGTACATGTACAGTCAAAAATGTACAAATGTACAGTCAAAATTTAGTACCCTTTTCCAGGTAGGATGTGGCCTATCTCTCTATTACATATATATTATTATCTACTCTATACATATATATTATTATCAATATATTATTATCGATATATATAATATACTTGTTTAATACTAATAGAAATAAAAAATTAAATAATATTTCAATCTAAGTCTAGCAGTCTAATCTATATATCTAAACTATATCTAATCAGTCTAATCTAAATAATTTATACACAAATATGTGAAATGAATTAATATGGCATAGGAAATTTAGGGATATAAATTTTTCGTCGTCGTTACGAGATTAGGCCATATGTGGACCCATAGTGATACCCATATAACCACATCAAAAACATGAATACTAAGTCATTACCTATTCTCTTAGAAGATCCAGTGAATATACTGAAAGGGGTTCTGTGAGATCTTGGTTAAGTTGTCAAACATATACCCTCCCATATCAAATTTGTTTTGTGTTCTTGATAACAATTTTGTAGTTTTTGATTACAGTTTTGATTGTAGTTTCTTAAACATTTTTATAAATTTTTATAAAATTTAACTTAACTTAAAGCTAACTTGTGCTTTCGACAACCATGTAATATCAATACTCTATAATATTAATATAGTATAATGTTCGAGATATTACCCATTGACAGACATAAACGTAGTATTAACATAGTATTCATTATGACATGTAAACTGGGATAAAGGATAAAACTTTTTTTTTAAAGAACATTATAATTTTTTTTTAAATTGTATTTAAAATTTGCCTTTTTATTTAAATTAAATGTCCAATTTGCCTCCATTTTGTTATTTTTATTCATTTTGCATTTTGACTTGGCAATGAAAAATTTTGTTTAATTTTGAAAATTTGTCACAAATCAACTATTTTTTAGTATTAATTTAATAATTTATTTGATGATTTGTTTGGTAATATCAATACTTATGTTTATATTGCAATAATATAATGATATTAGGTGACACACATATAGGAATATCACGATATCAGCAATATTTCAATATCGATATTACATATCTCTTAGTAGCATTACACTGAATATAATTAAAACTATGATTTAATATTATAATTAAATCTTAATTCAGCACAAAACTCTAAAACAAGATTTAATTCTTGTTTTGTTATAAACATAGTAAGACTTGATGAACACTTTAGAAAGCCATACATGGCCTCGAATGCAGTAAGCAGTTGAAATTTAAAATATTTTTTTGATCAGCGGGTTTTCTGAACTGTTATGAATTTGA
Organism: Argyra leucocephala; assembly: GCA_963942445.1. NCBI lineage: Eukaryota > Metazoa > Arthropoda > Insecta > Diptera > Dolichopodidae > Argyra > Argyra leucocephala. Next base: position 39,502,721 of record OZ012678.1, on the reverse strand, counting down.
CTCTGAAAATTTCATGTAAATTTTTAATGTTTCGTATCAATATTGGCTTTTTTATGATGAAAGCGGTTAGTCGAAGAGCAATGTTGTAAATAAAGTACAATTTTAAGTAGTCTATTTTTGAATTTTCTTTATACATAGAACTTAAAAATTTGCAGCTAATACTAGAAAATTTTTTAAATTTATAAAGTGGTTTAATGAAAATTCATATTCAATTTCATATATTTAATGTAAAGTTAATGCTGGGCTTGACTATAGTACTTTAAGCATCAACTTAAAAATTTACATATATAACTATATAAATTTACATATATAAAAAATTTACATATATTTAAATATAAATTTACATATTATATAAAATATTTATATATATTTAAATATAAATTTACATATATAAATTTATATTATTTTCATACGTTAGAAACATCTCATTTGTACTGAGACAAGAAAATTAGTATATTGTATAGTAAGTTTTCATTTAATTTTTAAACACAAAATCCAATATTCTCATACGATCTGTGTGCCATTCACAAGTTAATTTACCATATATTTATTTTTTAAGAAAATAAAACTAAAAAACATCTTAAATTTTCTCTACAAACATACACGTTTAAAAAGTAAATACATACATTTATAATGACCTATTGGTAAAAAAAAAGCAAAAATACAACATGGTATGATGTTATTAGTAATTTTTGGGGATGCACTATTTTTAGCTTCATACATATTATTATATTTCTATATGCTACATAGAAATACATAATATATTATATGTATAAGCTTATAACATAATATGTAGATGCAAATAAACTCATTTCTGGTCTAATAGTCCAATCCAAATATATGCATATATTTGGGTACGCAATATACAAGAGTATATTATTTGTGGTGGCATTGCATTTAAAACGTTAATTTTTATGCACATATAATATAAAAATGTATAGAAAGCACACACATAATTTTTATTATATTATATTGTATATAAAAAAAAATATACATATTCGGGAATACAGTTGTTTTATTAACAACCCCCCCCGAAAAATATTTGCACATGTAACCATTCATTTTATTTTTTATGATTTCACTTGTAATATTTAAAAAAAAAATGTATATATATATGTACCAGGATAGATAGATATAAGTAATATATTGTAATATAAATTATTGATGTATATATATGTATATATAACTAATAAAATAATATAAAAAATAAAACTAAATCAAAAGCAAATAATGTTGAAAAATTAAAATTTGCGCAATTTTATCGCTGAAAAAACGCAAAAAAATTATAAAAAAAAAAAGTCATAAAAGATAATAAAAAAAGTTGATATTTTTTTGTTTTTTTTTTTTTAGCTGACTCAGCTGACATTATAATATATAGGTATAGAAAAAATTGCATGTTTTATTTAATTGTATGTATCTAGTGTTGGCTATTATGAAAAATGTCCTCGTACCTAAAATTTAAAAAGATGAGCATTGATAATTTTTATACACATTTCTATATTTATTGATTGATTTTTTTTTTTTTTTGATAGTACCGTTTACCGTTTTATATTTTCTTTTATGCAAACAATTTTTAGATTAAGTTCGACAAAACTAAAATATTTTTGAAATTCAAGTTTTTTTTTTTGTTAAGTAGGTACTAAGTTGTTTAGTCTTGTTAGGTAGTATGTATTAACATATCTATTTGTCTACTTCAAAGTTTCCACTTTAATCCTGGAATTTCATGTATCATTTTTTCTAAAAATAAAAAATCAAATAGAAATATAATGGTATATTAATATAGGTTTGAGCTAATGTTGACTGTTGAGACATTTTACAATGATTCATCTAAGCTTTACCGTTTTTTACCCGTTATTTATTTATTTATTTCCTGTTTAATTCAAACAGTTACTATATGTTCTTAATCTAAATAAAAAATTATGTATTTTATATTTTGTACAAAAATTCAAATTTGTTTTTTTGTTTTTTTTTTTTTTACAATTTATACTAAATTAAGTTAAAATTAACAGTTACTTAAAATTATTTATTATTTAGGTTTTACAATTATTTTTACAAATAGTTATTGATACATATATAAAAATAATCTTAAAGAAAAAACCAAAAAAAAAAGGAAAAAAAAGTATGTTAGTGGTACCTAGTACATAAAAATAGTGAAAGTTAAGGTAGATGGCGAAATAAAGATTTTTTGATTAATTCTTTAGAGAGTGATGAGTCAATATGATCTTTGTTATAATTAATGGTTATAAACATTCTATCAATAGGTTCATTTTTCCGATAATTAGTTCTACGAAAGATAGCGTTAAAAATATTAGGATTATTATGGTTATCAGTGAGATTTGATACTTCCCCAATTATTATTAGATGAACTGAAGCTGAAGAATCGAAGTGGTCAGGATCTATTAAAATATATATTGTCAATAGAAGTTGTTGTATATCACTAAATTTCATTCCATATTTTATAACTCACAATTATCATAAATACAGAAATGGCAAATTAACTCGAATTAATGAAATTAATAATAGATTTTGATAAACTGATAACTGTGATAAATTGAACCGTTATTGTGTTTTTGATCCAAAATTTCGTAATATTTATTTTTTACAAATATAATTTTAAATAAATAAAATTATTTCGCTATTTGTTTTATTTCTTGATTTTCGATTAAGGTTGCAAAGTTTGTATAGTTTCACCACTGGTTGGGTCACTATATAAAATTATTCTTAAAGTGAAATTTTTCGAATTGATTTTTTTCTTTAATCCTTGAATAAAAATGATTAATCACTAGGAAATTGTAAAATTCAAGTGTAAGGATAATTCCAGAATTTTCTATTATATTTCTTATTTTTTATTTTCATCCTTTGTCAAAATTTTACTTTCCCATTTTATACTACAAACTGTTACATTGAATATGAAATTAAATGTAAATATTGCTAATACGAAAAGCAGCAACAAAAACAGAAATTAAAATATGAATTTAATATTTATAGAAGCAGAAGTCGCAGGATGTAATTTTATCCTGAATTATTTTTATGTAACCATAATACTGTCTCATATACATATATATAGCTTCATTTTATTCTCTCTCTCTATATTTGAATTCTTTACTCTTTCTTTTTTTATTCATTATCTTTTCTTATATAATAATTGTATGTACAATTAAATTATATTATATACCTATATATACTTACGAGCATTTAAACAGAAAATTTCCCTGACATGAGTACCTATATGTTTATAAGTATTTTTATGCAAAAGCATTATTATTATTTTAAGTATTATATTTTAAGTATTGTTTTGAATTTTGTTTTTGTTTTTTTTTATTTTTATTCTATTTATTTAAATAATTTTGAAAAAATGTAAAAAACAAAATTTGAAACAACCCATAGAATGAAAAATTTTATAATACATTTTTTTCCAATAAAAAAAAAAAATAATAAAATCATTGAATTTTTATCATCATCATTTATTATCATTTTTTGTTTTTTTAATTTTTTATAATACATATTATAAATAATAAATAAAATAATTTAATTTCATTAAAAGGGTATTATTGTATTGAAATTTTTGATTTGTAATGTATCCAAACATTATAATAAATAACCATTTCATTTATTTACATTTTATTATCAAATATTTTTGTTGTTATTCTTTTCGTTTCAAGATTAGTTGAACAATCTTGTGTGTTACCTAGTTTTAAATACAAAACGATTTCGCAGAGCTCAATGTAAAATGTTAAGCTTGTTATAAAACATGTTATAATAGAGCTCCATCCAAAATATTTTTCCAATTAAAAACTAGTACAATAGTTGGTACGGATTTACAGTGAATTTTTGACTGAATTACAAAGGTAATTATTTAATGTGATTCAAATTCAAATATAAGCAGTTCCAGAGCAAGTATTAAAAGTCTTGAGCAAGTATTAGCTATTTTTTTTCTCCATATATCATTTTGAAAATGGCTTATCTAAACTATATTGCAAACAAAGCAAATCTATAAAAATAATTTTTTTTTTGTTAGATCGCTATCCTTCCTCTAATCGCCCTCCTGAAACACTTTAATACATACATAGTCTGATTAAAATCTTGGTTGGAATTTTCGCTTTATTAAAAGAGACCTAACTCTAATTGATATTGCGGTTGTTTTTACTATATTATAATGCGTACATAAAAATTTAAACTTTTTAATGTGATCAACAACTCAGCACTGATGGAACTAACATTTTGAAAGTATTATGTAAAAAAAAGATCATCAATGAATTTATTTTTTATGTACTAAATCCGAAAAAAAGTTTTTATTGATTGTAAAACAAAAATCGATATTAACATTTTTACAACTTACCTAGCTTACTTTAACTCTAAATTCTTTTTAGCTGTTTCTAAATATCAGATCTAATTAACGAGCATCTTGACAAATTCTGAGCATGTATTATTGCTTCGTTTTGATATAATAATGATGGGCTAGTCCCTAATGTCCCATAATGGCTTTTGCCACAAAAAAAAGTTGCTTACACGCATTTCACTTTATTATGTACGGCACTTTAACCAAAATTCTGATGTAGGGGAGATTTTAGAGTTGGATACAAATCAAAGTTCTACGCCTTTTACAGAATATTCATATAAATTATTTTAATACATACTCGCTGTTGAATACAGCGGGAATATCTCCTTTTCCCAGGATTATATTTATGGATTTTGTTTTGTTAATTTCGATTTGTGATATGATAATGATAGATAATTTTATATAAAATGTAATAAATAAATATATGTTGGGACTTGCTTGATTTAAGCTCGAAATAAGTATATAAATTAATAAATAAACTCTTCTAAAATTAAAAACTGCAACAAATACAAGTCAGTTTAATTGTTGATCATCCCATATATATCCAATTAAAACTCTTCAATCGTAAATAATCTATTTTCCAAATGTCTTTTTATATGATTATGATTCCAAATATCGTCCTAGATTTTTTTTTTCGTATCTACACATTAATGTTTGCAGTGTCAACTTATTTGTAAATTTTTTTAGTTTTAGTTTATTTTTTTTTTTAAAATAATAAAATAAAAAATAAAATCTCTTTCCAATTTTACCCACCAATTTTACTACACATGATTATAGAAAAAAAGTATTAAAAAATAATCAAAATAAAAAAAAAAATAAACATACATATATTATGAAACAAATAATATATATTATAATATATAAAATTGTCCATCCCTCAATAAAAAATAGAGCAAAAAAAAAAAGACAAAAAAATGCTTTAGTTGAAAAAATAAAAAAATAACCGTTATTTTTTTCTCTCAGTTTTTCGGTTATTTTTTTACAACATAAAAAACTGTTTACCCCTTTTCTAGTTTTCGCTGGCTTATTTTCATACACTAAAATATGGGGGATCAGATCAGAGGAAAAATTAAATTCAAAAATAAAACTAAAAAAAAAAATGTTAAAAAAAATGGTAAATTAAAAATGAAAAAAAAAACTCGGCCAAACCCATTGCCAAGGCATATGAGAGGATTTGATCTTTTTTTTTTTTTTAATTTGAAAAAAAAATGTACATATAATTTTACATACGTATACATTATAGGCTCTTATATAATATATGTATGTACATAAATAATACATAAAAACGCACAAAATGTGTAGAATAAATGACGTGCTTTACCGTTAAAATGTAGAATACACTGTTAATGAATTTATATTAGAGGAGTGTTTCTTACCGTTATAAATTCGTTTAAATTTGAAATTCGAAATAAAATGCATTTTTATGTTGGCATGAATCTTTGGATTTGATTTTATGGAAGGAGTGACAATTATAGTAGATGTATTGCAATCTGCACTAATAATCTTTTTGTCTACAACTTTTTTGACTGCATTATGTAACATGTGTTCACTTAGTGGGTGCTGGCTTTTCATACTAGAATAATTTGGTTTCTTTATTAATTTTAAGTCTGATTATAAAACTTTTGTCGATTTTGTTAGAATATAATCGATAGAATATTTCTTTAAATAATTTTATTTATTATTTATATTAATTTTCGTATAGAAATTCGTATATTTTTGTTGATTTGTAAAACAATTGCAGTTTTCATATGCCATTTCAAATCCAAACCATGAATAGTAATTTGGTTTTACGTTGGGTCTGTATATTATTATAGAAATATGTTTTTATTATTCAGATATTTGTATTTTTTTTTTATTTTTTTGTTTTTATTAAATGTTATTGTTAAGTTAAGTGAATTCATCAATTATGTTTCATGGAAGCTCTCTAAACAAAAAATGTAATGTGCGCAGTCACTAAATATTTGTGTAACATTTAAGTGAAAGATTGTACTAAAATCATTTGTTGGAGATATTCAAGAATTTTTTTGTGACTTCGAATCGACCTACCACAATGTGTTAACTAATTTTTTTTAATATTAATTAGTTTGTATTACTTATTCTGGTATTGCCTTTTGGTATACTAAAGGTATTTTGTACATTTATTAGCAACTTGTCAAGCTTTCAAATTTTACATGGATATTTGTTGATTAAAAACGAAAATCAACTAGGTACTTTACAATAATATAATATGACTGAACTGATACTATAATAAGACGAGTCAATATAGTGTCATAATACGAATGATACGATGTATAGGGCCCATCAGGAATATTTAAAAAAACCAAAGTGTTATAGATCTAATAATTGGTACTTAGTAATCTCTAGGAAATAAACAATGAATTTTCAATAATTCTGACTGGTATGGTAAATGCCATAAAACACCCTTGTACCTATTAAAAATATTTCAAAAATCAATGTTACATACCGACCGGAAAATTGAAATAATTGGTACTTGTAATATTATAATTTTAACTGTTTACTTACTACGATTAAAATTATTAATTAATGTAGTTTGTGTATTTAATATCCTACCATTAGGGACACTTTACAAGATATTTTTAATAGTTTACTCTGTTGCAGGATCCTTCAAGAAATATCTTATTACTTTTACAAAAATTAAAATTTAAGGCAGGCCTAATTTTAATTAAAGAAAATCAGTTTATTTGAATGGAATTGAAGTAATAATATTATAGAAAAAAATAGTATAAAATACCCAACCTAAACCGTATAGAAAAGATACCAACATTATAATCTAATTGTCTTGTATTAAAATCTTTTGGATTTTTGGATATCTCACCAAATGAAGTAATATCATCTATTTCGTTACTAATTAACAAAAAAACAGACGTACAGACAATATAAATAATTTAATAGTAAAAAAAACTGCAGCCTATATGTCAGAAGTATTAAGTCATATTTTTAATTTATCAATTTATAGTGGAAGTTTTCCAAACTCTTTGAAAAGTGCTGAAATAATTCCTCTATTTAAAAAGCGTTCTAATTTATTGTTAAGTAATTATAGGCCTATTTCAATATTGCCTTCTTTAGAAAAGTTATTTGAAAAATCAATTAAAAAATAAGAATATTAAAATTTCTATTTGAATCAAATTTTTTGGATCAAAAACAATTTGGGTATCTACCTGCTGGCAAATGCACTGAAGATGCAATTTTAAAATTATATTCTGAGTTATAATCGAGTATAAACAATAAAAAATGTACTTCAGCTCTATTTATTGACATAACCAAAGTTGTTGATTTGATTGATCACCAGATTCTTTTAAAGTGGGTTTTAGGGGTTTTATGTTAGACTTTTTAACTTCTTATTTGAGAGATAGAACTCAAAAAGTTAACCTAAATAATATAGTAAGTCAACTCAAAACTACTAACATTGTAGTACCTCAAGGTTCAGTGTTAGGTTCACTGTTATTCTTAATTTATATTAATTCTATTTTTCTACAATCTTTTAAAGGTAAGATAACCGGTTTTGCAGATGACTCTTTTATATCATATAGTGAACATAGTTTTAATTCACTAAAACAAAGAATGGATGTAGATTTGTTCAGAAAATGGTTCGTAGTTCATAAACTAATAATAAGTGATAAAACGAAAATAATTGTTTTTAATTTAAGAAATTCTTCTGACAATGACCTAGAAATTAAATTTCATTCTACTGGCTGTGTTCGTTTAAATTATCCTTCTCATTGCAATTGTTATATTGACTCATCTTTAAATAGTTTGTGCTCAATAGGTTGTTTTAAAATTGAATCTGAAAAACTTGTAATTTTGAATAACTAACTTGCACTTGGGAATAATTATTGATAAAAATTTAAATTGGAAACCTCATCTAGATAACTCATATAAATATATGTTGTTATGTGTTAGAAAATTCTATATATTGAGGGGATATTGTTCAAAAAATCTTTTATTAAATATTTATTATGATCTGGTTCACTCTAAAATAAAGTATGGTATAACTAGTTGGGATGGCTCATATTTCAATACAATTGAGCCATTACAAAAAGCTCAAAAATGTATTCTCAGTGTCATTAAAAATAGAACACTTTAAAAATAGAACCTTCAGTTGTTGGCCTCTATTCCAAGAACTAAATATACTGCCTGTCAGACAACACTTTGCTCATTACTCATTAGTTAAATTTTACAAGAACAAACATCATTTGAGACTTCGCAACTTAAACTCGTATAACTTAAGAATAAATTATAGAATGATAGTCAATATACCTTTCTGTAATAAGATGCACTATGGCAAGTTTTACTTTACTATGGCATCAAAATACTTTAATAATCTTCCAATGAATATAAAAAATTCAAATTGTTTAAATAAATTGTAAAAAATGGTTTTTAAATAAAAATTATTACGAGATTGAACTACTAAGGTAAATTACATCAATTAAATTATTTATTCTAGTTTCAAACTGCACTGGAACTATTGAAAGTAGCTCATGATTTAAATTTTGCGAAATCTATTTTTATTAATGGTTTATCAGTAATATACATTGACACATTGTTTCCAATTGTTCCGAAAAAATTACGACACATTTTGTGCATGTTACGAAAAAGAATAGAAATATTTTGGAAACAATGTATGGTAATATTTACTACACAAAATTACCAAAAAAAATTGTTTCTTAAAATTACACATTTATTAAAAAAAAATTTTCACAAAGTTTTTAAAAATACAAAAATATATATAAAAAACAATATGAAAACTTTGACTAATTAATTTATGACATAAATATTTTCATTTGTTAAGGAACATAATTTTTTTAGCAATCTAAACCATCAATTTATAAACGGAACAAAATTTGTGATCAAAGTGACCAAAGTACTTCGTAATAATTAATGGGCCATCGCGTTGTGTTAATAAAATGTAAAAATATATATATATATTTTTGATGAACCAAAAAAAAAAGTAATACATAATCAATTTGTACATTAAGTAAAATTTGTTTCAGAGTTGAATATAGTTTTTTTTATGGAAATATTTGAATTTTTATCACGTTTAGGGATTAATATTATTATAGAAATAATGTTTTCAAAAAATTTTGTAGTACAAAATTATTTTAATATTATAAAATTAAAATGGCTATCAAACATTGTTTCTGTTTATTTCTTCTGTGGACACAAATTTCTAATACAATCACTTTATTTCTTGTTGACGTTCATATGTGTACAAATATTACCAAATATGTGTTCAATCAAATACATTTTGTTTTGAAATACGAGAATTTTATTCTAAAATTGTCATTAGGTATACAGGGCCATCGATCATCATTGGCCCAAAATGAAAATGACAATGTCATATAATTTAAATGATTTTTTGAGATTTCGATAATCGGGAAAAATGAAATGAAATTTGAAATTTAAATGAGATGATTTTTGTTTTGAAACGGGCAACACTTTTCGTTTTGACGTGTTTTAGTTTTAGATATAATTAATAAAGAAAGAAATTTTATTTCGAAGAAAAAAGTGAAGTAAAAGAAAAAAAATATGTCCACAAGGTTTCTTTAATATGCAAATTAATATTGAATAGAGTAGAGCCAATGTGTGTGTATTCAACGAAACCGTGTCATATGAACTACATCTTCCAGGTGGTGACTGGTGGAAAGTGCCAAGTTCAAGAAATCGAGCAGGCTCCAGCAAAAATACATTGATATTCTGTCAGTATAGTTACTATGGTACATACCTTTTATATTGGGCGTATTTTTTTTCTGGTTTACGTTTTTGACATTAAAAAAAATGTAAAATAAAATAAAAAAAAAAAATACCAGACGCATTAAGAGAAGGTAAAATCTGTTATTTTTTTCTTCTATTTAAAATTAACATTAAAAACTAAAATTTTGTGTATAGGTTTAAGAAAAGCGTTTAAAATATACAAGGTACAAATGATTATATAATAATAGTTAATAGATATCATCAATTATCCATTCATTATTTCTCACATATTTTCTACTTCAAATTTAAAAAATTTTTATACGTAAAACAAAAACAACAAACTTCCTTACATTAAATTTTTGTTTTAAATACGTACTTTGAAATGTAGTACGTATGTAATGTAGTTATTTAAAATATTTTATTGAAATAATCAAATTTGTTATTTTATAGAAATTTATGAAGAATTAACATATTTTAGCTCCGGCTCTGTATGTTTCTAAATATTAACAAAATGTGAAAAAAATTAGAAACAAAGTTTCTTATTATATTCCATAGGTGGCAGAAAGTTACCATATTATAATGTTTGTTATAAAAGTGAGCACATTGTTTCTACAGTAGCAACTTTGTTTATAACGTTGAAACATTGTTGCTGAAAATTACTGAATGTGTTTAGAAGGACTGATTAAAAGTAAGTCGTCGTCATTTTCATTACTAAGAGTAGGTTGGTTTGAAATAAATTCATTACTAATAATAGGTTCTGATCTAATGGAAAATTCAATATCGTCTTCATTGATTTTTGTCTCTAAGTTATTTCCTATATCAGCTGTGGTATGTACGTATATACAGAAAATATTCATAATTCAGTAAATTTGATAAGCTATATATTCAGGATGTGTATATAAACAATTACCTGAAGATTTTTCGCACCTATCTATTGAGGTTATTGTTACCCCTCACACCACTAAGCTCATTATTTGAAACTAATCTTTTTTTTACATTTCTATAAAATGTTGTGGAGTGGTAAAATGGTTTTATTCTTTTCATTTTGCTTGTATTTCATTTCTTTTATTTTTTATTACTTTTTCAGTCGACCAATATATCAAGAAAAATTATTCCAAATTGTGTACTTAAAGTAACATTGTTTTGTTGTAGTAATTTCTTGTAATTTTATCTCATTGTAGTAACTTTTAAGTTCAATTTAGAAACATAGTTTTGATATAGTGTCAAAATTTGTAACTTATTTACCAAATAAAATTGATAAATTTTTTGTGGTAATAAAGAGTAATTATGTCGACAAAATGTCACCAAATTAGTTTTCGTAATAATTTTACGTAACATTTTTACGTAACAGTTACCACATATGTGTCCAAAGAAGAAACATACACATAATGTAGAAACGACGTCGACATGTTTCTACTTTTCTAAAAACGTGTCTAAATGTGTTCACTTTTGTGACTAAAATGTTGCTTGGGATATCTGACCTGATACACCACCCTGCTTAAAAAATCTCTTGTTCTGCTCTTCTTTAAGACACGCACACGCTAGATGTTACTTAGATTGCGATTACAATTATATAGATGTATATTATAAAATTATGTTTAAAGAAATTTTAAATTACTTATGGCTCTACTTATCCACTTTTGTTCTTGCAATAAATAAATTTTATTATTTAAAAAAAAAAAATAACTTACTAAATTTCTGTTGTATTTCATTAGATTAAAAATTATTATTAAATTAGTATTAATCTCTGTTGAAACCCTACAATTAATTTCTTGGAAAAGTAAATTTAAGTAAAATTAAGAATGATTTAAATGACTATACATCACTATATTGCTTAAATTTTATTTATACATTTATACATAATTTCAAATTGAATTTTCAATTATTGTTGTGCTCAAAGAAACGTGTTGGAACGAATTTAGAAAAACGTAGAATTTCAATGTAAGTCCATGTAAAGAAAAAACCATATGGCAGTACTACCACTTTAAGACAAATAGTAAAATATGAAGTTAAACTAATAAAGATAAGGGTTGAAGATGCTAAATGAAACAATTCAACCTAAAATGTGCCATTCTTATCAAAATTTGTTTATTTATTTATCAGTGTACCTTGAGATAAATCCGCTGGTCTACTTCAGATCAAAAAAAGGAAACATTTTTTTTACGATAATATTTGTAAAATAAAAGCAACTGAAACATAAGAAGAAAATAGATAACAAGAAACGGAGTAGCAAAACACAATTCAGACTACAAGATCGAAAATAACAACAAAAAGTTTACAGAGAATAGGAAAGTAGTTGGAGTAAAGAAAATTCAGACTTTAAATAGATTATTCATTAAAATTAAATATAACTGCGTTTAAATACAGTCAATAATATAATTATTCAGTTGAAAGATCTGTTAGTAATGAAACTATATGTTAAATATATCTATAAAATTCTATGCATTTTGTATTGGACCCGAACATCTTTCTGTAAGTTAACTATAGTAATATATTTACTGTGCATTTTTGATTATAACCCTTGAATTCAAATGAACCGCATAGTTTATTTTCAAATGTGTTTTGTTGCAATTGCCATTGATGCAAATAAAAATATCTTAATTTATCATCCAAATATAAAGGGTCAGTTATATCTCTTCTGTATCTAGAAAGGTAGGTCTTGTTGAAAGGTAGGTTTTGGTTGTACTTACCAAGGGCGCTTTTACTAATAGACAAACCTAGGCAACTGCCTATGGGCGCCAAGTGAAAAAGTGCAATTTGAATTTCTTTGGAAAATTTTACCAAGTATAATTTTTTTTTCCATAATCAAATTTAATTTTATATTTATTGATAATTATAATTAAGTTAGGTAATAGAAAATCAGAATTAAACAAGATAATATATACATTAACATATATAATATACATTACAATAATAATATACATTAACATTATTTATAAGTAGAACCATAGACTAATATAGAGATGTCGAACGATGGTTATTTCCGAGTAGATGTCGCTACATGTATTAAAATAAATTTTAAGTATAGACATTTTTTAAAAATTCATAAAAAATTCTTTAATATAAGAAAAAAGTACAAAAATGAAAACAAAAATTTCAAATAAAACAGAAAAACAAAAATCATACTTGCGGCAGATTGTTGCCGAGATGCAGCATCCTTTTTCAATTTTTTACAGGAATTATTTAATTTCTTTTCTTCTTCAACAAGTCGTTGGTTAGTGTTAACTACTACTTTAAAAGTGCGAACCATATAAAATATTTCCAAAACAAGATGGTATTGTCGGTATGACGCATGCAAAGCTCTGTATGAAAACTGGGCGAAAATATCTAAAGCTTTAAAAAAACTATCAGAATATGGAACAGTATCTTCTCAAGTTAGAAGCTAAGCTCAAAATATTAACAATCAAATGAATCGTCTCAAATCTGCTTTTATGATGACATTTTGGAAATCTATTTTAGAACGTTTTAATTCTACTAGTTTAAAGTTACAATCCATTGAAAATGATTTATCGGTTGTTGTCAATCATTAAATGTCAAATTTATATCAAAACTATGAACTTAAAGTCAAAGAAATATCTTATGTTAAAGAATTTGTAAGAAAATGAGGGAGAAAACGGAAAATTTTTCATGATGAAACAATTTAAGAATCGAAATTACATAGCAGAATTCGACAGCCAGAATTTTAGAACTAAGACATTTGATGTTATCATTTCATGTCTTAGTGAAGAACTCAAAAAGAGGCTTAAAGTATAATGAATTTAGTTTACCAAAATTTTGAATTTTAAAACAATTTAACGAAATGCCAACCTAAATTAATATTAGAAAATGTAGAAAATTTTTACCAAAAATACAAGAACAATTTAGATGAATGTTTTATGGAAGAATGTGTGTACTTGGGATCATATTTGAAATCTAATGAAATTGCTGAAAATTCGATATTAGAGCTCAGTAAATTAATATATAGCAAGAAATTAGAAACTGTTTTTCCAAATATAAATATAATCTTAAGAATATTTTTGTGCACACATTTAAGTAACTCCTATGCGAAGCGCAGTTTTTCGTTATTGAAAAGATTGAAAACCTGTTTAAGATCAACTATAAAGGAAAAACGCTTTAACGCATTAGCAATATTATCAATAGAAAGAGATTTTAACATCAGATTTTAACATCGAATATAGATATTGTTCTGATATAATTCATTATTTCGCTGACGAAAAGTAAAATTTTACTTAATTAATGTGTACTTCAACTCCACTGACACTTTTAGTTCTTATTAAATCAATAAATTAACAAAAACAACAGATAATTATTTTTTATTGTATATTTGTACTTTGTAATTTTTATTACGAATTATGGGTTAATATACATTGGCTAAGGGCATAAAGATGTAAATGCGGATATTGCCTTTATATATTGCAAAGATACAATTGCGGCAATGCTTACCATATATAAATATCTTACATGTATTCGAAGTGATCAGAAGATAGATGTATATGACAAGTAAACAATAAATATTATATTGAGATCGTTATATATCTTCTTAGATTTAATTTTCCATGCGTCTGAATGTAGTAAATTTAAATTAATTAATGAAAATTGTTCTTCCATTGCTATTCAGCGTTCCTTTTGTGATGATTCTTTTTGTAGTGTTAATTGTTTCAAAATTGAAGTAGTGAAAAGCTTTAAATACTTGGGTGTTACTTTTGACAATAATATGAGTTGGGCTGAACATTCATTGTTTTTAAAAAAGTATTTACGATCTACGTTACGTAGCTTTTATCGACTTAGGCAACTATGTTCTTCTAACACTTTAAAAATGATTTATTATGGAATATTTCATTCTAAATTACAGTATGGTATTGCTTGCTGGGGAGGATCATACTATAATAAAATATCCCCTCTACTTATACTTCAGAAATGTATTATCAGAAATATTTGTAACAAGAATCGCTTCTATCCAACATTTCAATTATTTTCGAGTCTTAAAATCCTACCTGTTAGACATTTGTATTATTTTAAAACTTTAAAAATTTTTTTTGTTCGGAGCGGATATTTAAACTCTAGAATCTCTAGTAATCACAATTTAAGAATTAATAATAGCCTGTTAGTTAACATTCCTAATTTCCGCACAACAAATTTCCGAAATTCATACTCCATAGTTTCATGTAGATTATTTAACAAACTTCCACATGCAATCCGAATTTTACATAATAGAAATGTTTTTTTAAACTTGACTAAATCTTGGCTTCTGGGTTTTAATCATGATGAAATCGAAATTCTTCTAGAGTTTTTAGTATAATAATATTTGTTCTTGAATTATTAACTTTTTCTTTTCCTTCTTTTGATTTGTAATTTAATTGTCTTTTATTAGCTTTTACTTAAAATATTTTATTACATTCATTTCGTTTTAATACTTGTTTTTATTATTTAAATTGGATTTACGATTTATTTTTCAATAGTTGAATATTTGAGTTTTTAATTATTGAACTTATATTTTGTTTGTGAATAATTTGATTTTTGTTTCACATGCTTATACTCATACTATTTTATCTTAGTTTACTTATTTTGTTTTTTTGTTTTATTTTTATTCTTATTCTTTTTTGTTTTCATTTATTACCTAATTAATGTATTATTTTTAATTTTTTGTTTTTTTTATTTATTTGGGTATATTGAATTTTTAATACTTTATTGTTACCCCACAATAAAAAATTTTGTAAATTTCAAATTGTAAATTTTTATTGAAGTGGCGCTTAACACTATTTTCTTAATAAAAAGTGTCACTAACTATTCTCTTATTTGTAAAGAAAATTTATATAAAAATCGATCTTTATTTGTAAGCACTTTAATTGTAAATTTGAGAATAAAGAATTTTAAAACTAAAAACTAAACTAAAACTAAACATTTGCTCTGTACTGCAGATCCTAGTGAATGAGTTAGTATGTCACATGTCATGGAATATTCGCAATACTCCGACGAGTTTTTGACTGAAATCGTTGTATTTGATTGATTTTCGAAATTAAGGTTCAGCCTAACAATTATAGTCCAAATGAACTGGATGATTTGCTTGAAACTTGTTGAATATGTACACAATAAATTATTACCCAAGGACAAGTTCCTCTTCTAAGATCTAAGAGTGAAAGTCACATGCACTGACTTGGCAGCATTCGCTATTATTCTATATTTTTTGAATCAAGTTTTAGTACTATATCAATATAATTTAAGCTTATCATAAATTATAATATTGAACAATTGAAAAAAATAAAAATTTATTACTGTTATGTAGATAAACTTAAGTATAAGATTTGATGTCCGTCAAATTAAATGTAAAAAAATGTATGTATAAATTTGAATATTTGAGTAAATTGAACTGAAATTAATGCAATAAAGTAGAAATTATTAATATTCACAATTTCTATCAAAGTGCTTTATTTGTAATATTATAATTTTACATTTCTGTTCAACTTATTAATAAGAGGTATATATATACTGTCATTACTGTAAGTTGGACTTTAGAACAAAAAACATTTTAATTATAAAATAAATTTATGTCAAGTTCCCTTCTAATAAGTTATAAAATCAATCAAAGTGAAAATAGGAGTTTTATAGGTAATTTAACACTATAAATACATACTGATGAGTTCTAATAGTGTTATAATCATCCTAAAAATAATTTTAATTATATTTTACTGAGATTATGCCTATGTCTAACATACTTAAAAGTTATGAATGTTTTTTTTCCAGTAATCTACTTTATAATTTACCTATATACATCATAATGATTATCTATAAAAACTCGTTTCAGATTATCCTTCAATTATGATCCACAATATGATCCATGGATGAGATTTCAGACAAATGAGTACATTGATTATTCTAATGTGGAGACAATTTAGAGATTACTATTAGATAGAAGTACAAATTCACCATAATTCGGTATAAAATAAGTATTTCAGTAAAATTTTAGCTTTCTTCAACCAAAGGATTACCACCACTAAGATACAATAATAAATATAATATTTTACAGTTTACAATATTTATATAAATTATATTATAGTTATTTTGATATTTGATATTATAGTTATTATGATTATATTGTTTTTGTTTTGCTTATTATGTTATTAATAGAAATAATTAAAGCTCTGATATCGATTTTTGGGATCAAGTGTAATCAAGATTAAAAAATAGATGTATATTTCCAAAATACTACCTATTTTAATGGCGATCTCAGCTTGTATATTAAGTGGTATATTCTACATTTGGACAAAATTAAATAATGATAAAAAATATTCAAAATTTAAAGTTTTTCTAAAACTGAAAAATTTTTACTTTTTCAAACAAAAAAATAAAAACAAAAATTTAATTAATATTTTCTTTCTACACACACCCAAAAAATATTTTATATCTCTATTTTTTATTTTGTTTTTTTTTCTTAAACCTCTTTATACACTCATAACATTTCTTTGATTATCTCAACTAAAGTGCAATTTGTTATCCAATGAATTGTATTTTATTTTTTTTTTTAAGTTTCTACTAACTTTAAGTAACGGGTTGGGCCATGCATATAATATTAATTCCTACCATTTTATAATGCACAATTTATATATTAAAAAAACTAAAACAGACAAAAAAATAACATAACATTAAAATATAAAAACTTTCACATAAATCAAGTTTTAAATTTCAAAGCCAAAGCCAAAAATATATATATGTAAAAAAAAAAGAAAATATAACCTAAAACCTTCAAAAATTACCAAAAAAAAAAAAAAATGTTGTGTAGTTTTTATTGCTTCCATCCATCCAATTTATTCATATAACAATTCATCTATATGGCAAAAACAAATTTCAGCCTCCCCGTTCCTAAAAGTAATGGAAAAAGAAAAAATAATGCAACTAAAAAATTGTGCAACATATTTTTTTTTTTTTTTTTTATAAACAATCTATGTACATAACAACCAATCCTCTATTTCTTTCATAATACAATGAAGCTAAGTTTTTCTTCGTTCTTGTGCAACTCTGCGCAACTCTATTCGTTTAAAATGCATCCCACAAATCCACCATTAAAATACTTTGTGTTCTTTCTTTTTTTTTAAATTATTTTTTTTTTCCAAAATTCCCCCAAAAAAAAAACCGAAATACTAAACTAAAATAAAAAATAGCCCCAAAAAAAATTAAATAAATTTTATGAGCCTAATCTTTATCATGGTTTTCGGCACTGATGTCACTCTACTATAATACAAGCGCTCAACTCTTATTGTATATCGTAAAGTCGAGGTTAACGGCTTCTCAATGCAATTTATATTTTATTTATTTATTTTATATACATATATATATATATATATATATATATATTTTTTTTTGCTAATTCAAATTTTAAAATACACAGCCGAAAATGTTACACATGTACACATATTTATTATATTAAAAGATAGAAATTGTTGAAAGCCGAAAATAAATGCTATAAAATGAGAGAGATAGAAATACATGAGTTTGTTTTAAATACATAATTATAATAAATAAGAACGAAAATAAAGAAAATAATAAATAAATAGCAAGCAGAGTGCTTTGATGCGATTTTATTATTATTTTCTCCTATGGTTTTTCTGCACTTCCCCGCTACAACTCTCTACATAGTCCCTAACTAAATATAAATTTAATTTTTGTTTTTTTTTTTTTGTTTTTCTTCTTGTTGCCAAAAATTAAAAAAAAAATGTTTTTTTTTTTTGGCAAACTAATACAAATAAAATGTTACGATCGCTAGGTACACATTATTATTGTTATTATTATTCTAATATGTGTGTGCAACTTATATATATTTTTGTGATCAAATGCACTTATACTAATGCATATACACTTTATATTATTTGCACAATACACATATTTTGATTTTTCTTTTTTTGCGCTTTGTTAAAAATTTCCCCTTAATAATTTTTGCGTAATAACTTTTTTTGGCAAAATACAAATGCAATTTTTTATTTTTGCTTTTGTGGTTTTTTGATTTTTTTTTTGTAATTTTGGAAGTTTAACCCACATACACATATGTAAAAAACTTAACGAAACTTTTTTTTTTGGCAATTATATTAATAATGTTTTTAGTTTCCGAATAATATTTGTTTTATAATTCTTCCTTTTTGATGGTTTAACTAGTGAATGACAGAATGAGTATGGAAAAATTTATTACCTACTTACCACAGGGGTAATATGGTATAAATTTTGATCTAAAATGGGTCTTTATTTCTACTACATAACCTTGCTGAAAATTTATTTGATCAAATATATCAACTATATTCTGTGCTGATCACCCTATCATACGATTGAGGATATTATTTTCAATAAATGTATTTAAAATTGTCAAGCATAGATGTCAAGCATAAATAAATTGTCAAACATGTTCAAATATGGAACCGTATAGTTTAAGAATTTTAAAGGGGCTTGATTTTTCAAATAAATGAACTGTAAAATTAAAAGATGATTTCAGATTTATATTAAAGATGAATTTTTAAGTACGGTACGATACTATAAAAGTTATGTCAAATTAAACTGATTGAATGATCTTGTCTACATAAACACTGTTCGGCATATTGGGAAAATCAAATATACGTTACTTGAATCACTTGATAGGTCGTAAAGATTATGTAGATCCTTAAAATGGAGCTAAAAATATTTTTTTTTTTATTTATTTTATTTTTATATTCATGGGTCTAGCATATAGCTGTATGGTCTTATAATTTACAATTTACAATTAGGTACAGGATGTTTAATCCGGGAAGTAAAATATCTAGAAAATTTTTGATGATCGTGAAGATAGAAATCTTGCTGATGTAGAATTAATTAATACTAAATGAGGTTAAAAGTATTTTTCTGCCTGCCCCCACGGATGGGGTGTACGTGACACTGATGAATGATGATAATGATAAAAATATTTTATAAACTACCTAGGTCATTATCATTAGTTCTTTATATTTAAGAATTGCATTTCAAATGTCCAAAAAACATGTCGGACCATAAAGTTACACAATTAACACCTATATGCACATATTATTTAAATTGTAGAATAAATTTGAATTTATATCAAATACAAAAAATGACACTAATTTGCATTGTTAATAAGAAATATAAAACAAAAGTATTAATTTAAGTTTAATGTAAAATAATTTGATATAAATAGAATAAAAATAACATCTAAAACAGAATGAGATGCGATAAATATATTAATAAAAACATTATGGATCATAAAAACCCCGATTTACAACCTTCTTAACTATTATAAATTTAAGGTTATCAGAAAAATAAAGCAGTGAGGATTTTCTATTACTAACTCACACATTGAAAACTATATTCCAGGATTCAGTATATAACCAATAACTAATTTCAAATTAAGACAACCAACAAGGATAATTTGAGTTTGAAATAATTAGATGTATTCTATAGGGGTTAGTCACCATGTCCACAAAACAAAAAATCCACCAAAAACTATCCTTTTTTTGTTATTGCTTTTATTTGATTCACTTTATTATGTACGGTACTGCAAGTTTTTACTCCATATTTTTATTACAATATTTTTTTTTCGAGTAATTTATTTTATCAAACTTCTAGCTTATCTACGGAGCGAGTTGAAGTCTAGTCAAACCCCAACGGGCCATTTTAAATGCTTTAGTGAAATATTTTTTCAGAGTGTATATTTACCGAAATCGTTTCTATGCATATCGGTTGCTGGATACAAAAAAAGAGGATATCTCCAAGGTTAACCTTGCTGCCACAATTTTATGTATTTTAAATGTATGGATTAATTTTTGTGGATTTTTATTTTTAATTTTGGTTTTGTGGATTTGCTCACTAATCCGTATTCTAGATGTACGATATATTCTAGGTTATGTATTTAAGTGTTATGCGTTGGTGGATAATAGTAAAATGAGTACTTAAATAATATTTCTATACAGTTTAGGTAGGAAAGTAATTTTTTTTTTTTTTTTTTTATTTTCCGTTATTATTACCTTCCGCGTGAATTCAATTTAAATTCATCAATTAGACCTAGTTGTGACAAATAATCGGGAAATATATAAAAAGAGTATATTATGATAGTATGTGATATAGATATTTATTAGTATTGAACATTTATAGTAGATTGAACTAGATTTAAGTAATAATTAATAATTAAGTTGAAATGAAATTATTAAATAAAAATCGCACAACATTTAATTTCAAATTATGGACCTAACAGCTTAGACTAGGATATATTTAACAAAAAAAAAAAAACATTTACTAGCGTTTACAATTAAAAATTTATTTACCTTTTTTGCTAGGATATTTACTTTTTGTATTTTAATATTAAATCAAATAAAGAAAAAAAAAACTTAGGGAGTACCATAAAAAAATGTGTCAGAGTAAATGTGTGTCAGCCAAATATTATCGAAATTAATGAAAAAGTGTATATTTGACCGTTCATGTTCATTGAAAATATCAATTTTTCAATTATTGTTCTTACCTTTAAATTTATATAAAAACAAAAATTAGAATTAATCACACGTCCTCGATTATGTAATCTGTTAATATTATAAACAACTCAATTCTACTAAACACTATTCAAAATTATTCAAAAGAAATGTTAAAACGTAAGATCATAACTGAAATAGTCTTAACTGTAAATATAACATGTATATTGTATATAATAATCCTTGACATCGTAAATGTCTCAACACAAAGTTGAATACAACGTCCACGTAATCTTAAATGTATACAAAAGCTTACAAAAGCTTGAGATATTGACTCCATAATCACAATTGTTTTTGAAAATGTCTCCGCGACTGGTTTGACAAGGATTTGGGTTTACAAAATTGTTGAAAATGTTGTACACTGTTAATGAAAATTTTCTGTTCATTTTGCTTGATCACAATTGTATTAAAAGACAATGTCTCAGAAAGCACTGATTACACAATGTTTTATTTTACGAATAACATTTACAACTTAGTTTTTTTACATTATATCAGGTTGCAGTTTTTTTAAAGACTTTTACGATGTCACCGAATACTAAATCAAACGGGATGGGGTGTCAGTGAAAAGCATATATCAAGGCTGCGTAACATGAAAAATTGAACCGTAATAAGAACTAAAGTTAAATTGGTTGACTAAGTTAAAACCCGCACAGAGTTTGTCAATATCATCTTTTGCGTATATAGAGTGTAATTGCTACGACTCAGAAGTAGATCAGTTGAAGAAAAATAAATTTATAATAAAGAAAAATTACAAATCAAAGTAACTTAATTAATTTGGAGTCAGAAAATTCAAGTTGGTAGAAAGACAGATAACTAATGAAGAAAACATGGCAGAACAAGAGCTATTAAGTAAGTAATGATAATCATCACGTCACAGAATAAATAGGATATATGAAAAGTTTAAACTAATTGCGTAAAAACAAATCTTTAAAAGGAGAGAATAAAATAAAATAAATAGGCAAAAAAAACGAAAGAAATGAAATAAGACGAATAAGAAAAGAGAAAGAAGATTAAATGAAAGAACAAATGAAAGAAAGCAAAACGCAGAAAAAAAGAATGGTTAGAATGTGGAAATGAATAAAGAACAAGAAATATGAAAAAGAAAATGAAAATGAAGAAAGAAAAAGAAATGAAGAATGTCTTAAAAAATGAAAGAAAACAAAAACAAATAGAAAGAGAATTATGAAGGATGTCAAGAGCAAGAAGGGTAAGCAAGAAGAATTATTGTGAAGCACAGTAGAAAAATACAGAATCAAAAAAGTGAAACAAAGTTAAAAAAAAAACGAGAACAATAATTAAATTTATTTATTTTTTTATTTATTTATTTATTTATTTTAATAAATAAAATATAGATAGAAAAATATATAACATTTATTTATTTAATATAATTTTTTTTTTTACAGATAGAAGAAAATCATCAAAAGAGTCTTCATTTATCGTTCTAATTTCCGGGGGGGAACGAAGTGAAGAACTGTGTCGACTTTAACGCACTAAAAACTACTATCCTTTTGTTTATATTAAAACTAGTCTTTTAGACTAACCATTAATACCGTTTTTTGCTCTATTACTTCAGATATTTTTGATCAATCAAAATCCCATTAGGAATTATTAAAAGATAAAAGATTTTTTCCTAACACAGTTCGAACGGTTTCGTCCGTTTAAGACGTCTAACAAAGTTTTGACTGTCAGCTAAGGGTAAAACTTCAGTATTAACATGTTGAGAAAGACGAATTTTGTGGGGTATTGCCAGATTTTGATTTTGATTTTTAATATAAATAAAAAAAATAAATAAATAAAATAAAAATTTCGATGAAAAAGAAAACAAAAAAACAATATGTGAAGAAAAAGTATGAAGGGTGAAAGAAAAAAATCAATGAAAGTAAGAAAACCAATAAAATAATAACTGAAAAAAGAAAAGAAAAGTCATAAAATAAAAAGAAAAAGAAAATAGATTATAAGATAAAGAAATAGAGAAAACAGAAATAATAAAAAAAAGCATTGGCAATAGATGTGAAAGAAAGTAATATACCTATGTAAGAATTCTCAATACCGTTTTATAGAAAGACACACATTGTATATGAAAGACACTAATAATATATTAAGGAAACTTTATTTGGGTTCCATATTTTTGTTTTCTTCTGATCATTATCTCAGATGACTATAATATATTTAATAATAACAATAATATAAAACTTATAAAATATATAAATTTTGGTATTTTAATTTATGTTAGTAACCTTTTTTTAATCAAATAAAAATGCACACAAATATTTTACTAACTACTATTTACCCACACTCGTCTGTACATAATATTGTATTATAAACCTGTTATAATTTATATCTACTACCACTTAGTTTCCCTCTTTTTCTTTAGATCATAAATTCGAATCTATACTATACTTGCATTGTATTTAGCTCGGATCAAAATACGAATAGAAAACGAATAAATATTTTTTTTATTTTTGCTTTTTAGAAAACGAAGTTGGAGAATGTGGTAATTAATATCTCTTTCCTTCTCATTAAATTTTATAATGTTACTATCTCATTTTCGGGTCTTCTCTTCTATCCTTTTCTCAAAATCAAGACTATGACTTAGTAGAAAATATTATTATATTTGTCCAAATTGAATTTTTAAAATTTAAGTGGGGAAAACGAGGTTAAATTAGGTTTTTGTGTTTTTTTTTTATGTATATAGTTTGTTGGATTTAAAATGTAGGAACATTATAAATATAGAAAATGATAAAATATTTTTTTTTTGAAACATTTGGTCACACTATGAAAAAATTTAAAATATAAAAAAAAATTTAAGTAAAAGAAAATTGATGAGAGAGCTGAAGATTGGAAAAGATTTGGTTAGCTGCGAGTTGAGGTGTGGAGTTGTGAAATGAAGTGAAATATTTCTTTGTAGCTATTTTAAGCGAAAATATTTGGTTTTTATGATGAATTTAATTAAGACTTTTTTTATTCAGAATATAAAATTATATTCATTTTGTTATTTTTTGATGCTCAAACTACCGACGGCATTAAAGAAAAATCAAATATGTAAGTAAATGCCGTAAAAACATCAAATTTGTATATTCAAATTGGGGAAATCTGAAATCTGAGTTTTTATTTTCTATTATTTATTTTTATATAAACCAATTGTATAAATAAATACATAGGTGTTACTTAATAATTGGCAAACTTCATTGTCTAAACTATACGAGTATATTTGAGCTATGTTGAGAATAAAATAAGTTAATAAATACAAAAATTGAATTAGATAATATTTCATAAATTATAATTTTTGTTTTATAAATGGAAAAAAAAATTTATCCTAAAATTAAAAAAATTAAGAAGGTTTTGTCTAGTCATTTTTTCCTTAGAACTAAATATTAAAATGAAAATAAAATAATAAAATATCGTAATAAGATAAAATAATCGTTAATGTAAAAATACATACTATAAGTTTCAACTAAAAATAAAATTTGTAAAAAAATAATATAATTAAAACTAAATAAATAAAAATAAAATAAAAGTTGTAATTAAATTAAAAAAAAAAAATGCAACTTCTAAACCCATATAAACATCTCTTAAGTTAAAGAAAAAATGTAGAGGTATAGCTATGTTAGATATATTAATAAATACATTCATTATTCGAACTAACGCCTATATTGACTTAATATAACTAATTAATTGATCAGGCTTAGCTTTACATTTATGATTTTAAATTTTAATTATTAATTATTTCAAAATTTAATTTATTACAATGTAATTTTTTAATTTTGGAAGAAATAACCTCAATTGACTTGAAAGGGAAATTATTATTTGTTAATATGTAACTAATATTTTTGTATTTTGATATTACTTCATCTTCAATATTTTATGTAAGTCTTTAATTAGTTTTTTGTACGGAAAATGGGTAACGGAAGTTAGCAGGCATTCACCTACAATGGACTGATGTAAATTAAAACTTTCCTGATAATATTACGAAAATATAGTTTGAATGGAACACTAAGTAATATCTACTTCTAAAATAGAGGTATAACTACTTCAAAAATATTTTTATTATAAATGAAAAAATAAAACTGATTATGGGATTAAACGAAAACATTAGGATATTGTACAGTTTGCAAAGACACAACGACTAAGTTGGGCAGGACATTATCATATAAGAATAAACTAAAATCGTCCTAAACAAAGAATTTTTAAAATAAGACCAATAAATAATTGAGCAAGAGGCAGACCAAGAATCAGATGGATACATAATACCAAAAATTACTGCAAACAAATGAACATACAAAACTGACAGAGTTCTGAGGGAGATTGATTTACATGAAAGCTTATTACGCTAAATATAACGCTAAATGAAGAAGAAGGAGAAGCAGATAGAGTTCAAGTAACAAGTAAATTTCAAGCAACTTGCCTATACGATAGTACTTAAACATACTTTTCACAGAGATTGTCCATCTTCCTACACAGATCAAATAAAAATACAATAATTATAAAAATATATACCTAGGTGTTCCAGAGCATGCCTTTCAACTTTTTAAGAGTAGAAAAAGCCGTTATTTTAAAATTTAAAAAAAAGTTTGTTAACTAAATCGAGGGCTTTATCGATTGGTGGTATATTTAACTTCCGAAAAGGACCGAAAATCGGGTTTTTAAGACCAAATCGAAATCGAGATTTTCAAATGGGAAGGGGTACTTTTTTATGCAAATTCGGATTGACTGGAAGCTGACGCATATAATAAGAATGAATAAAAATCATCCTCAGCAAAGAATTTTTAAGCCAAAACAATTGCTTTATAGAGTAAGAAACAGAACAAAGAACAAAATAGAGCGTGGCAATATCGAGAATGATTGTCGAAAAATGGGCTCGCAAAATCGCCAAAAATATCTGCGTAGGATTGATCTAACTGGAGGAATTCTACGAAGAAAACCTTAACCAACTCCAAGCTGTAACGGTTAATGAAAAAAAGAGGACTATTAATGCTTACTACTGATTTTGTATTAAGGCAACATCAACAATCCCATATTCTATTCGATTGAATCCTCCTCCCATATTCTATTTGATTGCGACACTATAGCTTGCAAAAGATACAAACATTTCGGGGGATACAGATCGTCTAATTCTGAATTTGAAATCAAAGCAGTAATAGCGTTTATCAAGGACATAGACTTGCAATTCTGAAATGGACGGTGAAGTACAATAGATCTTAAGAGGTCGCGGTTACTTAGAACTTCCCAATTTACAAAACAAAAAAAAAATACACAATGACTGCCTAAAAATAAGCTCGGAAAATCGCCCAATATATCTATGAAGAATTGATCTAACTGTAGGTGTTTTATGAAAGAAAATCTTGACAGACATTGAGTTTCAACGGTAAGTGAAGAAAAAGAACACTACGATGAATACAACATCCATTGATTTTGTATTAAGCAAATTGAAGTTATTAATATTTTAATTATTTTATTCGGCTCCAAAAAAATCACTGAATAATTCTCGAAGATAAATTTGCACAAAACGTAGTTTACATGCGCATAAGAAATGCGAGCTGTGAAGTTCCCAGAAATTCCGTACAGCAAAGCAGAAAATTAAATTTAAAAATCAAACAATGAAGCAGTTCCCTACAAGTCAGAAATTAAATATGTATTTAGGAATTCATTTCAATAATTTACTCAAATTCGATAACCACATTACAATAATAGAAAAAAAACAGCAGGAGCTTATTCACTTCTTAGATCTTTATTAATTCACCATTTTCTGAACACACAAACATTTCACCTTATTACCTTTATATTACTTTAGTTAAAGGTAATCTAAATTGTGCAAATCTTTTTGAAGCAAGTCAATCTAGCTTACCACAATTTTATGTATATAACGTCCCAACAAAAAAACAACAAATCCATAGAGGCTAATCAACTGGCAATAAGTTATAGCCGTATTTTTAGGTTTAGTTCTTATTTTGAGTCGTAGGTTTAGTCGTAGTATTAGCCATAGTTTAATCTCTAGTTTAGTTGCATCTTTAACTATAATTTGGATTAAGTTAAGTTCTATAATAATAAAAAGAAAAAAGCACCCAGATGCATCAAGTGCGAAAATATAAAACGCAAATATTAAAAATAAGAATAAAAATAAAAAAACTTCCTCCAAAGGATGGAATCACAAATTTAAATGGATGTCAAACAAAACTTTATAGTTTAATAGATTGAGACATAGTAATAAGTAATTGTAAATATAATTATAAGAAAAATACATGAAAATGTTAATTTGATACAGGCACAACAATTGAAATGTATCGAATATATCACTCTATTTCCCGGGGAAAAAGACTATGTGCTAACCTTAATGTACTAAAAACAGCTTTCTTATTAAATAATTTAATTGATTGCAAATATCGATATTTCGGAAGCCATATACTTCCTTCATCAGTGATTGTGACTAACTGTATTCCCGTATATACCGTATTCCATACTAAATATCTATTTTATCTGTACTTTTTCAAATTATTTAAAAAAGCGTTGAGCCTCCATTATCCATCCTAAATCATTATTCAATCTGTCGTCTACCTGTACCCTCGAAATTGCTAAACTCTCGTATGTGTCTAGTTTGCTTATTTTTTGTACCTCCTTTATTGATGATAAATTGGTTTAATCAATTTTATGGTGTTACGAAATTATGTGTTTAGCAATTGCCGACCCACAAAAGTACCTCTTATTCTTGCTAATTCGGCTTCCCTTAACTGTTCTTGCGATCTCACTGTAATTAACCTTTTTGATTGCCCTATATATACTTTTGAACAGTTATGGTGTGGTGTGAACACTGTGGATGATATTTTCTATATATCGTTAACTTCTTCCATCTCTTTTTTATCCTTTCCTGATCCAAGTATACTGCTTCATTTTTTGACTTCTGTTACTAGTTCAAGATTGTGTTTTTTAAACATTTTCTTAAATTTATCGGTGAGAAATATACCGGCTCAAATATATATAACTCAAATATATAGCTCAAATATAGAGAAATATACCGGCTGATTGGGCGGAATTCTACGGTATCGACCTATAACAAAGTTTTGATGTATAATCAAATATTGAAGCCAGTCTGGGCATACGGTATTCAAATATGGGGATGTGCTAAACAAATCCATATTCAAACTATCCAAACGTTCCAAAATTAAGGTACTGCGCAACATAGTCAATGCTCCATGGTATGTTCACAATGCCGATATTCATCGAGATCTGAAGATCTCATGTATAAAAGACGAAATAATGAAATGCGATGCACGGCATAAAACTCGTCTGATCTAACATGTACCGAAGCTTCTAGCTTAATTGACAATCAAAACTTTGTTAAACGACTAAAACGAACAAGACCACTTGAGTTATCTATTAGAACCTTATTGAATTTTTGGTAGATCAAAGGTATCTTAGTTTCTTTGAGTTAAATGTAAATTAATGGTTAGTCTATAAGACTAGTTTTAATGTTTCAATAATGATAGGGATTTTTAGTGGGTTAAAGTCCCACAGTCCTTCAAACTGCTTTCCCCGGTAATAGGTAGTCCCTGAAGCCTCTTTCAATGATTTACTACTATCTGAAAAAAATTTATCGGTAAATGTTAAGTGCGTTATGCAAATTCGTTCCAGGTCTTTCAGCATCCTTATTTTGTTGGAATAAACTCGTCATGTTATTGCGTTCGATGCGGTGCAGTTTTTCTTATATTCCTTATCATTAGGTCTATGATTTCTTCATTATATCCATTTTTCTTAGCCTTGTCTTTTATGTAGTACCTTTCTTTTTAGCCTTTGATAATGGTATAGTTACCAATCTGTTGACCATCGGATGGTATCCTGCCATTTTTTGTCCATGTGGGTGATTTGACTCCGTGGAGATGGTTCGTTGGGTAGTAATATTTTTTCTGTAAATATAAAATTCTATGGTTCCATCTTTACGTATTATTTTTATGTCAAGAAATTGTATTTCCTTGTTTTTTTCTCTCTCCATAGTGAATTTTATTTTTCCATGTATTTTGTTGAGTTGATCTAATATCATTTCTATTTTATCCTTTAATTATACTGCGATGATATCATCAACGTACAGCATCCAAATTCTCGGCATAAGTCCCTCTTCCTCTATTCTGTCTTCAATATAACTCATGAATATTTCACTTAAAACTGGGGAGAGTGGGTTACGCTTATAGCTACAGTTCCTCTTGTATTTTTATAATATTCGCCTCTAAAAGTGAAATAATTTTCATTCATGCATATTAGAGCTAGAGTGATGTAACTTTATACTTTTTTCCTCCTCGAGTTGTTTATTTCATTTAACCTGTGGTCTAGTTTAGATGTGGCTTCTTTCACTGGTATGCTTGGAAATAATGCTTGAACATCGAACGAGATCAAGTCTTCATTGTCCTTACTTCTTTTTTTTTGGATAAGATCAGCCGTACTTCAAAATGATCTCTTGCTAATTTTTTCTATCTTATTCTTGGTAAAATAAAACTAGAGTCTTAGACCAATATTAGGATTAATATACAATATTATTTGTATTTAATATTAATTGTATTATATATTAATATTAATAATATTAATTGGATTTGTAGGTAATTATTACAACCGTTATAATATAACTAATATAACTAAAATCGATCAAAAGTGGTGAATATAAAAAATAATGCAATGAAAATAGTTAGCATTAATGAATACAAATTTGACAGAACTTCTGCAAATGCAATACATGCCCCACTGGAAAGCTAGAATTGATAAAACTCTTGGTATAGTTAACTATTTTAATTTTTTTGTTTTTTTTTCTTTTCCTTAGATTTTTGTGCTTTGTAAGTACTCTTCGTGATATCCAAAGTGGATGAATTAATTAATAATTATAAATATTGAGCATACAATTGTAAAAAATGAATTAATTTGTATATCAAAATTTGTTACTGTTGAATTCTGTTTAATTTAAGTATATTTTATTATTAAAAATGTTTTGATGATCAAGTTGGAAAATCAAGAAAAACTTAAATTTTCAACAATTCAAAAAATTGTTCTATAGTTGAAAAATTATTTTACTGAAAACATCAACAACATCAACAATAGTGAACTACGTTGTACATTGTACATAATAATAAATATAATATTTAAGTATATTTTAATGATCGCAACGATCGAAATCATGATATTTGATATACGTATATATATAAATAAATATATACATAACATTGTATACTATCCTGATGCTCTATACAAAATTAGATTCATATATATATATAATCAGTGTAGGTACCTACTTGCAAAATAAAAGATGAACAAAGTTTTTTTTAGAAAGTTCAAAGACCGTACCAAAAATTCAAAAGCCCCAAAAAATAAGAAAACATTTGTTCATTATTTACATTGAAATTTTTTATATTTATTTTGTTTTTTTTTTTTTTTATTATTCTTTTCAATAGTGCAATACATAGAAATGTCGTTATCCCTCATATATTCTTGTTCTTTCTATAATAAAATAAAAAAAAAAAAAAAAAAATAAATATTATGTTCTTTAGTTGGTTCCTTTGATTCCTTGTGGTTCCACTTTATTATTATTGTAGATTTTGGAGAATTTTTTTTTTTTATTATTTTTGTTTTTGTTATTTTATTATTCTTTGCTAAGACCAGCTCTTGTTTAAATATTTTGTTATTATTGTTTTTCAACTTCTCTCAAGGTACTATCGACGCGAGAAGAAGTATAGTAAAGAAAAACAGAAATTTTGAAAAAAAGGGGTTATTGCACTTTTCTATATAGATCCTCGCGTATTTCTATGGTGGCCAGACCAGGCCAAGCCATCTAAAATTATACCATATGTGAACGTATTTTCTCCTGTTTTAATTTTTTTTTTTTTGTAATATTGTTGTTATTTTTTTTTTTAGTCATATAATAGAATCCGTAGGAAGATTGTGTTTTTTTTTTTTTTTTTTTGTGTATGTGGTGTTCCTTCGTCGGTTTAGAACGATGATTGTATTGTATTGTTTTGGCCAAAATATTTTACAAAAAAAAAAAAATAACAACAATATTTTGAAATTAAAAAAAAAAAAAAAAAAAAAAACTAGGATAAAAGCTGGTGCGGAGTTGTAGAAACACCAAAAATTAAAAATTATAAACACAAAACCTAGAGATCAATGCACTTTAATGGATGTATTTATGGGATTTTTTGGATGGTTGCGTTTTTTCGTAATATGTGTTTATTTTTTATTTTCTTCTTGAAAAATTATTCACTTATATTATTTTCTTGTTGTTTTTTTTTTTTTTTTTTTGGGAAGAGTTTAAGATTCTCTGTTTCTTAGTTCTTTTTTTTATATATTTTGATTTTTGTTTTGGTTTTGGGTTTAGAATTTCTTTTTAATTATATTTCTAGCCATCACGTTGAAGATAATTTAGTGAAGTTATTTTATTTTTAAAATATGTTCACTTTTTTTTTCTTTTTTGTATATATATAGAATGGAGTTTGCAGCTTTTTTTTTTTTTGCTTTTTTGGATTTTCAGCGGAAATAATGTATTATATAGCGTAAATTAAAATCAAATTCAAAATCAGAATAATCAAAATGAATGGTTTAAGTAAGTGAATTCTTATAGAAATACAAATTAAAAAAAAAAAATATACGAGAAACAGGAAATATTAGGGAATATGCAATACCTACAATTTAACATATGAAAAAAAAAATTATCTGAGTTTTCGGAGACTATATTTAATTTTGAAGTAGTGCAGATTAAAGAATAAATTTTGTAATGAACAATTATTATCAAAATTAAGGGGCTAGTATACAATGAATAGTTTTCCTGATTTTCTTTTACTAACCACAAATTATTCAGTTTTGTTAAAAAAACAAAATTATGGACAAAATTTGAATAGATTTATAGCGAGTGGATTGAAAGTGAATGTGTAGATTAGGATTTAATTGAATCCAGATTGTGGGAATAAGAATTTCATAAGAAAAGATAAATGAAGTTTTGAGTATCAACTGACTATTTTTGAATATATTTTATATGAAATTCTGTAGTGCTCTAAGTGAAACATTTTAAAAAACAAACATTAAAAACTGTGGGTATGTTTCACTAATATGATTAAATATCTTGATCGATTTCGGTTATTACACTGTCATCAGAATTGACTGATGATGGTGTAATAACCACAGTCTTCTAACCTCATTCTTCTAATCTCAGTCTTTTAACCTCAGCCTTCTGATTATGGTGCAATTATCTAAACCAATTAAG
Organism: Argyra leucocephala; assembly: GCA_963942445.1. Lineage (NCBI taxonomy): Eukaryota > Metazoa > Arthropoda > Insecta > Diptera > Dolichopodidae > Argyra > Argyra leucocephala. The sequence continues at coordinate 39,469,954 of OZ012678.1, read as the reverse complement.
ATAAATTAAAATGAAAGAAAAACGCATAATTCCTTTTATTTTACTAAATTCTTTATTTGTCTAATTTACAAATATCGATATTTCGGCAATAATATGTTGCCTTCTTCAGTGTATTGGCGTAATTAAATTTGATTAAGAGCTATATTAGTTATACATATATACTTTTTTTTTTTTTATGGGCAATAAAAATTACAAAATTTAATTAAATTTTAAATTTACTTAATTCTACCTGATAAAGAAAGGATTTATATTTTTATTTTCTTATTAATTTAAATAGCCACGTGTACCCATTACCGTGATCACTATTTAGAAGGGTACCTGGCGGTGGTTTTATGATTTCCAGACTTTCGCAAACATCTAGTTTTCTGGTGTCGTTGATTTCTTTGATTACCGCTAGGTCATCTATGTTGATGTCATGTTCCTCGATTGCGACGTGTTCTCCTACAGTTGATTTGAAATTGGATATTTTACCTGCCTTCTTAGCAATTTTTACTTCGTTTAGATGTTCTTGAAATCTTACTGTTGCTAATCTCTTTGTCTGTCCAACATATATTTTCTCACATTTGTTGCATGATATTTTGTAGATTCCGCTTTTCTCTGTTTCTATTTTTTTATCTTTCGCAGAGACTAGTAATGTTTTCAATTGATGCCGTCTACTAGTGCTTATGACGTCTATGTTGTGTTTTTTTAATTTTTTCCCTAATGACTTCATTATTTCATCATCATATGTGATGGGAATTCTTTTGGTGTCTTCTTTTTTCCGTTCCTGTTGGAACAATGTGGTCATATCATCCCTTTTCATATACCTCATTTTCTTGTTGATAATTCTTGTAATTGTTGTGCTCGAGTATCCATTTTTTGTAGCTGTGTCGATAATATAATTGTTTTCTTCATAATATTTATTCTTTTCCATTGGAACTGTCACTTGTCTATGGATTATTGAACGAAATTGAGCTATCTTTTGTTGGAAGCTATGATTTGATGTACTTGGGGTTACTCTTTGGGTGTTCGTCGGCTTCCTGTAGATTGCGAATTTTATTTCAGTATCTCTCTTAGATACTAAAATATCTAAGAAAGGTAGTTTGATGATTCTCTTCAATTTCTGCTGTGAATTTTATGTTCTCGTGAATATTGCGTTAAGGTTGTTCAGGATCTTGTCTAATTCATTCCGGTTGATGATAGAGAACACGTCGTCTGCATACCTTATCCAATATTTTGGTAAGTTTCCTTCTTTATGTAGTTTATCTTCTATTTTTTGCATGAATATTTCACTTATAAATGGAGACAGTGGATTCCCCATTGCGACTCCGGTTTTGCCTTTATAAAACTTTCCTCTGAAAGTGAAACAATCTTCTGTCTTGTTAGTTTCATATATTGTTTTACTTTTTGACTCCATTGTTGACTTGATTCTTGTTTAGATAGCCAAATTTCTAAGTCGATAAGTGCCTCATCAACTGGAATACTGGGGAATAAGGCTTTGACGTCGAATCAGACTAATACATCTGTTTCTTTGAAGTTTTTGAAACTTTGTATTCTTTTAATGAATTCCATGGAATTTTTTACTGATCTAGTATTCTCGTTTTCGCTAGTACTTTTTTCGGTTATTGTCTTGAATTTATTAAGAAGCCATTTAGCTAATTTATAGGTAGGGGAGGTGTTTGCAGCGACTATTTCGCGCATCTCGTTACCCGTTTTGTGTATTTTAGGTAAACATTTAATCCTTGGGATAGACGGATTAGGCATGCGCAACTCTCTAATTATTTTTCCTAACAACGAAGCACACTCCTTATATGTTTTTTCAACTCTTCGAATTGATTCTTGCAGAGGATCCTTGTTAAGCTCCTGATATTTATCGCTGGTTATTTTCTTTAAAACCTGTGTGTCGTAGTCTGTTTTGTCCATTATAACGATATTTGTAAAGTAGACAAATAAAGAATTTAGTAAAATAAAAGGAATTATGCGTTTTTCTTTCTTTTTAATTTAAGAATTTTACTACAAACAAAAAACTAAATTTAAATTTACAATTAAGATATTTATTAAAATTAGATAATTTTACCCGCCATTTTATTTAATTATATCTTGTATATAAAACTAGTGACGTTTCTCTGCTTGTTTAAGCAAAAAATTTCTTAGCATGTGGCGAAAATAGAAATTAGTATCGAAATAACTTTTTAAATAGATTTAATCGTGTATGGGGCCTATAAGACATTCAATGCGTAGTTTCTGAGACATAAAGTGTAGTGTAGATATAATATAAAGTATTAAAATAGGTTAAGTGAAAATGTTATTGTTCATTTTAGTATAAATATACTTACTCTGAATATTAGCCCTAAAAAAAGGAGTTTACTAATCCAACACAAATATGTTCACTTAGAATATTAACCATATAAAAAATTAAATACTAGTCTAACACAATTAAACATGCTAAGTGCTTAAATAGAAAATTACTAATAATGCTAAGTGCAAAGTTTTCAAGTCAATTAATGGCATTTCGAATACGTCTAGCCGAAGAGTTAATAATATTAAAAAAAAAAATTTCAAACCCCTAAAAGAAGAAGGCCATGTTTTTCGTCAACTTACTCAACTCCTAAAAGAAAGGGAACTGAAGTTAGACCACATCAGGAAATATCCAACGATAACATTGGACATTGGACAGAATATGAAACAACAGGAGGTGGAACAAAATGCAAATACAACGACTGCAACAAAAAAACTTTTGTATATTGCGAAAAGTGCAAAACTCACTTATTGTTTTATCCCCAAGAGAAGAAATTGTTTTAAATATTTGGCAATATTTAACTTTTTATCATTATAAATTTTCTATATTTTTGTTCCTAGTCAGAAGACTGTTATATCATTTTGTTTTAAAATTTTTGTGATATTAAATGTAATGAAAGTTTTTTTTTATTTTTATTAATTTTAATCAAAAGTATTTTGTCCTGTAAATTAAGTCAAATAATATTGTGATAATTATTTCAAAAACCAAAATAAATTGATATTTTCATATACATGTTTTGCATAATTTTTGTTGAGTTGATTTCGTCCCAGCGAACGTCGCCAAAAACCTATTAAAAATCATCCAATGTTCAAAAAAAATTATATACTTCTTATTAGAGTCATTTATAATAGGGTTTTGCTAAAAATTTAATTTTTTTTACAGTAAATCAAACAAAGATTGGTGAAAGGGTTAAGTTAGAGTTTAGATTATTATTATTTTAACTGCTACGAGTTTTATTTTATTCTATATTTATTTTGCATTGCATTTGTTATTTGATTTACAATTTATTTTAATTGATACAAGGAAAAATGGTGGCAAATTACAAAAACCTTGTGACTACTTGTATTTTTAAAAATTTTACTTAAACAAAAATTATTTTATGTGAGTGAGATACTATCTATTTGTTTAGGTACTCCGTATACATGCATCTCGTAGTACTCTGTTCATATAGAGATCTGAAATGTTAACATTTTATTTACTTACATGAGGTAGCAATACTTATAAGTCTCAATCCAACGGAAAAAATAATTTTGTATTGTTTTTTGTCTATCGTAGTTGTTCTATATAGCCCTTAGAGTTACCCTTTGAACGCTTTTCTTTCACGAAAATTTCTGTTTCAGAACAATTACAAAAATCAACTGAAACATTATAGCTTCAGTTTAAACTTGAATTGTTATTTAATTACATTTTAATAACTTTAAACAAATCATTATCAATTTTTAACATTTCTTCAAAACATTTTTATATAACAGTTTTTTTTTCAATATGTAAAACACTGTTTTACATTGAGTAAAAATTGAAAAAAAAAATGTTTTACATCAAATCCTAGATAAATTATATATTTTACCTATATTATTACTTCATTCGTTAAGTAAGAATGAAATAGTAAAGTCAATTCAAACAATTCTACTAAATATAAGTAAATTTCCTTTAAAAGAAAATAATTCAAACTTTAAAGTTATTAATTGATGTTCTTGATAAAAAACTAGTTAAAAAAATACCAAAAATTTATTAAAATATTGTTTTTAATATTGACCGATTTGAAGTTTATAATACCTGTAGCACTCAAATCAAATTTTGTTTCAAATACCGGTAGTGTAATAGTGTTATTGGTTTCAATGCGAGTACATCCGGTATTGTATTTTTATTTTTATATGCCAATCGTCATGGTATGGCGGATATGACTACTAATACGAAGATCAAGGGTTCAAATTACACTAGCGACATGTATTTTGTAATTTGTTCTTTTTTTTATTGATTCCTTGGGTACTGTGATAATCATTATAATATAATCGAAAAAAATAGTCTAGAAGACAAAGTTATTCTAAAATAAATTGAAATTAGTAAATAATACCAATATTACAAATTATTGTGTATATGCTGAAATGTTGTAAAATGTAATATGTGTATATGGTATTAATTAAATTTTCTTTGTAAATGTAAATATTAATATGGGATATTTCCTGAGCTTTTTAATTAAATTTCAAGATGACTATTTATTAATTTTTTATTTAAATTATTAATGTTTGGAACAATACAACACAACGCACAACGCTTGCATTTGTAATAAAATTTTTCAAAAGCTCTAACTTCTATCTTAAATCAATTTTTGATTTCCAATACTCTATAAAATAAATAACAAAAAATGTTCGTTATTTTAAATGATTTAATTTTTTTTTTTTTAAATTATAACTTTATTGTTGAATTAAAAGAAAAATTCTCCTACTCCTAGATGGGTTACCTTTTTTGATAAAGACAAATTCATCCTCTTCCTCCTCTCTATCTACACTTTCTGAAAAAGTCGTTTGAATGGAATCTAATCCTTCTGATATGTTTGCTAATAAGGAAATGACGCGTAATAAAGCTTGCCATAGTGGTGTCACATATTTTCACCGATAGAAGGTTAAATGAATGCTTCAAGTTCTGCAGATACCAAATTTGCTTGATGATGTTGCAGTCTGGTCTAATTGACCATCTGAAATTCGAAGCTTTTATTGCATCTTTGTGAAGCAGTTGATTACGTATTACATATAGGTGTGTGTAACTTTTTTTGTAAAAGAAGCGATTATGCCATCTATAGTTGATATAAATGGGATAACTATTCCGCAACCTGACGAAGTTAAGCTGGGAGTACGCCTGGATAAAAGGCTAGCTTGTAAGAAGTATATCACCGTAAAATAAGAACAATTAAAATTTAAGACAAACAGCATTTATTGGCTTATTTGGACAAATTCTGAACTAGATCTGAGACAAAAAAATGTTGCTATACAAAGCCATTCTGAAACCACTCTGGTCTTATGGGTGTCAGTTTTAGAGATTTGTGGCTTTTAATAGTAACATCGAAACAATTGAAAGGATACAATCAAAAAAATTACGTATAATAACCATGGCCCACTTGGTTTACCTTCGAAATATTAATTTACATAAAATTTTGTATATGGTTACAGATGAACTAGAAAAATGTAAAAACAGATAAGCACCCACACTGGTGCGAAACCCTAACCCTTTGGTGAAATGTTTAGAAAATATTTCTGTAACTAGCAGGTTAAAAAAAGTCGCTAGTAGTCTTGTAAGGCAGATTATTACAATGAACGAGGAAATATGTTATGTAAAGTGTATGGACTTGTCAAGTATCAAATCATGTCAAATCAAATATCCATAAGCGTCAAATCAATGAACTACACCTTCCAAATTTTTAAACTAGGCGTTTTCGTTTTTTAGTTCAGAGCATAGATCTGAGCGCGCTCTGAGCAGAGCATGTACAGATAAACTCTGAGCGCTCAGATTTAATAAGAAAAACACGATTTGAGTACACTGTCATATTTATTTTGTTGTTGTTCAAATTGTCAATAATCGAATATAAACTTCAAATTTGGAAATTTACAAAAGTTTAAGACTTACAAACAAAATGTTTCAGTTTGTAACAGTAATTAGAGAAGATTTTTTTTTCGATGAAAGTTATTTATAAGATGACATATCTGAAAGTAATAGGGATGTGCGAATAATAATAAATCAGGATAATGCTGAAAATATTGTGACAAGGTTTTCCAATAACACTTTTAAATCGCACCTTTTGGAATGAATATATTTAATTTCTCAACATCATGCGGTCAGACGAAATGCCATTGATATTCCACAGCAATTGATTTTTACGTTGTGATATCTAGGTCACCAGGAATGTATGGGATATGTTTTTTGTACATTGAATACGTGTTAAGTACGAAAGTTGATGTCATATCCAATTTAATTCAATTGCTGATAAATTTGGGGTGTCGATTCCCACTGTGTGTTATCTATTAAGAGAAGCGTTGAATTCTTACTCCACTTAAACATTAAAATTTAATAATCAAAAAATATATTTTTTAAAAATAAGTCAAAAAAGGTCTAAAATATTTTTGATTAAATATTAATTATTTGCCATCACAGCTTATATCGTAGTTCATTATTTCTTAAATTATAAAAATGACTGTTGATATTTATTTTAAATTTTAAAATGGTTTACTTTTTTACTACCGTACAGTAGCGTCATCTATTTGGTTTTTAAATAAAAATCACAATCATTTAAATAGGTAAATTTAAAAGGAAATTAAATGAATACTTCTTAAGCCAAATTTAATTGTTTTATATTTTATAGTTTAAATTATGTTAAGATCAAAACTTCGCATTTAGTAATTTACTATACTTAAAAAAAAAAAAAAACAAAAATACGAAAATTTGTGCTGAATTTTTGAATTATTGAATTATTTTGTTGTTGCTTAAGTTTTAATTTTTAGTAATAGTGGAATCAAAAATACTCTGTACGAGCGAATGTGCTCTCTTGAGATGAAATGTTAAATAAATAAAACAAATAAAAATCGAGAACACTCTGAACTCATAAAAAAAACGGATTTAAGCTCTGAACGCTCTGAGCAAAAAAAAACACGAATATTTCTTTAACAGTTCGTGCTCTGAATTAAAAAACGAAAACGCCTATTGTAAGATTTGAATAAACCATTGTTGGTTACAATTGTGATGAATTATTGTCATATCCACTTAGAAATATTCAATAAATGCATTTAAGAGAAAAAAACCGTTTTGTTTAAAAATTAGAACTAGATTTAGTAATTCCAAAACTTACTTACTTACTTGCTGGGCGCTACAGACCTTGAAGGTCCTGGGCCTGACGCAAAATTGTCCTCCACTGATTTCGGTCACGAGCGGAATCTCTCCAGTTGTGATTTGAAGTTTTTTCATATCTGCCGATACTTCATCTCTCCAACGAAGGTGTGGCCTCCCTCGACGACGCATTTCCTGGGGCTTGGATTCGAAGAGTTTCATAGCCGGAGCATTTTGATCCATACGCTCTACTTGGCCTAGCCAATGAAGCCGTCTTATTCTGACTTTTTTTAGCTAGGACCATGTCGTTTAACAACTGGTATAGTTCGGCATTGTATCTTCTTGTCCAAACCCCTTAGTCAGACAGAGGACCATAAATGCGACGAAGAATTTTTCTCTCAAAGATACCAAGTGCATGCTCGCTTGCTTTTGGTAATGTCCACGATTCAGAACCATATAGCAGCACCGGAAGGATGAGCGTTTTGTATAATTGTGCCTTGGTATTTTGGGATAGGAGCTTTGAACCCAGTTGTTTGAACAAACCGAAGTAGCAACGATTTACAAGGATAATTCTTCGCCTTACTTCAACATCGATGTTATTGGTGGAGTTGATGTTGGTTCCAAGGTAGATAAGCTCCTGAACTACCTCAAAATTATATGAGCCGACAGTGATGTTGTGTCCTATATGATGTTGTGAGGACATTTTATTTGTCGACAGCATATATTTAGTTTTATTCTCATTTATGAGAAGAGCAGCTTTACCTGCTTCCTCTTTAATCTGTGTAAAGTCTTCGATGACTGCTCGTCGTGATGTTCTGATAAAATTCCAAAACTATTTACCAGAAATTTCATAAAGTTCATAATAAAATTTTAAATTTTAAAAATTTAAATTTAAACAATATATCACCCATCTACACCTATCTTTATGTGAAGCATTAATCTAAACCAAAACTTTGCTTTCTGGTACCATACTTTTTGAATACATAAACATAACATAAAAAATTGTTTACATAAACGTTTTGGAGTTGTAATCACAAAAATAACTCTTAACATTTTTTTAACTCTTTTGCTACATAATTTGTGCATAACAACCCTAAATTAGATGATTATAAAAATATAGAATTTGGAAAGTAAGTTTTTTAAATTAAGCAATAAATGCCTAAAATTAAAATAAATAATAATAAGAAATTGAATGAAAGAATTTAACTTCCTTATAGCAATCGAACTAAAAATTCAAGAGAATAGTTTTACAACTTTAGTTAAAAATAATTTATCAGAATTTTAATTAATACCGTTAGCTAATCATCGTGACCACCGTCATTGAATGAATATAATATGTGAAGATGCTTTTCTTACTTAAATATTTTATATTTTATTGCTGGTGTTAATTCAAGTAATTTATAGCCATTTTATTGAAAACCCATCACATTAGGGAGAATATTTCACGTTTTTTGCGTGTGACTTCTACCTTGTTCGGATCATTAAAAAAATTTTTTTTTTGTTTTCTTTGTTTTTTTTTGTTTTTTTTTTTTTTACTTATGGATTTACTTATGTTTTAGTGTTCTTTTGCCACTCCAGTAGTCCTAAAGATTTACAATTGAAGTCGAATGAATTTCATACAAATATGCATGTATGTATGTATGTTGTGTTGTAAAGCTGCTCTTTGATAAAAATAAGATTTGTTGCAACAAAACAAAAACAAAAAAAAAAAAAATAAAAACAGAAATTTCAAGGCAATCCAGAAAATTTGATTTTCAAAAAAATAAACAATTCTTATGCAATCAAATGACCCATAATGCAAAAAACGTTATTATTAAAAGTTTTTGACTTTTTTTGTTTTTTCGTTATTTTTTTTTTTTTCTTAATATCTCTAAATTTTATTTATAAAAGACGTGCAGGGACTTCCAGAAATGTAAGAAATTAAAAAAAAAAATACTAAAATGAAAAACAAAAAATGAAAATAATAAAAAAAGGTATTAAAAATTCAAGCGATGAAAACAGAAGTTATAAAGCACAACAAAATAAAAATTAAGTGTGGTTGCCTACGGCAATTGTAAGATAGCAGCCATTTAATCAAAAAAAAAAATTAAAAAGTCAAAAATATTATTGAAATAAAAACCCACACGAACTATTGTTCCACTGTTTAAAATTTATATTTTGTATTATAATGAAATCAAATTTAGGATGTATAATCATAATAATCTCTATATACGCGATTAGAAAAAGATGAAGATGAAAAATTCAATGCGGAAGTTAAATTGATTTCAAAGATCGAACTAAATATAAATTTGTACCTATACTTCTATTACAACAAAATTATAAGTTATAGATAGACCAAACTTCATTGAAAAACTATATTTGCAAATTATATTTGGTATGTAATATGACAACGACTTGCACCCAACTGCAAAAATCAACCTTATATTATTTCTGAAATGTCTTGATGATATTGGATGAATGAAAGATAATCAATAATGAATTTATATAATCTTTATCTCACCTTCGTTAGAGAAATTAAGTATTGCTGGATGTAAAAATTTTTTTGGTTTAACTTATACATTTGGAATATAACTCCATTTTGGTCATGTTGTATTAAAATATACTTCAAACTTAATGTTTAATAATTAACTTAAAGCGGTAAACACAATTGCGACTACCGACAAAAATTCGCGACGAAAAAATTAAAATACATACGCTCTTATGTATATGCCCACAATTCCAACTACAATCGCTCAACTACTTTTTCGTTGTCGCGAAATAAGGCTATTTTATATTTTTTTCGCTGGTAGTCGGATTTGACATTTCTGACAACCTTTTTAATAATCAAAAAATAACAACATATCTGAAATTATAATAATTGTTTTGTTTTTTTCTAAAGTTTAGGTTATATCATTTATTGACATTTGCTTTTCTGTTTTGTTTGTTTATTTTAATTTTTCGTTTTGCTACAATTGTGTTTCATTTGACGAAAAATAGTTCAGCGAAGCGAATTTCGTTGTTAGTCGGTGGTCGGTGGTCGTAATTGTGTTTACCGCTTAAGATAGAGGATATAAATTTTCTTGACAAAGCTGAACAAAACATTTTAATAACCTACTTTCGCATCAAAATCCGTTTTATAAAAGATCTATAAATCAGATTTGTATATTATTAAATCTATGTTAATGCTTGGCTTATCAAAATTGAATTTGAAATTTTCTCTTTAATCCTTGTACTCAATCTGTAAATAAAAAAAAAATTCGGTGCAAATATTTGAATCGCTTCACCACAGATTATTATTCTCTTAAATGATATAATATATTTAAAAAGAGACGTGGCGAATTCAAATATTTTTTTAAATGTTTTTATAAATTTCACTTAGAAATTTCAATTCAAAATTTCATCCAATTTAGAAGTCATTTTAAAATACAAAAATTTAAATTTTAAAGGCCCACATTCCTAAAGGGAAAAGAACCTTAAGCTGGCAGTGGATAAATCTACAAGTGGACCTGCAGAAATAAATAAAATGATGCTAAATAAATAAATAAATAAATTTAAATTTATCAAATTGCGGCAACAACACCCCGATTTAAATTAAGTTTTTATTTTTTAAATAAATTTTTACGTATGCGGTTGTTGACTAAGATAAATCAATAAAAACATAGTGTCCACGATAAATTGAAATAATTGGAATTCATAACGAAATATTGAGTATGATTTTTTATCAAACTGCCCCGAAATTGATATACTATTTGTTTTTTATTCTTTGAGTTTATTAAAAAGTTATTTTACTGTTAATTTTTCTTTAATTTGATTTCGTTTTGCAATTCCATGTTATACGTATATAAAAAAATATTATATATAAAAAAATTATTCTAATATTAATCTAAACAAACGAATAAATTGAAGAGAAAATGTATATTTAGGACGTTTTCGGATCTCTCGCACTTGCACTTGATACTTGCACTAAGCCGGTCAAATCATTTTTAGTGTATTCGAAGGCACTCGCACTAAATCTGTCATATAAAATTTTACTACGTGTCAAAATTTAGTGCTTTTTCTACCCCACTGAATATCGCACTAAAAGAGTAAAATACATATAAAAATTATTTATTTATTTATTTATTTATCTGTTTGTATTTTTATTTATAAATTTATTTATTTATTTATTTATTTATCTGTAAATAAATCTGTATGCCAACTTTATAGGTCCTTTTGCCTTTCGAAATGGCCTTTTATTAAATTATATTAACATTTTTATTTTTATTTCTTTGTTTAATTAATATAATAACTATTCTATAGACAAGAGGATTTTTAATATATGTAAAAAAAAATATACATAAAATAATTAAAGTGATATTTAAAAAAAATTAAGAGAATAAATAAAAAGAAAATAAAATACAAATTTACATATTTTATATATTAAACAAATAACAAATTTAAGTAAGTAATTATTTTAATAAAATTATAAGAACAGAAGAAAAGAAACTTATAAAATTGTATTAAAAAATAAAATTAGAAATTAAAATATCAACTAAACTTATAACTATAATACTAAGAATTATAAAATAACGAAAAAAGAAAAATGTTCTACAAAATTATATTAATTATTTGGTATATATTTTTGTATATTATATATTTATTTATATTATATATTTTTATTAGTTATATATTAATCTTTATTAATTATTAAATTATATTTGAAGCGATGGGGTTGTATTGAAAATTATATTAATTATTTGGTATATATTTTTGTATATTATATATTTATTTATATTATATATTTTTATTAGTTATATATTAATCTTTATTAATTATTAAATTATATTTGAAGCGATGGGGTTGTATTGAAAATTATATTAATTATTTGGTATATATTTTTGTATATTATATATTTATATATTTTTTTTATTACTTATATATTATATCTTTATTAATTATTAAATTATATTTGAACCAATGTTGTTGTTTTGAAAATTACACTTTCAGTAATTTTCACCAATAAAAAATAAGAAAGATAAAAATTCAAAATTGTAAAAGAAAATAAAATGAATATTCAACAATTATTTGTTATAAAATATGGTAACTACAAATGTGTGTAACAATAATTTAAAATGTAAAACAATTTAAGAGTATAATAATTATTATTTTTTAGTTATGTTTAACTTTTCTCCACCATGACATCAGGTTCAGACAGAGTAGGTTCCTTATTTTTTGTAAATAATAATTTTTAAAACAACAATAATTTTTATAATAATAACACAAATAACATAAAGTTAATTTAAAAGTTATTGAATATTTCCATAGTAATAAATTTATAAAGATTGCTAAATAATGCTAGAAAAAAACACTTTCCTGCTGCTCTCAAGAGAAAATTTGACATAAAAATGTTAAAAAGACTCCTAAAAATTTGGTAATCTCATAAATTTTTAAATCCGGATAAAAACTTAGTATGAAAAATAGTGCGATAAATTAGTATTTTCGGAAAGTGCAATTGCGTAACAAGTGCAAGTGCCTCAAGTGCAAGTGCAAGAGATCTGGAAACGCCCTTAATCGTATTATATATTTTTCTTACTCATTAGATAATATTCGTTATAAATTAGCCTCAAGGCACACAAAATTGTATTTTAAGATTTTTGCTAGATGGTTTTGTAGGCAAATTAGACATTTTTTGGAGGAGTATCAAAGTTTTATTCTGGAAATTTTAAATTAAATGTAATACCAATATTGTTAGCTAACGATTTAAGCTTACCTTTCCAAATTTCTTTGCTACATTCATTTCACCCCCTTGTAATTAATTACACTACTTTTTTACTAAAACTAACATACTAAATAAATTTTTATACTTTGTATATACTTTACTACTGTTTATACTTTGACAAGTATAAAATTATTCATAACAAATTACGTACAGAGGTGATAAGATGACTCCTGATTGTTAGAGAGAATTATTAATAATAACTAAATAATTTTTTTTAGTAACACTTTAGTAAAACCCCTCTTTATTAATGCAAAAATTTTTAGTGAATCGAATTTTATAAAAATGATAAATTTTGGATTCGATTAGATCGTCAAAAAAGTTTCTGCAATTTCTTAATATGTACTTTTGTTCTGTCATAGTGATGGTATCAGCTTTAAATTGAAAATTCAAGATATGGTGAGAATTCTGTTGTAATTCATGCATGAGCAGATGTAAAATTTAACTCATCATATACAATTTGGATATCGTGTACATTTCCTATACCAGTGATTTTTTTTTTTTTTTTTTATTTAAATCGTTATTTTATGATTATTTCTGTTCTTTTCTTTAACTTTTTCTTATACATTCATTTTTGATTTTTTTGATTTTTTGTTTTTTTTTTTTGGGTTTTAATTTATGTTCCAAAATGATGAAAGACTTTTTATTGTAAATCAATTTTTACTTTTTGAAATTGAATGGTTTAAAACTGGAACTTTGAAGAAAAAAATATTTTTGTTTTTTTTTTTGTTTTTTTAATAAAATTGACTGCACCTGTTCTGTAACAAACTTTTGAAATTTTTATATATACCTATGTAAGATTTTTGAATGACGAAGGTATTATTTTGGTGCTGCATTTGGACATAACGTAATGGATGCGTCGAACACAATAAATTGTAAGCTACCAATTCGATTTTTAAATTTCATGTGGTCTAGAATGATTACGATTTTACAAAATGAAATATAAAAGACAAATTTTTAATTTTATTATTTTAAAGAAATAAAATATAGGTATTGAAATGTGATAAATAAAAAATATAATATTAAACTTAATAATATTATGTACATATATAATAGTTTTCTAATTTATATCTGTTAACATCTTTAGCGTCGTTTGCAACTTGTCTCTCCTCAGCTCTATTTCCTGCAACAGTTTTCTATCCGTTAATTCTAATCTATAATAGACTATTGTTGTCATTTACTTCATTCGGCTATCTTTATATTAGTCCACTTTTTATTTTGGATTATACGGTAGGTACTGCGTTCAATACTCTCGTTTTTGGCTGTTGGTAAATTGATGATAATAGTTAGTCAATGAAATCAGTTTTAATGTTGCAATAAGGATGAGACTTGTTAGTAGGTCAAAGTCCCGCTTTCCTTCAAATTATTCTTTTCGGTTATAAACAGTCATTTTAAAGCTCTGTCAATGACTTGCTGCTATCTAAAAATAAAAAATTAAAATAAAAATAAAATTCCCTCATTATCAAAGCGGCAATCAATAACGATTACAAATCATTGGAAAATTAGTTAACGTACCTGAGAGCTCATTTTAGTTAACTTTGATCCCATTTTCAAGAATGTTCAAGAATGTTGAAAATTTTAAAATAGTTGAATCTATCGTATATAGCTGGATATGGTAGAACAAGAGCCTTGGCAGGGTTTAATTGCAACAAAATGTATGGCAATAAATTAATTGAAGAAAGAAATCAATTTAAAGATGTTGCAACAATGCCATGGGAGAGATAATAGATAGATAAAAAAAAATTATAGGTATATTATTTGAATCTTTGCTCTTAGTACAAATTTTTTTATTTTATTGCAAAATCATTGAACAATCTATCCTCTCATTAAAACACATTTGTATTGCTAAGCTATAGAAATCGTTGAGTCTATGAAATAATCAGGAAAACTTGATCAATTAGATTAAATAGTTAAGAGTTCAGCACAAGTCAAACTATTAAGTAGAAAAATTCCTTGCAAATCTCAAAGACCAACTTGTAGTAATCTAAACATGGCTAAATTTAAAAATATTATATAATGGCAAATAAATTATTAAAATGTAATATTTCTGGTTTATGTATTCTGGTCTAAATCTATGGCATTTCATTCGACATTAATATACTTTCATATCTATTCATTAGTTTCATTCACATAGTCTCTCAAGTTAATTACACAACTTGACTTGGATCTTGACTTTTAAAAAATTTTGCTATATATCACGGTGGTAATAAATACAGTTCATATTTGAATCTTACTCTATATTCTTAATTTTCTAGTCTGCCATAGGTTTCATACCATTATATTTAATGATATTAAAATGTCAACGTCCTTCATATCCTTAGTTTTATACTTTTTATAAAAATTTGAATTTGCTTAGCTTTTGGTTGTTATACATACAGTCAAATAGAATTAACCCGTAGATATATTTTAAAAAGGGTTAGCTTTATTGGCTTCATTAAGCTTCATTGGCCTTAACAGTTGTGGTTTATATAGTATAATAAAGATTAATTAATTCCAATTACTATATTATTATAATAATTATGTTATTTATTATGAAAATTTATTTTCTAGTTAACCACTTAGGTTGTTGTGCACATACAAATAGAACCAATGCATTTATATTTTGCTTAAAATATAACTCTCTTTACGAGCTGACGAATTGGCTTTGTAATGAAAACTTTTTACTTTTTGGTATTAAGATAAATTTTAACAAAAATGGTACGTTAATTTACACGTTGGGTGGGACAGTAGGTAAAATGAGAGATCCCAAGTTCAAAAGATCGATAGAAGATCTTCCGTTCTAGGTTCGATTTCCGATGAAGCAAAAAAAAAATGTTTTGTGGGGTTGTCGGCCTGATCCAGTACCTCTTGTCATTGGGATAAAATAAACGGCAAAAAATAATTGAGAGCATAATCTGGCAACAAATGAAATAAAATGAAGCTATATTCCATTTAAGAAGACTTAGTTTCTGACAATAGCTGTAGTTTTCCATATTTAATGAAGTAGTTTAATAAATAAATGCTTAAAATATTATTGTAGATATTGGTAGTATTAAGTTTGCAGACCGTACTTAAGTCAAATACGAAACTGAGAATTTATCTATGTTACAGCCAAGATCCAAGCTTTCTCATTTTTTGACATAATTGGGTTCTGAAATAAAGCTGTTCATTAACATGCGGTATTTCCAAAGCATTTACTGCTAATCTCTACGAATGAGTTTTTAAGGTAAACAATTATTTGAGGTGTTTTCCAGGCTTAATCAAAGATTGAAAACCTTATTGGTAAGTTGATCGGTGGCTATTTGGTTCCAATTATATTTAGGTCAGTCTCATTTATGATGTTGTGTCTATTAACATAAATAATATGTATTTACAAATCTTCTTCACTCTTAATCTCTACAAAGTTAAGTGATAATTTCGATAAGATTTTTCTATCATACTGGCAAATTGCATATAATATAATATATTTAACAATAGTGTATTTTTTTAACTAGACAAAAATCCGCAAGTTTGAAAGAAAGTGCATAATAGTTGGTATTAATAAAAACCGCAAGCCCGAATCCGATTACAAACAGTTTTATTCAAATAAATATACAAAGAATCAAACATAAACAGAATCGACAGTTTTATGATAAATCTCGTTCGTAAGCATTATGTAAGAGCACAAAATACTCCAGAAAATAGTTTAATATCTCATATATTTTACCACAATGAGTACTACATAAAAAAAACTTTGCGCACAGAATTTATAGCCCCTGAGCATTTTATATTTCTTGACCAAAATGGTTTTATCCAAAAAATCAAAATCATGTCCCCATACTATATCACTATACCACATGTAAAGCGATAGAATATGAAGTGGGCAACAGTAACGGAGATAATCTTCAATTTGATATGTGCATACCAGACAGAGACAAAAACATTAAAAGAGTATGTTGGTGGCTAAAAAGCACATTCAATTAGTAATAGGTATTAAACATGTACATTCTAGGTTTAATAATTAGTTTAAGTTAGTTTAGATAGTGTTAATTATTAGATTAAGTAAGGTTGGCTAGGTATAGGTTAGGTTTCATTTTACATAATATTGATTTTTTCAGCCTTATTTTTGCATAAAAGAAAGTAGTATGTAAGCATATAATAATAATTATGAATGTACAAAAAAAAGTTATTAAGCAATTAGAATTAACATATAAATTTAAAATTAAATTAAATGTTAATAGTAGCTAGTTCCATTAAAGCCGTTTTTCTTCAAATTTTTATAGGCTAAGATAGTTTAAAGTTTTAAGTTATTAAAAAAAAAAAATTTGAGATGCCTAGCTCAACCGAAGTTGTATGATATTGTAAAACGTTGTTTATTTATTATTAAGTTATACCAGGTGACCTGTATATTAATATCCATATATCCAGCCATATGTCCTTTTTGCTTTTGTTTCTTTTTAAATTGTTTTCTTTTAATTTTAAAAAACTATAACCATTTCATTTGCATAAATATTAATTTAGGTCTTGACATCAAGCTTATTATATTTTGTACTATACAAAAACAAAAATATTCATAACATATTTTATTCTAAAAATTAATAATTAAACTAATGTGAATTCATTACCTAACTTATGTCCTATTTAATCAAATATATTAAAAGATTCAAAAAGGAAATTAAATTAATTCGTTTCTAAAATTGGAATCTTGCATCGACATATTATGTGGAAATTAGCAAAGTTAAAATTGAAATCTGAATGTTAGAAATCTATATATTATCCAGGTTCAATATTAGTGTTACCTTTTTAACTTATTACTATATTTTATGTTATGTGGTTTTGATAAAAATATTGAATTATTTATTTATGTGATATTTGTTTCAGAATTGGGGGGCTTGTAAATTGTGAATTAGGAGGTAATGTTGTTGGTTTACTTATTTAAATAGAATAACTCTTTCTTTATTGTTTACTCTTTATTTAAATATATATTACAATACACATATATATTAGTGAAATAAATATATAACAATAATTAATGGCATTTGCATTGATAGTGTTACATGTCCTTACATTATAATCTATAATTATAATTGACAAGCATTTAAGGACCTGCGCATTTCATTTTATTTCGTTTCTTCTTAATGAACCCTTAATATGTAAGTTGTATATACGACCGGAATGCGCATACGGGTCAAAAAAATTTCTATTTGGTTTTATAATATAATAGAAACTTTTAAATAAAATATAGCCATTTTGTGTCATTCAGCATCTTATTATTTTTATACATAATTAAAGGAAATTTATTCTATTAATTTTTTTAAGTAACTGTCTTAAATTATTGTTGGTCATTTGTAGTAATCATATAGTTTTGGTTAAAAATATGTATATGATGTATATACCTCTTTAATTACAAAAATATTTTATTTTTAGTGATTTTATCCATTAAATGCCACTTAGTATAGGAATATGTCGAAACGAAACAGTATATGAGGGAGCAGTATTTATGTTTACTAAGCTCTAAATTTTTTTGAAAACATGAGTGGTTTTTACTATAACGTGAGAAGTGTATGTCAGTTCGTAAATTGCTGTTCTGTTAAAAACTTTAAATTTGGCTTCAACTTAAATTATAGTTACTCAGCAGGGGTCCCTAGTCTCAATGTAATTAACAAATGTGGTTATTTGGTGAGCTGTGAGGATATGTAAAACGTTGTTCTGCTTGTTGTTGTGTGTTTTTTTTTTATAATTAAAATTTTTTTAATTCCTAAATAGATTTTTTTTTGTACATTTCACATTGCAAAATAATCTTTGTAAAATAATTTTTTTAAAATTTTAATTTTTTCTTTTGTTTTTGTTATATTTGCTTTTCTTCTTATTAATAATACTTTTAAATTCCAATTTAATTCAAAATATAAATTCAAAATTTATTCATTTAATATGCTAGTATATATTATTATTATTGTTTTTATTTTCTTATTTTTTTTTTATATTGTATTATTATAAGTAAAATATATTTGTATTTTGCATTTAAGGCTTACCACCTGGTAAATACATTATTCTCTTCATTTTTATACTAAACTCTTTATATCCTTAAAATGATGACAACCATATTCTTGATCCAATTTGTGAAGATTTCTAAATATATATGTATATATACTACCTATATAATAAATGTATTAAAATCTATTTTGAAACATTTGTAAACATAACTCTAACACAATGTAAATTCATTATAGAAAAATACCGTTAGTAAATCCTTTCTTGAAATCCTTTTAAACTAAAGAAAGTGATTTTTTTTATTACATTTTACTTGTTCTTTATTTGAATGTACATCTATTGTGTCATACCTGTAATGGTGTGATATAGAAACACGTTTTGCTATTATTTTGTATTGTTTTTTTTTTTTTTTTTTTTTTTTTTGGGGAATGAGAACTGTATTTTCCACCTGCTACTACAATACATGAGAAAAAAATTTCCATTATGGGAAATTTACTTATTTTTTTGTTTTTTATTGCTTTTATTGTTGTTGCTATTATTTCAGAATGAAACCGAAAATAATGTACGTATGTTGTGTTTTTTTTTCCTAGCAACTCTTACTTAACGATTGAAAGAATGAATAGGAAATCTCATTTTAGAATATCATTTCTTGTCAGGAAAGTAATGTAAATAACATTGTTTTGTAATTTTGCACGATTTTCTCTTGAATCAAAATCATTTCTGGTTCGCAGTTTTTTTTTTTTTTGTTTTCGCTGTTTTCTTTCTTTCTATTTTTTCCTCTACTAACCTAAAAAAAAAAAAAAAAAAGAAAAAGAAATATATGGAAACATATTATTATATTGCGTTAAGAATTAAGGACAATCCAGTTAATAGTTTTTTTTTTCAGAATATAGAATAGTTCACAGTAAGCATATGATCCAGGGAAATACATAGTGAAGACTTTTTATGAATCTATATAGAAATAGAGAGACATAGAGAGACTTCCCGTTCGTTATAGTGTTACAGATTATTTTTGTTTATAAACATATTTCGTTATAATGTCTTTTACTACAAACAACGACAAAATAATGCTGTATATAGCTATATATAACTATCAATATAGCTATATTGAGATAAAGATATTCAACGATTTTTGTTTTAAATGTCTTTAACGGCCGACATAGAAGAACAACGATTAATAACGCTATATGTGGCTATATCTTTGCTTTTTTTTATATTTTTACACCGATACATATTTCAAATTTTAATTATTTGAACTTATTTGTTCTTATAGTGACTTAACGTTACTTAAAGCAATTTGACGGTGAGTATAAATAAATCGTTATCTGTCGATGTTAAAAAATTAGTAGCTTAAGATATGTAATTATGTGATAGAATTTACACAAGTCCTATAGCCTAGGTCAATGTAAGCAGAACTAGTAAGTGAAGGTCGATGGTTCGAGTCCCAATCCCGCTAAAATCAAGTAAGTTTATTTGAAGTATTATTTATATCAAAAATAAATTAATTCATATTAAATAAAACATTCATGATTATAACACATTGAAATTGAAATTTGTAAATCAAATAATAATTAGAAATAAAAAAAGTTAATACAAAAAAAAGATGATTAACAAAAGATAGTTCAAAAAATTAATTTTCTTTTATTTTTGTAAAATATAAATTTAAAAAAAAATTATTAACACTCGTTATCGAATTTTTATGGCTTTCGTTAACGGTTTATATAGATTTCGTTAACGACTTATATAGGTTTCGTTAGCGATTTTTAATAGGTTTCGTTAACGATTTATGCAGGCTTCGTCAAGGAATATCTGTAAAGAATCCCCTCAGATAACTTTATAGAGTTATATATCGTTTTCTTTAAGTACAGGAACTAAATTCGATATCGCACTTTAGCACCATAGTAATTATTTCTTATAACCAACTTCAGGTAGGTATCTCAATATCGTTGAAGAACTATTTATAACTTGATTGCGCAGGATTAAGTATGTAATAAAAAAAAAATTTACTAAGCTCCCCTAAATGTAGCTTATAAAGCCATAAATATCTTTATAAGTGTCTTATGCCCTTACAAATTCTTAAATCTAAATTGTATATACTGAACTAAGAGTATTTTTCGGTTTTCAACCTGAATAAGCTATAAATTAATATTTTAATATAATAATTTAATATTGCATTGTTCATAACCTTTTTTGGCCCCACCTTGACCGATTGTAAAATGTGAGGAAATGATTTTATACTATGTAATAATTGATATTTTTATTTGAAACCCAAAATAGTAACGAATACTATAGAATCCGAATTTGAGTATAAAAGTAACTGTTCCCATCTTAAAATCTCGATTTCAGCCAATTTTGGCGAATTTTGAGCTTAAAATGCTGTAGAATCCGAATTTGAATAAAAAAGTACCTATTCCCATTTGAAAATCTCGATTTCGGCCAATTTTGGCCAATTTTGAACTTAAAAACCCCTTTTCCGGTTCTTCCCGGAGGTTAAAAATATCACCAATCGATTCGGAGCATCTTCGATTTTACTAATTTTTTTTTTTTTAAATTTTAAAATAACGGGTCCTTCCCCTCGTAAAAAGCTGATACGCATGCTCGGGAACATCCGGGATATAAAAAACATACAATATAGCTTCACAGTTTTTTTACCTGCATAAATACATTATTTGGGTATTACTAAATTTAAATGAAATCTACTTCTAGGTATTTGGGATGTCGTAAATGTTCAGTTTTTCAATATATTTTTTTGTTCTTATCCTTTATTGATTTTCTTACATAATTGATTTTATTTAAAAAAATATATCTACCATTATTATCATATATTGGTATTTTTCAACTTTGGTAATTAAATTTTGTTATTGTTCTTAATGTTTCTTCACTCGCCTGATCTATATTGGACGATTGGATTCCTACATAAATTGTACATCATTCCATTTAACTGCATGGGTCTGTCTATTACTCTTATATTGTATTGAACCGCGATAACTGTTTAGTCTATCATTAAATATTTTGTCCGTGAAGAATCTACTGTCGAATATTTATCATAGATATATTATGTCTAGAACAAAGTTAGTAATATTCTCATTCAAACGTCTAAGTATAGATCGTTTACTTTATCAAGCTATATCTCCACATACAGTTCAATCAATTCATAAGATTGTTCAAGAAAAGTAAAAAGCAAATTTCTTGTATTATTTTTAGAAAATTTCCTACACCCGTACTTAAAAAAATTTAACTGATATTATTACAATATCGAATAGTCTAAAAAGAAAATATTCAACAGGCATCTTTGATAATAATTCTTTAGTTTCTTGTGCGTATCAATTGTGAATATTTTCATTCAACACATTTGAGCCATTTTCACGCGAATCCAAAAAAAAAAAAAAAATTTAATAACAACCAAGACCAAAATTACCATCTCATACCATTAAGTTAAATTTAGAAATACATTTATACTTACATATGAATATGTATGTAGGTAGAGAGATAGTACGAGGGAAATTTCATATCCTTGCAAAGGAAGTAAATTTGCTTAGAAACTTATGCTAAGCTTTATAAAGGTTATTTTTTGTTTTTATTCTGTTTTTTTTTTTGGTTTTTTTTTTTTACTGAAGAGCTCATTTATTCAAGTAGAAATCCAATTCTAAATTTCATTTTCATATTTATTTTTTTATTTTTATTTTTGTTTTTTTATACAATATGAATTGAAAATCTTTAGATACGCGAATCACATACCGTTATATTGGATTTTTTTTTTTAATATATGCGTTTTTTATTCAGTGAACCCATTATCAGTAAATTTTAGTTTAGCCAAGAAAAAATTTGCAAATATGATTATAAACTTTCTGTAATATCGTTAATAACAACAACAATAACAACAACAATAACAACAACAACAAAACCACAACGATTTAATATTGAAATTTGTTAAATCGTAATTCAAATTGCATGAAAATGACCGTTTATATTATTTTGTAAAATGTATTTTTAAGGTTCTTTGCGACAGAACTTATTTGCAAAACCCTTTGAAACTCCTTGGAGCACCATTGAACCTTCAAACGAAAACTCAAGGAAGAGACTAGTTTGTGAAAATACACAGAACATTTTTTGAAGAAAATAATCTAGACTATATAGACGCTATTACGCAAGCAAGACTATGGGATGAATCCCGTTCGGCCCACAGGAATAATTCTCTTTGAGAGATAACAACTGTGGTAGAATAATACGTGGAAAATTCGCTAAAAACTATAAAAGAATCCTAATTGTTCTTTGAACACTATTTGAACACTAATTATCTAGATATCTAGTTATAGCTAGTAACTAGCAAAAATATTTATTAAAAACTAGCAGTAAAATGTATGCGGAACATGATTATTCCAAAGATAATTTTGAAATTTACAAAGACACAAAAAAGAAATGTCGCTTCTGAATATCACCATTTTGAGTAGCACCATTCTGTTTTTTAATGGAGATTTCTATGAAAGCGCGATCTCTTAAGTATACTTCCCCGTTTATTATCTTAGAATAATTGTAAATCAATGTCCTTGATGAACGCTAATATTGTTTCAATGTCAATTTCAGAATCAAACGATGTGTATTTATGTGCTTTGCGACCTACGGCGTCGCATGAATGAATTATTATAAAATGTAGGCGGTAAAAATTATTTGAACCTATAAAGATAGTTTCAATTTGGACCTATAAGCTTAATACCGATACTTTCAAAGTTGTTTGAAAAATTGCTCGTGAAAAGACTAATATTTTATAGATGCCGTTGACTTCTTCCATCTCCTTGTTATCCTTTGCTGATCCAAGTATACTGCTCATTTTTTTGACTTCTGCTAGTTGTTACAAGTTCCAGATTGTGTTTCTTGAACATTTTCTTAAACTTATCGGTGAATGTTGAGTGCGTTACACTCGTCATGTTATTGCGTTCGATGCGGTGCAGTTTCTTCCTTATCATTAGGTCTATGATGTCTTCATTATATCCATTTTTCCTAGCCGTGTCTTTTATGTAGTGCCTTTCCTTTTCAAAGTTAGTCTTTGATAATGGTATATTTACCAATCTGTTGACCATCGTATGGTATGCTGCCATTTTTTGTCCATGTGGGTGATTTGACTCATTTGACACATTTTGACTATAAAATATCATGCCACAACTGTTCAAAAGTATATATAGGGCAATCAAAACGGTTAATTACGGTGAGATTCCAAGAACATTTAAGGGAAGCTGAATTAGCAAGAATAAGAGGTACTACGAATTTTAGGTCGGCAATTGCTAAACACATAATAGAGGAACACCATAAAATTGATAAAACCAATTTATCATCAATAAAGGAGGTACACAAAACAAGCAAACTAGACACATATGAGAGTTTAGCAATTTCGAGGGTTCAGGTAGATGATAGATTGAATAATGATTTAGGGAATGGATATTCACCGCTATTTAAATTAATAAAATAATTGGAAAAAGTACAGGTAAAATAGATAGCTAGTATGGAGGGAATAGGATATAAGAAGGGAAAAAATAATGAATTAATGTATACAGTTAGTCACAAGCACTGATGAAGGAAGTATGTTGCTTCTGAAATATCGATATTTGCAATCAAATATTAAAAACTATTAGTGAACGGAAACCTGACAACAATTTAATTACTTTCCACATTATTTTCACCACTAGGAAAGAAATCTGTCCTGCAGTTAAAATACGATACCAATGGCGGATTCGGTCAAATATTTGGGAATTCACTTAGACCAAAAATTAACCAGGAAAAAGCATATTGCACATTGTTTAAAATTTTCCAACTTATACTGGCTAATTGGCAGAAATTCACAACTCTCTCTAGAAAGTAAGGTCTATATGGACTTACGGTATTGAACTGTGGGTTACGACAAGCAATTCAGATATAGAAATTATTGAACGCTTTCAAGCAAAGGTACTCAAAGCAATTGTCAATACGCCTTGGTATGTTCGAAACTGAGTCATAAGTAATGACTTACAAGTGAGAACTGTAAAAGACGAAATAACTGCTACAAGCATAAAATATTTGACCCGGTTAGGAACTCACCCAAATCCACTGGTGGAAAAACTGTGAAGACAACCAGTTAGACAACACAGAAGATCAACAGCGGATCTTCCGGCAAGGTCTATAACCTAATGCCTTCAAAGATAATGTAAAACCTTGGAGTATATTTTTTTGAATGTACCCTCTCAAGTCAAAATTTTTAAAATATTAAGATAGATTGTAAATAAACGTAGAAGTAATAAAAAAAAAGAAAAAATTGGAATAGATAATTTTACTGAAATAATTCACTTACAGAAGTGTATCAGATTTATAATCGCCGGACAGACTCAATATTATAAAGTGTCAAATTTATTTTTAAATTTTATTAAAATCATCATTTTTATGTAACTGTACCTCTATATTGATTACTAATATTTTTTTATTCTGTTTTCGAAGTCATGTATTGATAATATTCTAACCCGGCTAAGAATATTCGTTCTCTTCAAGTGTTGTTTTACATTTTTTGTTTTTTTCTTACTATAATCTATTCTGTTTCTTTTGCTGTTGTTTGTTACTGTTATTACTGTTTTAAGTCAATTTTTATTTATCCTTATCGGATTTTATTCATTTTTAAGGATAAGAAGAAGAGCAACAAAATAATCTTCTGATTCCCATGTATGTTACGAGTACAAATAAACAAAAAAAAAAAACAAAAACAAAATAGAAAATCAGCCGCGTTGCTATTCTATTGTAACAAAATAAGCAACAGGGTTATATGGGCATAAAACAGCCACATTACTATTGCCATGAAACCATGAGGTGGATTTTCTCATTTCGATGCTATCTAAAATACATATAAGATAATTTACTATATCATTCATTCTTTTTACATTAAATCGAATATTAGGGTATTGGATAGATCTCTACAAGGATTAGAATTAGAAGGAGGAGGTATGTGTATTCATTTTTATGACTATTATGATGTCTAAATGGAAAATTTTGCTTTTTCACAGATGAATCAGAAATAAAGATACGTATGTAATGAATAATTGAAATAAATGATATTAGAGATGTATACACATATATAATACACATATTATAATACATATTTTTTTGTTGAATAAACTATAGTAGTAAATATTATTAAGTCTTCAGAGGAAAGTAAATTACCCATTTGTTATTTAGAAGAAAAAAAAACAGAATAAACTAAAATTCAATTATTTTTTGGGTGTTAATAGAGAGTATAAAAATGGCAGCAAAAAAACAATATTGGTTTGGTGAGTTACTTAAACTTATACAAAAATAATAAATTTATGCTACAGGTATTGTAGAAATGGTAGAAATTGTTTTTTTAAATTTGATGGAAAAGGATTATCCATAAAAAGAAAGAAGAAAGAAAGTTGAAGTGAAATTTTTAAAAAAAATTTAAAAGAGTGTTGTCACAGATAAGATAATATAAATTATAAATTAAATTTTTATATATGAAAAATAATATTAAAATTTGCAGTAAGTTAGGGCTATAATATTAGGGCCAAATATAAAATACGAAATACAAAACCCTAAAATACGTTATTCGCAAAATCTCAAGACTAAAATACCAAAATCCAACTTTAATTCTTTAGTGTTTTCGAATTCAAAAATTTTGTTTGTATCCAATAGCGGCTATGCATAAAAACAATTTAGATAAACATTCTGGAAAAATCCCTTTGATTTTGAATACAACTCTAAAATCTGTCCGAATTCGCAAATATATTCATATATATATATAATAAATATATACCGGGTGTTCCGTCATTTACAATAGGTAAATTATTAACTAAATCGAGTGTACTCTATCGATTGATGATATTCTAAACTTCCGGGAAGGACCGGAAGAGGGCTTTTTAAGACCAAAATTTGCCGAAATTGGCCGTAATCGAGATTTTTAAATGAGAATGGGTACTTTTTTATGCAAATTTGTCTTCTATGACAAAAAATAAGAAACTTATGTTAAATGATTTTTTTTTGTATTCTTAGTATTTCTCTTTAAAATTAATAAAAATAAAACAACAATCCACCATATTTTCCTTTGGTAAACCAAAATTAATAATGATAAGTTTTATAAATAAATTTGTTTTTGATATTAGCATATTTTTTCTCTCAGTTTTGGGTACCTACAAAGTTTAAAAAAAAAAAAAAAAAAAAAAAACATTAAAAGAAAAACCCTTTATCATTTGAGAATCTCGATTTCGGCCAATTTCGACGATTTTTCCGGTCCTTCCCAGAAGTTGAACATATCACCAACCGATAGAGCACCCTTGATTTAGTTAATAATTTTTTTTTAATTTTAAAATAACGGCTCCTTCCCCTCTTGAAAAGTTGATACGCATGCTCTAGAGTCTAGAACACCCGGTACATTTAGCTATTAGTTTATAATATCCAGTCAAATGAAATACAGGGAAGTGAAATACAGGCAAATGAAATACAGGGAAATGAAAATACAAGCAAATGATATAAAGTCATATGACACGCTACCGTAAAAACCTTATCCCATAATTTTAGGATTGATTTGAATGCTTTCAATTAGAATCATTTCTGAGCAATATCATGTCATCAATTAAAAATATTTCGAAATGACTAATTCTAAGACAGTAACCATAAATTTGAAATTAGTCAATTCTAATTCAACGGCTATTTCATAACATATAGAAAATATGTCACAATTAAAATTAGTCAACCCATAGAGCTCAACCCTTTAATATTTTAAAAAATTAAATACAAAATTAAATATCTAAGAGCAGTCTTTGCTGTTATACGTTTAGCGGTTTTAAAATTCTGTCCGGTATAAAGATAAGTTATTGTTTTGGAGAAAATTTTTTACGGCAGTTATAGGGAAGAGTAAGTTCATATTTCGTTAACATAATATTGTACAAATTTTGATAATATAAAGGCGAATTCGATTTATTTGATTGGAAAGTTAATTTATAGTTTATAATGTACTTTAATTTTGTTTTTTGTAATGAAAAATGTAAGAAAAAATTAAGTGTACGTTTTTTCTCTAATTTAACTTTTATTTTATTAATTTTTAACATTATTTTTTTAAATATTTAGCTACAAATACGATTTAAAGCAAATAATTAATACTAGCTATGTCCGGCGTACCATTCGTTAGTCCAGCATTACAAAAAAATATTTCTTTCCTTTTTATTTAAATATTCAACTTAAATTAAAGTTGTCTAATTCCGCAAAAAAATTAATTTCTCTCATCTTCATGTTGTTTAGAGTTACCGATGAACAATACTCCATTCTAAGTTTAAAATTTTCAACTGACACCATGTAGAAATGAAGAAGTTTGTAGTTTTGTAATATCAGCAACAACTGAAGAAATCGTAGATATTGCTCTTGATATGTTCTCTATAACACGTTCTTTCTGGTGTTTTTCTTAAAAGAAGAATTTTTAGCAAATTTAAGTGGCAAAGTTAGATTTACTACCATAGCAGGAATATTTTTTTTCCGCTTGTCAATATTTTGCTTTACAAAATAAATATTCATTTGAATATTGAAAATGTGCTTGCATTGGTTAATAATTAGAAACATTGGCTACTTCAAAGACATAAACCAGGGAAATTTCAAAGTTTTCAATAGGTGCTTTATTTTTTGGGTAATTTTAATATTAATATTAATAAATCGAAATTTGATAAAACTTGTTCTTTTTATTAAAAGTAAATTTTATGGAAATTTTAATAATTTCTAATTAAATTTATAATTACATAACATTATTTTACGGTTATAATACATTTTATAGTGAAATTTTGGTCGATTTTTATAAATCACAGATGTACTAATTACATCTTATAATAAGTTCTAAAATCAATAATAAAAATAAAAATCAGGAGTTGCATAGGTAGTATAATACTATAAATACCTACTGATGAGTTCTAGTTGTGTTATGATGAACGAAGCAATTCCTTAATTTGCAAATATCTATATTTTGGAAGCAACATACTTCCTTCATCAGTGCTTGTTATTAACTATATTAATTTTAATTGTTTTGGTAGTCATTTCAAGAATGCTTATAATTTATATAAAGCTTCATATTTTATTGATTTTATGATTTTTTGTAATTTGGTTGTTGTATTAAATATATAGCTAGTTTTCTCATATGGGTTCAGAACATGGATATATTTTTCTATAAATGATTTATTTGAAAGATGGGCACAAAAATTAGTACCTACTTTTTATTTTTTTCTTAATCGATAGTTATTTGAAAAAGCTTCCGATTTAAACTTTTGACCTCCTGTTGTTGCTTATGGAAATAAACAAGATTTTTAGGTAAGGAAAAATAGTTTTAGCTTAAAATAGACAAGTAGATATTTTTTTTTGAACTTGCATTTTGATTGTTGTATAGAAATAGTATAGAAAACAACACTGTTTATTTCCTTTTTTCAATACACCGTTTTAATAAACCATATCGTCGACTGAACATTGATTTGCCGTATACGCCATTTAGTCATTTTTGAGTCATTCGGGGCTTCAGAACGTAATTTTTTCAAAACTTTGGTCCGCTTTTTACCATCTAAATTTTTGAGATAATAAAATAAGCTTTGCCGTATAAACCATTTAAAAATTGATTTTTTCTAATGTTTTGCCGTATACGCCAATTATTATAATTTTCAATACTGTAGTTTTAATATAGTTTTGTACTTATTTTCTGTATGTGTATTTACAAACAATAAACATAACCTAACGATTCATAATAATGTTAAGTGTACTGTTCATGTGCATAGCAACAAATAAACTCAGTAATGTTCTAGCCATTCGCTTCCTGCTTTTATTATAAGAGAAAGGTAAATGTGTATAATATGACTGCTATAGTTATATTTCATAATGGTGAAAAATTTCATATACTACTGTGTATGGGATGAAATAAGAAGTGGACGAAGTGGGAATGATATTAGTTTTTTTTTTTTTTTTTTTTTTTATGCATAGCCAAAACACTAGGTAGGGACCTTTTATACCGATTGGTACGTTTGGCTAGGCTGCCCTTCGTGTTTCGCGGGCGAAACGCTTAAGTGAAGGTAATATAGATTTAATTTCCACTGAGCATGTGCCGATGCCTACGAGGTATCTATAAAAAAGTGAGAGAGCTTCGACTATACGACAATGTCCAAGAGGAGCAAGATGGGCTGTCACATTTGGGTAGTTGATTAGACAAATAGCCCATTTTTGGACTTTATCCAAATGTTTTAACGCAATACTAGAGGCGCCAGCCCTAATGTGAGAATTGTACTCCATTTTGGGTCGTATGAAAGCTTTATAGATTTTCAAGAGGTCACAGGGGGAGAAGTAAGCCTTGCAGCGGCTAAGAAAACCTAAACATTTGGCTGCGTTTTTTGCAACATCAAATATATGATCATTCCAGATCATATTTCGATTAAGGTGCATACCTAATATGCTTAAACTTTCAACCCGCTGAAGTTTATCTTCCTGAAACAAAAGAGTAGGATCAAAAATGGAAATTTTTCGGGAGATTGTACAGCTCTGAGTTTTAGAAGTGTTAAACTCGACTCTGTTTTTTAAGTCCCAATTAGCTATTGCGACCAAATCGTGGCTGAGGGAACTGGCCGTGATGTCTCTTTTGGTTGACACAGCGGTGAATGCAGCTTCAGATTTTTTATGAGAATCGTAGGAGGCTACTAGAGTGCTGTCGTCTGCAAAGCTGTGGATTGGATTGAAAGTGGTTTGGAGCAAATCATTTATAAATATAAGGAATAGGGTAGGTGAGAGAACTGGTCCTTGGGGAACACCAGCGTTTATTTGGAATTGATCGGACTTAAATCCGTCAACTAAAACTTGAATCGTACGATTCGAGAGGAAACTTTCAATCCATTTGAGAGAAGAGAGACCCAGGCTTATTGCTTGACATTTTGCTAATAATGCGCTATGCCATACTCTATCGAAAGCTTTAGAAATATCTAGAGCCACAATATTTGCTTCACCCGAATTGTGCAAGCAAATATTTAGCTTCTCTAAGGTATGTCATTAAATCACTGGTGGACCGGTGGGATCTAAATCCATATTGCCTATCGTGGACAATACCTTGGCTGTCAAGATATTTGGTCAGCTTTTTGTTTATTGAGATCTCCATCACTTTGGAGAGGATCGATATTATAGCTATAGGCCTGTAGTTGGTATATATAGTATCCGTATATATAAAATGTTAAGCCACTTCATTAAGGCTTACCCAAATATTTAATACATAATAATGTGGAGTGACTCGTGTGTCGCGCAAAATAAAAATAAGATACTGTCGACAGCGTTACTTGGATTTTTAAGCGACAATGAAAGTGTGAAAAGTATTACACAAAAAAAAATTTCACAACCTGTACCCTCCCAGATACAAGATGTAGATTGGGTCCATAGTGTGATTGACAAGTATTTGAAAAATTTAGAGATATTCAGCGTGCTTTCCCTTCTCAAGTTCTTAAGTAACTTAAAATGTAAAAATATTAAATTAAAGATCATTTAAATGAAAATCGAAGACTTGAAAAAAAACCTCCAAAAAGATTTTTAACAAAGATTTAATCATAACAGATCAAAGATCAAAGATATCAAAAGAAAAGACTGCTGACATAAAGTCCATTTTTAATTATATTCCAGAAGGAGACCGAACTAATAATATATTAATAAATAAATATAAACTATTTTTTTAAATTGTAATCAATATAAAGAACTGTTTTATTAAATTTTTTACTAAATTCATAATATCGTCGCTATGGAATTGTTTTGTCGCATACGCTAAATGTTAGTTTTGAGTAAAACGTAAGTGAAGTTTGGGCCTTTCTTTCTCAAAAACTGTCCGATAAATTTTTTTTTTTAATTTCACATAACGTAGCTTCTTTTATGTCGTTAAAAATAAAATTCGTTTATGATATAATAAAATGTATAACATTGAGGATGATAATGAAAATTTTTTTATGAAATAGCTGAACGACGGGTCAATTTTCATATGCAATTTCGATTATTTGTTTTTCCCATATATGTTTAGCGTCATGTGGCAGAGTGAAGTATAGCGCACTTAAGTTGGTGTGATAAATAGTTAAAAAATTTACATAAATTTTGTATTAATAATTCAAATGTAAATTGAAATTTTAACATATAAATTTTCTGTAAAATGAACCAAAAAAAACTATTTTAATTTAATTTATTATAAAAATTTATTAATTATCGAAAAATAAATAGACGCTCTTGGCTATCACAATATGAAAACTTGCCTTCTTGGCTATCAAAATGTTTTCTTAATAACTATGAAATTAATATTAAAGTTTTTTATGAGTACACCTTCTTGACTATTACAAAATAAATTGCTATAATATATCTTATTTTATCTTCGGATATTTTTGGTTTGTCCAGTGGTGGAGGTAAATAGCTAAATATATTTTTAGGTGTTCCCAAACTTTTTCTAGTAGCTTTGAGTAAAATGTACGCGTTTTTAAATTCTATATGAGTAGCACATACTTTGTACTGTAAAGCAAATTCCTAATCGTTCTTGAACAATAAAATTTTTAGTTTTGAAAATGGTATTTGTTGAAAGTTAAATAAGCATGACTTTTTACTAAATGAAAGAAAATGTTTATCAGTTATTTGTACCACTTTCAGATTTTCGCCTTTTATTTTAACTAGTTTTAAAACTTTGATAAGTGAAACCAAACTATAAATTCCACATTTTTTATATATCTGTCAATTACGCTATGTATACAATCAATATTTTGAATAATTGAATGGCCTGGCTCAGAAAACTTTTGAATAATTCGATTAATTTTGGTGTAAAAAATATTTAAGAGCAGTTGCCATTATCTGATTTTTATTTTGGGGTACACACGAATCACTCCAAAATGTTATAATTGTAATTGCATGATGATTATCCATTATTTTTGTAAGCATAACCGAAACTGCACTAGCCAAATCGTTTCCTGATCGACCGCATATTCGCCCATGAAACGCAGTAAATCTCCTGGGTACCATTCGAAAAACATGCACTTGCTCTTAAACTGGATACTTCATTAGTTGTTGTTGACTTATATAGCTCAAACATTTTTCTGACACTAAGATTGGGATCTAAATATTTAAGTTGAGAAGTAGATTTACAGTAGTGTGAATCTTTTGTGGGAAAAGATTCTATGTGTTGGCGAACATCATGTACCTGCTCTTCACCAATTTTTTTCTTACAATTTTTGTCTTTTCGTCTTGGTGTTGGAACACCATTAGAATTGTGCAAATTTGTTGTGCAAATTTTTGAAATAATAATAAATTCGTTTTTGATCCACATCTAAAGTATTAAGAAAAAAAATTCTGCAAACTAGTACTGGTAAACTCCTCTAGCTTTCGAATTATATTTATTAATTAAAATAAGAACTCACCTCTCTTTTATGGATATAGATAAATATATATAAAAATACGATACTTATGCAATAATGAATATGTAAATACACTTGCGGCAAAACAATACCAAAACAAAAACAAAATTTATTTGCTTCACGTTGTATACAATATTAACTATGCGGCAAAACAATATCGAAATAAAAACTAAACTTATTTGCCGCACGTCGCTACGTATTTGACTTGCAGCAAAACAACACAAACTTAAAACTTGAAAAATTTTGTATGACTATTCTGCTGCATATGCATGAAAATTTTACAAATGTATAAAGTGCGGCAATTCTAATAAATTTCAAAAATTTTGGACATGTGGCAAAAGTTACACTATTTATCTCCGAAACTATTTGAGATAGTCAAATACTGACAGCAGCATTGCAATCTCAGGCACTTAAAACCTAAGAAGCAACTTCTAACTCAAAATTGTCAATTTGGCGTATGCGGCAAACCAATTCCATAGCTACGATATAATATTTCCTAATAAGTTATATAAGTTGAATTCAACTCTCATCCTAAGTATAAGTTCCTAAAATACATAAAACTTGTAATTATCTATTATAATATTTTTAGCCATAATGAATTAGAAGGCTGTTTTATTTTGATAAATATTTTCTTTTTATATAAAGGCTGTTAAAAAAAATTACTTAAAAAAATTTGTGCTTTTTTTCATATATTTGAAAGTGTATGATTTTTTTTTGGTTTGCCGTATATGTGTTGATTTTGCCGTATGTGTATAAAGTACCCGAAAAAAATTCCCAAAGTGGCGTATACAGCAAAATTATTTTTTTGTTTTCTTCAAAAAAATTAATATAGAAAAGTGAGTCCGAAAGCTGATAAATATTTATTTTAGATCATATAATAGATACAAATAGTAATAATCAAATACTTAAAAATTCTATCGTGAAGTTTAGTCAATATTTTATTTCAAACTTTAAATTCATTTTTCTCGAAATATAAAATTGGCGTATAGACCGAATCAATATTCAGTCGACGATATGTGCTTTATAATTTTAGGTGCAAAAATTACCCCACTAAAATTAATTTACCCAAACCAAATTTTCCCCATGTTAATACTTGTCTATGAAATAATCACTATACCATGGACGTAGATTATCAGTGTAAAAAGCTTACAGTTGTCTTAGTCAATTTTTTGATATGAAAATCTTATATATTCGATATGGCTATGATAACAATATTTGGCTATAATAAATATTCTATGATATCCTTTGAATTCTTCATAACATTGTGAAAAAAAATTCTAATTTTATTTGATTTAGAAGAGTTGCCACTCTATTTAATTGTTATATTTATGTCTGTTTATTTTGGTCAGAACTCAGAGTTCTTTAATAGAGTTGCCATTTTGTCTCACAAATATACTTGAATAACTTCTTTTTTTATTTTACTTTTATTCTATTTTGTAATTTAGAAAGAATTCATTTTTACATTCAGTACAGTACTTTTATTTTTCACAAATATCCAATCCTTTCCATAAGGATATTTTTACATACACACAATATTAAGTAACAGCAAATTTAAAGGATACAATTTTTAACTAAATTAGTTCATCTAATTTGTGTAAAGAAGTTTTTTTGTTTTTTTTTTTGTATTACGAACCAGATGACACTTTAGAATCGAAACGACATTTGTTACACATTTTACCTTCGAATATAATATCTATATAGATTATTAGGGAGTTATTATGTCTAGAGAGACCTATATGTTAATTTTTCTTAATATTTTTTTGCCTAAGATTCTACCTAATTATTGAAAAATACATACCTTCATACATAAGTAATTATTTAATTTTTTTGATGTGCATGCAATCTGAAATTTTTGTTAAAAAAACAAAATTTTAACAAATGGCATCTAGGTTATGATTATGGTAGCAAGAAAAAAAGAAGCAAAATGAAATATTTAGTCACCTGTTTTTTAGCACCAAAAAATTTGGTAACAAAAAATGATATAAGAAACTAGAGTAGAAAAAAATGTGTTCTTTAGTTTTTTATTATATTTTTTAAGTTACTCCAATTACATCAAAAAATTTTGAGGTTGAGAAAATTAAAAAAAAAAAAAAAATTTAAGAAATTAAATAGTTAAAAAATGCAGAAACATAAATTGTAACATCCGGTTTATTTATTTAGGTGAAATTTTTTAGTTTAAAATGATAAAATATTTAATTAAGCACTTGAATGATTTCAAAAAAAATTATTATCGATCAACTGCTGTGAATTGGTAGGCAACTGTTAGTGTTTTTTTTAAGCTCTCCATTTTATTTCATAGGAATTTTATTTCTTAAGAAATTTCTAATAATTTGACTGTCTTTTGAGGTTG
This sequence comes from Argyra leucocephala, assembly GCA_963942445.1. Lineage (NCBI taxonomy): Eukaryota > Metazoa > Arthropoda > Insecta > Diptera > Dolichopodidae > Argyra > Argyra leucocephala. Next base: position 39,434,426 of record OZ012678.1, on the reverse strand, counting down.
TGTTTGAAGAGTTGTTGATGCTATTTTTGAAATTTGATCCATTCTGGATGTGTTGAAAAATAATTATTTGTCGCTGAAGGTCTGTTTATGTTGTATTTATGCTGTATATTTTTTTTTTGCTTTGATATTTACCAATTCGGAATATTATTTTAAAATATTTTTAATTAAAGTGTAGTTAGCTATTGGCATATGTATTAAATTAACTCGTGATTTTCACTTTTCTGAATGTATCTGGCTTGGTTTATTTTAACATTTTTGTAATCAAAGGTTGTGGTGTTATACTACCTCTACTCTATTATTATATATTGTTGCAAAATAAAATGTATTTCAATTTTTGGTCTAGTAATATATCAGCATTAATGTGACGGTAGTATAATTGGGTTATTATATATATATTTTTTACTTTTTTTATTTTATTTTTTATTTTAAATTCAAAATTTATTACAATGGATGTATGTTAATTACTAAACATTAGAATTCAACTTAAAAACCTAAAGCAAACATAACAGGATATAAAATATACATAAGAAATTTTACATAAAATAAAAATATAGTTCGGAGACATTCTATTGCACATGCAAGTATAGAATGGTCCATCACAACGTAAATTAAATATTTAAATAAGTAAGACAAATTAATATAAAACAAATTAAAATTTAAAAAAAAAAATATAAAAATTGAAAACTTAAACTTAAAAAATAAAATTTAGAAATTAAATAAAAAATTTACTTTATTTTTTTAAAAGAACAGTAAAATTAAAATTAAATTACAAAATAACAAAATGAAATTATAAGAAATGAAAAAGAAATTACTTTTGTCAGCTTAGAGAAGCAAGACAGGAAAAATATATTCAAAACCCCTTCAGAATTTCAAATATTTTAAAAAGAAGTTTAAGATGACTGAAAATCAAATCTACGTTTTATGAAATAAATCGATTTTAAGTAGTGGTCTGATGCTCTGATTTAAGACAATTATTGTTTTTTTTTGTTTAATATTTTATCGCATTTGTGAATATACACACTTAAATTGAGCTCTAATACAAATAATTTTGTAAAGTTAAAGATCACTACAAAATTTATATTAAAAAGTTGAATGTAAATAAAGGTATGTCTGTATACAGATTGTAGTTTCAGAAGAGTTCATCACAAAAGATATTGAAAATAAAAGAAGAGTACGATAAGATTGCGTATTGTCACCTTTGCGGTTTAATCTTTACTCCGAAACAATATTTGAGAAAACAATACAAAACACAAAATGTTGGAGTAAAATCAAATTGTGTTAATATCAACAACATTACTATACGCAGTGATGATTCACTACTAATTGTCGATAATATAACTGATCTTCAACAGCTTTGAAATTCGATAAACGATCACAGTAAACTTTTCGTCTTAAATATTAATATAAGTAAATTTATGGTTATTTCTGAGACCAACCCATTCAACAACATAACATTAACCATAAATTACACACCATAATTGAACAAATTTCCAATTTGAATTATCTAAAGCAAAATGAAAAAGTCGGGAGATAGAAATAAAATGCCGAATAGAATATGCTTGCAACTTGTTTTGTACAATTTAAAAAAATTCTATGTAATCGCCATATCAATCTCGAAACAAAAATCCGATTCGTTAAATACTACGTGTGGTCCATACTCTTCTATGGTGTAGAAGCAATGGACACTGAAAATAACGACCATGAGTAAGTTTGAAGTATTTGAAATGTGGGTTTACCGTAGAATACTGAAGATATTATGGGTAGATCGAGTGAACAATTATCAGGTTCCAAGTAGAATAATAGGTATAGTCACCGTGAGTTTTTATTAACAATCAAACGCAGAAAAACAACTTATCTGAGCCATATAATTCGAAATGACAAATATCATATTCAAAAATTGATTCTGACGGGCCTCTAAACGATTGAAGAACTAATGCACGCTACAATGCAGGATAAAGATAGCTTCAAAAATGTGATCGCTGACGGATAGCGCTGAGTAGCGGATATGAACCTGAAGAAGAAGAATACAGATTTAAGTATAAATATAATTGTTTATGAAATTGAAAAATTACAATAGTTTGATAAGATTCACAAATAAAATAAAAATAAAATTTACAAAATAAAATTATAATTAAATATATAATTACGGAATTTACGAAATTTAAGCTCAGATAATAAAAATAAAATTGAAATTAAAATAAATATTTAATTCGCTTGAAAAAGGTTAAGATACAATTCAAGTAATAGAGTCCAAATAACAGGCTTCTAATAAATATTTTTAATAATTAATATTTTTGGTAACTAATGTTTGACAAATCTTTAATTCGTCGAGGAAGGGAATTGTATTAATTTGTACATACATATTTATGTAATGTATGTATTCAGTACTGTACATAATATGTTTTCCCCGCTTTTTTTTAAACCTGGAAAATTCCCGAAAAACGCTTTAAAACTCAAATTTATCAACCTTTACTTTTCAAATTTACCTCACTTTACAGCTGCCATTTAAAGCCGTATAAAGAAACAGAGGAACAGCTCAAAAACGCTGTAATTGCGTAACAGCCGCCTTAATGAGTTGCGTATATCGAGGTACTAGTGTATTTTCAAAATTTTCTGATACTGAGTTATTCCTTTGATTGGCAGAATTGGATTATCTGCGTATAAACTATAAGTACTATTTAGCAAAGGCAAGTTCAAAATATTTTTTAACGACTTATTTTATAAATATTTTTAACGACTTATCTTGCTAATCGCGAAGAAGATATTTATAAAGACAAGAGGCTGTTAAAATAAAAGTATAATAATGAATAAAAGTATAATAACAAATTTGGAAACAGAATAAAATTTAATAAATCAAATTTAAAAATTAAAAAAATTAAAAAACCAGATCATCTAAATGATAATTAAATAAAAAGGCCCACATTTCGAAAGGGAAATGGATATATAAAGTTGGCCTGCAGATTTATCTGTAGGAACAACTGTTAAAAATAAATGATTTAAATAAAATTTTATAATGTAAAAACTAAGCCAATAGCCTAAGTAGCCAGAGTTTAAAAATAAATCTATTAAATACAAATATAAGCAAATAAAACTTGTATAATGTAAAAACTAACTCTAAAGATCTGAAAATGAAGAATGGATAAAAAAACATAGTTCAATCAATTCACAAATTTAATTATACCTTACCTTGTAGTTGGTTTCAATCTTTACCAAATTTTAAATTTTTGAGTTTCTCTTTTTAAAATTGAAATAGTTTTTTACATACCTACTTTACCTATACGTATAGATTTTTTTGTTTTAATAATTTAGTCTTAACAAAACTATAATGAAAAAAAAAATTTGACTCAATGCAACATCATCGGTATGTACTTCAACTTTTTATATATATAGCTGCCGTTTCTGTGGCTGCTGCTAGTTTACCAAAAAAAAAAAAATAATCTTTTAAGTTTTTTTTTTCTTCTCTCTTCCATTATTTGAGCTTCCTTTCACCTGCTCATATTATGTCTGTCTATTGTACCTGAACAAATACTAAAAATTGAATATATGTTATTTAATATGTTAGTTGAAAAGAGAAGACAATAATAAGATTTTTGTATTTTGGTTTTTTTTTTTTCTATATGATTTTTGTTATGTGAAATTTCATGGCTGACAACAACGAGTCTAAAATAAAACAAAATGTAAAATTAAAAAAGAAAAAAAACAAACCCGAATAAAGTACAAACATTTTTGATCATGTAATTTAAAAATGTTAAAAAAGAGAACAACAAAAGTAAAAATATAATAATAATAATAATAAAAAAAAGTGCAATATAAATTGCAACAAAAGCCCGAATTTTTTTTTTTTTTTTCTAAAAATTACAAACTGCGTGCGCACATAATCCCAATTTTTCAAGTTTCACTTCACATAATTGTTGTTGTTGTACAGTAAAAAAAAAAAAAAACATATCCACATTAAAATTTGAGTTGAAGAACAAACTTTAAATAACACATTAAGAGTACAATATTTCGAAAGACAAAATCTTACATTTTGTTAAAATAATTGTTGGTAACCGTTAAGTTAATTTAATCAAAGTGAATGCAAGTCTTTGACATAAACTTCAAAAATTAAAATATGAAATTGTTGTAGTCCTGACTCATAATAAATTTTTTGCACTATATACCTAGGTGTGGATAAATTAGACTTCCTTATCTTGTAAAAATCTAACTAAAGAAAATAATCAGTTTTTGAAGTTTGAAGTTTTTATATAGGCCCGACATTTTCAGATTTGTTGTACTTCCTCGTTTGGTCATTTAAAGTGGCTGATCAAAGTCCCTGACCATCATTACTTTTACTTTAATGTCAATTTCGTTAATGGCATGCGCATTCAAATAAAATATGTGCGCATTCAAATATATATCTATTTGTGTTGGACTTACTAATTTTGAACAGATATTTGTGTTAATGGACCGTGTCCAATGATAAGCCATGTCAGTCATTACCGAATAAGGTTAATACAGAATTTGGAGAATTTTAAACTTGGAATTTAGACTTGGATTTTACTGCAAATTTTAGACTGCAATAGTTCTGGGCAACTATTCAATAATAAGTATTAATTTCTATAGGTTCCCAGTTGGTTACAAATACTTGTTGGCTTGAATTAATGCAAATTATCTATTTAAATGTACTGGATGAAAATTTTTTAATCATTCAGTTTAACTATATCAGTTTAATTAAAGTATAGGGTTATTAGTATTAAAATTGTATTGCAAAAATGTGATTATTGAATAGGAATATTACCAGGGGCTCCTGTTGAGTGATTTTAATTTAAATTGAAGCCAAATTTAAAGTTTTTAAAAGAAACATAATTTACGCACTGACATAGACTTCTCACGGTAAAGTATAGAAACCACTCATGTTTTCATAAAAATTAGGAGGTTTGTGAGTCTTATTTAAGAAACATATATGCTGCTCCCTCATATATACTGTTTCGTTTCTATATATTCCCTATAGTAAGTGGCATTTAATAATATAAAAAAAGAATATAATAAAATAAAATATAATAACATATATTTATAAATAATTAGAAAAAAAAAATATTTTTGCAATTGTATGTACTATGTAAAACAATAATTTGAGACTGGTACCTACTTAAAAAACTTAAACTACTTAAAAATGAATATATTTTATTAAAAAGTTTGAATATTATAAAACCAAATAGAAATATTTTTTTTTTACATATCAACAGTTCATTAAGGGAAAGAGATGTAAAATGAGAAGTTGTGTACTGCGCAGGTCCTTAAATGCTTGTGTATTATAATTACAGATGTTGCTATACTTTGTAATGAATTTGATTTCAAGAAACTACATCAGCACATCATCGTAAATCTAATATACTCGTACTATGGCGAAACGAAAGTGAGTAGAAACAGATAAAAAAAATATTAAACAGCCTCCTTTTGCTAGGTTTTGTAGTAAAATTAAATTATTTCGAAATTGTAACAAAAATTCAATACATATAGTGCTGAAGGTATAATAATGACGCTACTTAGCATTTGCTGATGACCTCATAGTCTACGTGGCGGGAAAAAAACTTCAGATATTCAATATAAGCTACAGTCAATGTTTAATCAAGTTCTTTCTGATAACTCTTGAGAAATGAGAGTTAGCTTTAGGAAATGTGAAGTCATTTTATTCCGAATATCATTAAATGTAATAAGGACGCTCTACAAAATTGGAGGAATTTCCATATTCAACCTCCAGGAAATATTAAATTAGTAAACAAAAAATATGTGAAATATCTAGGGGTAATTTTGCAATACAATCTTAATTTTACTGAGCATATTAAAACAATATTAATTAGGCGAGAAAGGAATGCGATGGAACCCAAAAATTGCTTAATTCAAAATTCTTGTCTGCCAAGGCTAAAATAATGGCTGATCAAGCGCTTATTATACCAATTTTGCCTTACGGTTGCCAAATTCGGTATAATATAAGTGCCTCACTTATGGAATTATAGTTAGAAAGGGGATTTCTGCGAGGATGTATAGGTATTTATCGTAAGCCAGATACTGAATATAAACATTTCTTTTCCAATAGAACGCTGTATAGTCGGGCAAATATTTCTAGAATTAATGTTTTTGTTTTGCATTTAATTAGAAAACATTTTGTTAAACTCACAACTAATATAATAGATAACAGCTTAGTTTCACATTCTGCATATTCAGAAAATAAATACATTTAAGACTTATTAAGCTCAGGTTTCATTCCCCCACAAGCATTTCGCTTTCTTGATCACAATAGATATATTCAAGCCAATTATAGTAATATCCCTATTATTTATCACGCTTTTAGACATAGCACCCAAAAACAAATCACTTTCGAGCCAAATATTAACCCCAATACCCCACTAACAATTTGGAGATATAACATGAGCCTCTCACCAAAAGACGTAAACCATATTATAAATATTAATAAATTCTGGTGGTTATGCTACTGAGAAAATTGACAACAAAAACATTTTTTTTTAACTTGTATACTAAATTTTAAATTCAACTAAAAACTACAGTTCTGGCTTAGTAATAGTGGGTTAATTAGTTGTAAGTTAGCTTTTAAGTAGTTTGTAAGGTTTTACTAAAAATATTATGTAAAATTAAAGTCGATTTTTTCTAGCCTTTTCCGACTCTTTGTTAAAATTAATAATAAAATTGTAACTCAAGAAAGTTATGGTCAGGTAAAACGTATGTAAAAAATACTAAGATAATTTTAAGTGTAATATAATAACTTAGGGTAATTATAATGGCTTCAATAAGTTAATTAATAAGTTATAATGCGTATTTTATAAAGTTATGTGCATTTTTTTTGATAATTTTTTGTATTGTTAGTGATTGAAGATAGAAATAAGTTGGCTTTACAAAAAAATATTTAAAAAACAAAAAAAAAAAACAGTGCTGAAGATGATAATTTAAATCCCATGTGAAATTTGATCAGCTTCAATTTTGCCAGTAGCTGTTATCTCTATCATACGCACTTCTCTTGATTAAGTTGTAAGCATTTTTAGAAACCCAGTTTCTTTTTTTTAATTCAAAATCAATTTGTTTTAAATATTTTTAATTTTAATGTAGCCGAATGAATTTGAGCGTCACTTAGTGTCACTTCTGACTTGTCTTAAAATCAAATTTAAATAGAGAAAACTTGAAAATTATGTATCAGATTTTCAAGTTTTCCAAATTTAGCTTTCAAAATGATTTATCCTTGAATTTTTTCTTTAAATAACATTTAATATCTACTAAATATTAAATAAAATTCGATGATTTAGATCTGAGCCTTCAGTTATTTCATTTAATTACAAATGAGATGAAATTTAGTTAAAATATTGCTATTTTTGTGTTGTATATTTATATTTGTACATATGTATATATACATAAATAACTATATAAGCAAAACTAAATTGCAATTCATATGTTTTTTTTTTGTTTTTTTTTTTTGGGATTTTCTATAGATACTCTATACCTAACATAACAACAAAGCCACAACTGCAACAAAAGTTGTAACACAAAAAAAAAAAAAAAAAACAAAAAAAAAAAGAAGAAAAATCACCAAATATTTTCGGCAATTTTTTTTTCTTCTTGTTTTTTTATTTTTTATTTTTATTATTTTGTACAAGGTCTCTCCATTATTATTGCTTAATAGTTTTGCTTCAAACTTATATACAAAAATCCAAGAAAAAATAAAATGAAATAAAACAAACAGATATTTTTATTGCATGCAGCGACATCTTTTTATCGTTTTTTTGTTTCTTTTGTAATTTTTTATTACCAAAAATATTTTGATGACGTACATGTAGTAGAATGTGGTCTATTTATATTACATCCTGCAATAATTTTGTGTTTAGTAGACTTTGATTAACTGATAATAATATTAGAATAGGTATTTATAGAAAATTTTGTAATAGAAATGGGTACCAATATTAGTGAAATGCACATAATTAAAAGTGGAAAACAGGTAAGTATTGAAAAATTCAATGTTAACAAGAACTTAACAAGTTCGGCAACAGTTTGTTATTACATAATTTTTCACATAATGTTTTGAAGAAATTTAAAAAATAGTGAAACCAGGAACTGCTCTATAACTAATTTCAACAGTTAAGTTTCAATTTCTATTTTCAACTCTTGTAAAAAATAATTTATAAAAAATCAGTACATTTTGTTTTAGTTTGTGAGATAAAAACTTAAATTAAAACTTAACAACTAACTTAACCTACAATAACCCTAAAATGTAAAAGTGACTAAATTCTGTTTAATTTTTTAACCACCAATAAACTCTTTAATCAAACATATCTTTAATAGGCATATAAGTATCGAATTTTAATCTACTAATGTCAATATCACTTGGTTCATACTCTATTTTAGTGCACGTCTACTATAGTGAAATAGTATTGATATACATGGTTTTGGTTTTGGATGCAACCTTCTTTATCTAGGTAGATAAAATGTTCGGGTGCTATAAGCTCTGATTTTAATGTTCTTTTTATATACTATACTCCTCATTATGGTAGAATATAATAAGATATTAAACCATTTTCAGAAGTGCTAATTGCTATATCAAAATATTTGCGAATCAACTTAATTATAAAATTATCGATTCTTTTTAATTTTGATTTTTTGTATATGGTATATGTATACGGTTTCCTACTTTCATTAATACACACTCTTATATCTTTTCTCTCAAATTTGCTTATTTTTTCCATTAGACTAGCACTTATGTTGTACCAGATAGGTGCTGCAACCACTAACTGCTATAACTAGCCAATGACAAACGTTATTGACTATATATGCATAATTTTTAAATTAAAATGTTTTTTTTTTTTAAAACTATTACCTGGTTGAATATCTTTAATAAAACTAACTAAATCATATTGTTAGATTTACAACAATAATTTTCTATGTCATATGTACTTATCAACTGATAACAGTAATTAATAGTAGGTATATAACTTTTAAAGTGCCCCTTATCACTGTAATATAGACATTCCATCTGACTAGTAATGATAATGTTCTGAGTTCAACTCCAGATGACAGTATGGCACGGAATAGATTTAAGATTTTTTTTTTGAAATATATTCATTGAAAATAATTGAAATACAATACAAAATTTGATTACCATTTAAATAAAATAAAACTATAGCTATTATAAGGGTCAATTAGTCTACCGTGTCTATAGTTTTCAACATTGAAATTAATTTATATAACAAAAGATTTAAAAGAAAAACTTATATGATTGCAAAGCAATGTTAATACGTAGCTTTATTTTAATATTATTTCTTTAATAGTTGAAGACTATACGTCTTGCACAGTTAACGAAATATAAATGTTAGTTTAAATATTTAAATAATTATACTTCTTAATGCTAAAATTTTGTTAGTATAATTGTAGTAATATTCACCAGTTGACATAAAAATAATAAATGACACATATCTAGGTAAGTATATTAGTAGTGGTTGTAGACAGTACACCAACACACTTAGATCAGTAGGGTCCATTGTGACTAAGTTGTGTGAAAAATAATATGCAAATTCATTGGGTAAATTTATTTTTAAGGTAGATTAAAATTCACATTAACAAAATCAATTTTACTTCATATTATATACGTGTAAATTTTAGTAGTAACAAACAGTTTAGAAAAAAGAAAAAAAGTCAGACAGTTTTATGTGCGTTAATTAGACAGCTTAAAGACCCATAAAAAGATCAATTTTACTTTATGTTCATGTGAATTTATTGTTAAGACGGAGTGAATTTAAATTTAGAATTTTGTTTGAATGAAAGAGGACGCCTAATGCGAAAACATTCAACACATTAAACACACACCTATTACCTCTTCAACAGAATGAACGCAGCCATCACACAACCAAAAAAGTTTCTAAATGTCAAAAACGTAGCAACTAACTTTGTGCACAGAATGCAAAACGTTGAAAGCGTTAACTGACATTGTTTTGTTTATTTTTTCTTATAAAATAAACTTTCAAGAAAATTAATAAATGTTAAATATATGTTATAAACTTATAAATTAATTTTATTATATTATATCTGAGCTCTGTCGTTTAATTTTTTTTATTTTAAAATTGATTTTATGATTTGATTACATGATATGGAGATGAATATAAACAAAACAATTCAATTTGTATTAATGTGTTGTACTACAGTAACACAATAATTTCACTTTTACATACACATTCAAATAAAAAATATTTTTATTAGTTGTCAAAGTAGAATTCCTGCGTTGAAGTTAAAATTTTTTCAACTTCTGCGCGATGGCTGCGTTGACAACTTTTCATTCTGTGCATTTGCATATGTTTTCATATGTTTCAACTTTCGAAGTAGTATTTCTGCGCGATGACTGCGTGATGGCTGCGCTCATTCTGTTCAAGGTATTAATTTAAAAAAAAAAAAAAAAATTAATTTAGAAATTTTTAATAATATATTATTAACTAATATATATAATTACTTTTCTCGTCATTGTTTTGGGCATAGTGTTTCAAAAAAAATCTAACGGAAAATACCATTGTTTAGAATATACCAACTATTATATAGCAGCCTAAGCGGAAATAATTGAAATCCTTTCTAAATTTTTCATGGTATTTCAAAAATAAAAATTTTCTAAAAATAAAATAAGGTATTGTAGTACACTTAACAGACATACTGCAAGTCCTGTATATGGCCCTGCAAGACCAGGGTACTAAGTGTAGACTTATATATAAAAAATTCTAAAAGCGGCTTCACAGCCTATTAAATTGGTAACTTTTGCCACATGATGTTAGGATAATCGCCAATAAACTGCAGGTAACAGGTCTTTGTATGACCGATATGAGCGATTTAGAACTCAATTATAGAATATATAAAAAAAAATATTACAGTATTGTGCCTATTACAGGTATCACTTTTTTTGTCGGATCCGAGTAATTTCAGGTGACAACACTAATTACTATTACAACTATCACGCGCCGACTGAAAAATGCGACTCAATTGTCACTTGCAATTTATATGTGACAGGATTCCGTTTGCCTGTAATTTTGTAATCTTTTGTGTCTATATAAATTTAAATAATGGATTCTGAAAAGAAAGGGTATGTAAATATTTACAAAATTTATTGAAATAATTTATATATAATATATATTTGAATTTGAATTTATATTATATAATATATATTTGAATATATTAATTCAAAAATTGAATGATAAACATTTTTGTTTATTTTAGTTTAAAAAAAACAACAAAAACACAATTTAAAAAAAAAAACATAAATAAACACATCAACCAACTTTGTATTCATATAAAAATATTTTTTTAAAATTCGAACGTCAAATGAGTTTTTCTGTCAAAGTACATACAAAATACGTTCAGAAATTTGTTGCTGTCGGATGAGACTTGTTATACGAAAGTAAATTTCATTCGGGTGACTGGGAAAAATGACTGGAAAAGTGGTGTGACACCTGTAATAGGCACATATATCTTCTAAATAACTCGAATTTTTGATTTTAAAGTCCTGTAGATTTTAATAGTACTAACACTAATAAGTAATACACAATTAAGTAATAAAATGTTAATTAATATTTTTTGCCGCACTTCATATAGTCTGTTGAGATTTAGTTTTATAATGAAGAAATTAATTTGATTGTTATTATGATTGATACATACATGTATAAAGGCCAACGTTTCTATACTTTTAAACATAAATTTAAACTTTTTGTATGTAATTTTAAAATTTTTGTGTATATGCTTATTCGCAAATTTGCACTTTTAGTTCGTAGAATTATAAAATTACATCTATTATATGGAGTAAATTTAAACATTTTTGATATAATATAGTTTTAGTAGTCAACATATAGTCGATATAAGTCAACCATCACAGCAAATTCAACTTCAACTCTTCAACTGCAAATTCAACTGAACTCTTCAAGTTCAACTTAAAAATGAATATTTCGCTATCCCGAAAACTAAATTAATGATCGTAAGTAGAAAAAAAACACCTTACACTGCAGCAACAATTAAAATAAATAATCGGTCAATTGAGAGAGTCTCCACATAAAAATAGTTCAGATACTGGTTACACGCGGGTTGGAGCTGCGAAAAGGAAATTAAATGCCGAATTGAAACAGCAAAAAATGCATTTCTTAAATACAAAAAAGCTTTTCGCTGTCGTGAAATGAATATAGGCTTTCGCTTACGATTCGTTAAATGTAATGTTTGGTCTATACTCTTTTATGGTGTTGAATATTGAATATACAAACTTGAAGCCTTCGAAATGTGGATCTACCGAAAAATGCTAAAAATATCTTGGATAGATCACATTACAAACGAAGAAGTTCTACTTAGAGCAAACACAGAAAGAGAACTACTTCTAAGCCTAAAGAAGTAAAAAACCTTCTACTTTGGGCATATTATGCGTGGAAATTAATACGAGCTACTTCAGTTAGTAGTTCAAGTAAAAATTGAAGGAAAAGGAGGTATAGCAAGAAAACAATTAACATGTTTGCACAACATTAGAAACTGAACAGATATCAGAAACGTTGGCGATTTAAACCATTTAGCAACGGATCGAAACATCTATCAGAACGTCGTTGTTAATATAATATAACCGCTTACATCGAATTATGAATAGGCAATAAAAGAATTAAGATATAGTTTTTTTCAACTTTTTTTTTATATTATAGCCAAAACTTAGGTATCCAGCTGGATAACTAATATACAAAACTACGATTTCATTATACAAAACGTATATAAAGCCACTACTTTACTAAACAAGGATTAGATGGCGCTACGAAGCGATTAAAGTTGGGAAATCAATTTATCGTTTTAATGTAACTGTAAAAAATAAATGTAATTTTATATCACTACTTCACGCTAGAACAACTTAATTTTACATAAAATAATCAATTCACTATACTTGCTGTACGGTGGAAGTTATCAAAACATTCTATAATTTGGAAGAATTTTTAAAATACGTTTTCAATTTTCAATTAAATTTTTTTTTATAAACAGTCAAAGCGTTAGGAAAACATCTTCAGCTTTTATGTACCGCTTGGCTTAGATTGGATAGAATGAATTAGGAGGTAAAAAAGTGAGATTGAATTAATATTGCCCTTAAATCTTTGCAAACTATAAGTTGAACGTGGAGACATATCAGAATATGGTTTATATGGAGACATAGGAATATGATTTCACATTCTTGAACTACGAACTATAAGCGAATTTCTATAACCTGTTTTATGCAATCTTGGGATTTCTTTATTAAATAATTAATTTATTTACTCAAATATTTACATTTGTATACAACTACATTTAATTTTTGCGGCCTATGCCCCACTGATGGGGTTACAGAATAGTACTGATAAAATTTAATTTTACAGAGATTAGATATTGTTGTACTAATTAATCTACAACAACTGAAATACAATTTATTTGTTTCCAAATTCTGTGATTTTTTGTTTTAATATTAAAATTGTGCGAGGAATATGGCAAAAAACTACAATTAATCTAGCCTATCATTATTATACTCTCATTATGAAGCTTAAATCCTACCCATAAATTCACTTTGTGTCTAAATGCATTAATCAGTTCTAGATATTGCCAAATGCTAATTTCAAAATACTTTGATTTTTTCCTATTAGTCGAGACAACAACCTTGGTTGAAAAATAGTATTATTATCAACCTCTTTGCCAACCAAATTATATAGTTTGGTCCAATAATAACTCACTTAAATTTGATATAAAATTTTAAAACTAATTTTTTTTCCATACCATCGAAAGCACCTACTTACATAGTGCATATACCTATTACATAAAATACAAAAAAAAAGAAAATAAGAAAACAAAATTTATCAAAAATATGTACCAAAAAAAAAAAAAAATTCAACCTAAAATGTTCTCTATTAACAAAAAGACGACGACGGATAATGTATTTTTTTTTGTTTTAGGAACGGGAAATGAATTTTTTTGGCTCCAATGGTTAAAATAATGCCTTCATAAAAATTACCACAAAACTAAATATAAAAAAAAAAAAAAACCAATCAAAAACAATAAACCTTTTTAAAACACTATAATAATAATTTTGGAGATCTCTGTGGCTTGTAGGACCATTTCTGGCCAAAAGGTTTCAACTTTTCTTACAATTTTTTATTTCTTTTGTTTTCTTCCTTTTTTTTATTTTTTTTTTTTTTTCTTTGGATAATATGTAATTTTATAACTGACATTATAAGTTTAGTATAATTTCAATGTTGAAAATTGTATGTGTAGTTTATACTTTAATGGTTTTCGTGTAAGTAAATATCTTTGGACATTCTCTTACCTTAATTCATTTCTATACAGTATCCTAGCATGACTACAGTAAATTTTTGTTTTTTATTGTTAGCTAAGGTAAAAAATATACATCTAAAAAAATCGTATTGTGGCATTATTTTTATTTTGTAAATAAATAAAAACTAAAAAAAAAAAAAAAAAAAAAAGGAAAACTAAATTATGCAGTTAGTAACCAGATTTGGGGGTTATTTTATTCATTTTAATTTTTTTTTTTTTTCTTTATAGAAATTAATATTAATTATAAAGGAAGAGCCTATTAATTATAATATTACTAGGGGCCCCTGTTGAGTAATTATATTTCAAGTTGAAGTCAAATTTAAAGTTTTTAAAAAAACAGTAATTTATGTACTGACATAGACTTCGCACGATATAGCAGAAACCACTCGTGTTTAATAAAAAGCTTTGTGGTTAGTAAGTTTTATTTTGGGCACATATAAATACATGTCCCTCATATACTGCTTCGTTTCCGATATATTCCCTATAGTAAGTGGCATTTAGTGTATAAAATTACTAAAAATAAAAAATTTTGTCATCAAAGAGGTATGTATATATATACTTACATAATACATAATTTTAATAAAAACTATATTATTACTACAAATAACCAAAATTTAGAAACAGTTACTTAAAAAGATAAAAATGAAGAATTCAAGTGATTTGTTTTTTTGTTGTTTTTATATTTTTTATTTTAGATGAATTTGTTTTTTTGTTTTTTTTTTTACATATGTACATAGATTCATTTGCAAGTATATAATGTAAATTATAAAAACTGAATTGTTTGCTTTTGTTTATTATTTTCATAAGATCTCACTTATGCATAATGTATTTGCTGAATAATAAAATCATATGAGTACAAAATGTTCAACTGTTTGCGCATTTTTGTTTTATATATAATCTTATATATTATGTATATTAGAAGTTCATTAAGGAGTAGGAGAATCGAAATAAAATGAAAAGGTGTCTACTGCGCAGGACCTTAAATGCTTGTCAATTATAATTATAGATAACTATTAAAAATGTATTGGTAAATTTCTATAGGTATATCAATGGTTGGTGTCCGTCACTTAACAATTAAACATAACGAGTTGCAGTGTATGATGGCTGATAATAAGTAAGATCTTAGCAGACGAATCATACAAAATTTGTTTTAATTGTTCAATATTTTTTATGAGAAACGCATTGTAGAGAGGTTTCAAAAAATATCATCATTGTATTAATTAATCTTACCAGAAAAGTAAAAAGGAAAATAGTACTTTGAGAGTAGGTTTATGTTTTGAACTCACTAAGTACCAGCTATTATCATATCACTCCTTTATTTCCACCAGTTGCTTTAAAGCAAGTAAAGTTAAACTTATAAGTAATCTTATATACTAATACGCTTAAACGTCTGTTAAACCTTTCACAAAGCTTTTACAACACAAAGCTTTATTCAACTAGATTAGACAACTTTATTAGAACTATTACGAATTACGATAGTGTGCAAAATTGAATTTAAAGACATAAACCACAAAACAATAAAACCAAATAAAATCAAAAACAAATTAAAATTAACCTAAAAACAATTCACCTATTGAGCAATAGCATTGATTACATCTGATTATATGAATTAATTTAAAAAAAAAAAACAAAGTAGCAAAGACAAAAACCGAATTATCAGAATATAATTATTTATAATAGCTTTGTTAAAATATTACGATATTACAGCAAAAAAACTTAGCGGTAAAACAAATAGTAAATTTAGAAAATATATTTTTTACCTTATGCTCAGAAATTCCAATAATTGAAATTTATTTATTTTATTAACAAATAACTCAAAAGTATAAATTCAAATGCGCAGTAGCATTGAGTAAATATTATATTGTTCATGGAGAATCATAAGCCGAAATTTACGATCTGCTAAGAACAAAAAAAAACAAAATATGTTATGACATTATTATCAAGTTCCAATTTCCAATTCAATACACGGCAAACTTAGTACACATAAAAATTATCACAGACTACCCTTACTCACATCAGAGACCCTATCGGGATAACAATATAACAATAAAAACTGAAGAATAAGAGAAAAAATATAATTTTATTGGCTTTATTATGTTTTGTTTTTTTATTTTGAGTTTTGAAATAGTTAGGGCTATTATGATAATAAAAAAAAACACAAAATAACGTATCTATGGCTATTTTAATGTGTTTTTAATGTGGGTGTGGTATTTTTTTTTTTTAAATGCATTTAATTTCATATTTATACTACCAGCGAAATCTGTTCGCCACATTTTGTTCAAATGTACGTCTCTATTAATAGTATTTGTTAGAGAGCGTTTAGACATCAAATTTTGTTTCATGAACGTTTTGTTTTACTTATTTTTATTACATTTACAAATTTTATTGCAATTACATCAAATTTTATTTCAAAAGTTTTAATTACATATTTCAAAGATAAACAAATATAGTTGCAAAGTATACTATATTTCTTCATGCAAAATCCACTTTCTAAACTTGCAAAATACGAGGATACGAATATGCGTTACGAGTACTAATAATAAATACTTATAAACAAATATAAATATACTGTGTAATTTCAGAACATTTATGAATAATGAATATTTAAATAGTAATTCAATTATTCTAAGTATTATTTGTATTGATGAATAATAATAATAATATTTAATACACATTTTTTGTATTTTTTAATGTATATCTTTCAATATATTGGCATAACACAATTAGGAGTTTATAAATACCTTTTCTCGCAAAATTCCCTTTTTCAACTTGCGAAATACAAAAATGCGTGTCGAGTACTATTATTTAAAAAAAAAATTAAGGATATTCTATAACAAAGTCGGATGTCAAATTTTAATGAACATAATTTATACGTTATAAACAAAATTCAAAAATGTATAAACGCAGCCTTATATAAAAGGTTTCTTCTAAACTATTAGCAGTCAAAATTAATTTATAATAAATAAATAAATACCGAAATAAAAATTATTACATAATAAATAAGTTAAATTGAAAAACTTAAAACTATCATTGTAAAACATTGATTTTTTTTAAGAAAATAAAGAAAATAAATAAGTAAAATAAATTGTTTCATTTATAATGCTAATGCTATACCGGCGAATGTTACGCCGGGAATAGCTAGTAAAAATATATTTTTGTTTCCAAATAACGTAAATCATCGTAGATTAGACTTTGTTTTTAAATATTCCTAAATATTTTGGTACTGCTACACTTTTCTTATGAATTAAAGACATAAATATTAATTTGTAATTAATTAATGTAAAATAACTTATAATTAATTAAAGTAATATAACAATTTTTAATTATTCAAGGTAATATATTATTTTGTAATATTAATAATATTTTTTAAATTTTGAATTATATAAGCGATAGTAGACACAATCGATCGTGGAACAATAAAATTATGAAAATAACTTTTGAAATAATTATATTCATTCATTTATCCGCTGGTTACAGCTATTCTCACAAATAATTTTAGCGAGGGGGAAATATGTTAAAACAATCCCCAAGTATAAATTAAATCCGAATAATAGGATTTCAAAAACTAAGCAAAATAATTGTGGGTTCTAAAACAAATCGTTAATTTTTAAAAATTTACAAATTTCAATTTAGAACGCCTACTACATCATTATGATGATGAATCAGAAGAGAAAACTTAAATGTTTATCCAAAATTTTTCTCCAAAAATTAAAACTTTTAAAAATTTTGTAAAAAGAAATTTTTCTTTTTCTTCTGTCCATTTTTCTTCGAATATCTTTACTCCTTTAGAAAATCCTTTAAGATATAAAATTCTATAAAGATATACATTTCACCTTTACATTATTATTCATATAAAAATAAGTAATTTACGAATATTTTAAATTGATCGCATTTAAAGATTACCTATTGTTTTCATCACAAAATTGAACGTTTCCATTCCCAAAATTGTTCAGATAAACTTTTAAAAATACAACGATTTTTTTTTCTCTTTTACCAGCATTAAAAACTTACTCTGCAACAAAAATGAGAATAACCTTTGCACCGTGACATTAAAATTTTTTTTTTATTTTATTTTTTTTTTTTTTATTTTTATGCTCTAAAGTGCATAAATAATTATATAAAAATCTAAGAAATTAAAAGAATATGCATCTTAAATGCATCTTTAAGTATTATAACCCCAATCCTATAGATTTTTACAATGGAAATGGAATGCATTTTTTTTTTATTTTATTTAAATTTTTAAATATTTGACTTTGACATAAATTTTAAAACATTTCAATATAAAAATACTGAAACTGTGCATCAGTACAATCTAAAATATTTGGTCAGCTGAGGAAGGAGTACGTAAATATGTATTTTTATGTACATGCCATTAATATGGTATGCACTGATAAGTTCAAATTTTAATCCCATACAAAATCATATACTGTGTATAGTAATAGTCAAAATTTTGAAAATTAAAAACAATAACAAAAATAAATTAATTTCTTTGTGAGGATTTGGTATTTAAGATGGTAGTACTAAATTTTAAAGAGACGAATAAAACCAATAAAACAGAAATGAAGAAAACAGAAAGATAAAACAGTAACAAAAAAGGAACACTACCAAAATTTTTGGTAACTTATTTTTTTGTGTTTTCTTTGCTGGATTCCCTAATTGCAAATAAAGTAGAGGCCATGTTTTATATTAATATTTTTAGATTAACTCGTTTTTTATATAAAAATAAAAAATATTTATGATAGTAAATTCTAATTTAGGATTTGGGAATGATACCTGTATTAGTTGTACGTTATTGATATGAATATGTATATAAAATGTAGGACATTTGTGCAACATGGTATTATTTTTCGCAGGTACGTAGGAGATAGTTTTTGTTAAACAATTTTTGGTCTAGCTTTTAAGCTCTAATATTTCTATTAGACTTATTAATAATAGTTAGTATATAATAGTAATAATAGAATATTATCTAGCTACATAATAGTAATAATAGCTCAACCGAATTATTTTTTTTTTTTTTTTTTATGATCTTGACAGTAACTTAGGTAGAATCACCTTTTCGCGCTTAATTAAGTACGGTACTGCAATTTTACACTACAATATCTACAATAATTTGAGTATTTATTTTAACAAATTACTGGGTAACAAATTACTGGCTAACAAATTACTGGCTCATTAAATGTGGAAAACTACTACTATTGTCAGGAACTAAGCCTTCTTAAATAGAATAGTTTCATTTTATTTAATTTGTTACCAGATTATATATACTCTCAATTATTTTTTGTCATTTATTATATCGCAATGACAAAGGGTACTAGACCAGCTCGAAAAACCAATGAAGCATTTTTTTTTTGCTTCATCGGGAATCGAGCCCGGGACCTTTCGGTTGAAAAGCAGGCGCTCTAACTACTGCGCCACCCAGCGTTATGTTTTTTGAAAATTAAATTAACCTAAGTCAGTCTTATTATAAGAGTAATTTTTTGTTATACGTAACGACGATATCATTATTCTGTAAAGCGCTATCTATCGGTATTTTGCACAACGTTTTGATTTGGATTGTTTTGTTATTAATATATCACTTTACCTGCATATTAAATACGTAGGCAAACTTTCATGTAATTTTTCCTTTCACAATGTGCGCCTATTATTTTTTTATTGTTATTGATTTTAATTCCAACGGCAAATGGTATCCAATTGACCAAATTGGTCACTGTAAAAAATGAATGTAAAATTTCTATTATAATATACGTATATTAACTTCAAAATTAGAGTAATTTTGGAGTATTTCTACACTACAGTAGTAAATTCATTATATTATATAATATTAAGTTTTTCTGGTGTGAAACTGCAATTTTATATAATAATTGAACAAAAAAGCGCAAATTTACGCAAAGTAAATGTAAACATACACAAAAAGTTTATATTTACTTTAAAAAATGCGGAATCATGTTTGTTCTTGTTATGTATGTATCAATCAATAAGCGTCGCAATAAGCATAATTTCTTCACTATACATATAAATTTCAACCGAGTAACAAGTGCATTGTGATTAAAAAAAAAGTTGTTATATATTTGCAAAAAAAAAGTAAGAATATAATAAATATAATAATATAAAAATAAAAATAATTATTTTGATTATCGTTGAATATCATTTTTTAATTAATTTATTTGAAAGTGCTTTAATAAAATGTATGAATGTAATATGTGTAACTTTAAGACAATATATGTTGGAAAATATAATAAACATTTATTTATACATCGAGTTAAAAAAAATGCTCAATTTAAATGTGTATCTCAAAGTTGTTTTATGATTTTTAATAAATATGCTGCTTTTAAAACACATTGCTTCAGAAAACATTTACAGGGAAAAAATGAATTAGAAACTGAGAGAATTAAAAATTCTAATACGATATATAAATGCATACAAAGTTGTCAGCAAAGTTTTTCATATTTTAAAGAAATTATGAATATCGTACAGAAGACGATCAAGATGATGAAATTAAGTTAATAAAAGCAATATTCAAATATTTCAACGAAGATGAACAATTCTTATTCAAACAATTTGAGATATATAAATATATGAATTAATAATTTAATATTCATTTTAGTTTTTAAAATTTAATTTTTTAATTATAGCTTGGAACAACTTTAACTGAAATATCAGAAAGGATTCCAACTAATTCGGCTTGGGCTGCTGTAATTGGTATGTTAAAACGGAAAAGGAGTATTACATTTTAAATTAATTATATCACATTTTAATATTTCATTATTTTTATGTTACTATGCAGATACACCAAATAATGTGACAACATATTTTTTTATTGAGAAAACGTTGGTGTAGAAGGAAGATGGATTCTGTGTAGTTGAAATGGTTGAAATACTAATATGCTTCTTCTACATTTTTAATTTGATGTATCCGAAAAATATTTGCCAAACAATGGAATTCATTGTAAGATTTTTTTTAAAACACTATATCGAAAACATTCGCGGAAAAAAAATCATATAAATAATATTAGTAAAATAAATAATGTAATAAAAAAAATTTCAGACACATAAAATTCTAAAAGCTTAAATTTAATATAATAATTATTATTAATGTAAAAACACAAAAAAAATTAACTATACTTAACCTTAAGTTTTTCAACTTTGGTATTAAAAATACTTAATGAAGTAAATTTAATTTAAAAAATATAATTTTTTGTAGTTTTGTAATTTTAATTTTTTATAAATTAGTTAGTCTGTACTATAACATACAAAAATAATATGATAAACATAAAACACTGAAGTCTAAATTTGATATAGTTATTAAGAAAAATAATTTTTCTGTATTTATGTACAATTTCTATTAAATATACAATTTCTTCTTTAAATATAAGTTAAATTTTTTTATTTTAACTCATCCTACAATAAAACAAAATTTTAATTTTACTTATTTTACTTATTATAATAGCACAATATTTGTTTTAATTTCACTCCGTCTCAGCAGTAAATTCACGCGAATATTATGTAAAATTGATCTTTTTTATGTGGATTTTACTCTGTCTTAGCAGTAAATTTATACGAATATGACGTAAAATTGATCTTTATTATTTGAGTTTTACTCAGTCTTAGCAGTAAATTCACACAATTAATTCGCATATATTTTACACAACTTATGTGTAATTTATCATTTTTACGTCAATTAGTAATATTACTACATTTATACTAGGAAACACAGTTGCCTACTATTATAGTAGTAAAAATTTTATACAGTGTGAAATTCCAATTAGATTTCCAAATATTTTTTCCGAAATTGTACCACGTACCAATGGTACAGAATGGTACATATTTTTGGAAAAACTGAATGAAAATTAATTGGAATGCCAATGTTTTTTTCTATGAAAGTGATCACTTTTTTAAAATGTACCAATGTCGGAATTTTGATCTGAACATATACCCTAAATGTGCCTGATAAAAAATTAATGACGTCATAGTTTTCTTACTAGTTTTCCGTATTAAATTCATATCATTATTCCTAAAGGTATTGGACATTTTGTATGATAATGTTTTTCTAAACGTGTACCTAAATTATTGTACCAATATTTTTTCCATTGTGTTTTCCTGTGTTTTCATTGGAAATATTGTTGGATACTAATTCAGTATTTTTTCCAGTACAAGTAAAAATTGTTGTAAACATTGCTGATATAATTAATGTGAAAACATTTGTTTTGGATAGGACGTTATTGAAGATTTTTTGTAGGAAAAGAATACGGTATTTTTAAAATACAATTTTTTTATGACGTCATACAGAATTTTAAAGAGTACTCGTACCACTACTTTTCTGTATTCGTTTATTAAACAAAAAATTATTGGTACTATATGGGGAAATTTCCTTGTGGTACAAATTTTAAAAAAAATCCATGTAAAATTCATAATTTGAATCTGGAAATGTATGTGGTACATTTGATACTGGTACAAGTTCGGAAAAGTTGATTTTTCTTCCGGCCCAGACGGTATTCCTCCGATCCTTTTTAAGGAATGCATGATTAACTTATTGCATCCCATTTCTTTTCTGTTTATTTTATCCCTTCACTCGGGCATTTTCTCCTGTTTATGGAAAAAGTCTTTCATTATTCCAGTTCATAAAAAAGACTCCAGAAATGAATGGACCAATTATAGGCCCGTCGCCAAGCTTTCGTGTATTCCTAAACTTTTTGATCGTATGATATATGATTTCTTATATGATTATTGTAAACGTTTTATTTGTGTTGAGCAACACGGTTTCCAAAGAGGTAGGTCAACAACTACCAATATGGTTGACTTTGTCTCCCAGGCAATGACCTCAATGGAGAATGGTTCTCAAATTGACACCATTTTTACTGACATAAGTAAAGCATTTGACAAAATTCGTCATAGTATCATATTACTCAAGCCCAAAATTATAGGTTTTTCACCACATAGCCTTAACTGGCTTGAGTCTTACCTCTCTTCTCGGGAATACTCAGTTTTATTTAAAACTGCGATTTCTGACCAATACTCAGCGTCTTCTGGTGTTCCTCAAGGTAGTCATATAGGACCCCTTAGTTTCATAGTTTCAACAATTGATGCTCCTAAAGTGATAACTTTTTCTAAACTTCTTAGTTTTGCTGATGACTGAAAGCTTTTTACTCCTATATCTTCCTCATCGGATTGCTTAAAGTTACAAAATGATTTTAACAATTTCGCTTCTTGGTGTTAAAAAAATGGACTTGAATTGAACACTTCTAAATGCCAAGTCATTTCTAGGAAAAATTCCATTCGGACAATTTGGTTCAGCTACCAACTAAATGGCTGTCAGCTTTCAAGAGCGAATTCTATTATAGACCTCGGGTTAACCCTTGACCCTAAACTGAGCTTTAAGCTACATTATGATAAGATAGTGAGCAAAGAAAATTCTTCTTTAGGTTTCATTAAACATTGGTTTAAAGAATTTTCTGATTTAAAGTTGTATTTATTTACTATTTAGTTCAAACAGTTTACAAAATATAATACAATTTAATTATTAAAATTTTGAATTAACACAATGTATCAAATAAGATTTATGATTTAAAGTTTAAATTACTTTGAAATTTAATACAACATAGTTTTTATAAAAAACAAAAAACAAAATTAGATAAAATAAATTTCATCAGAAAAAAAAGAGAAGATGAAAAGTTATTAAAAGTATTAAAAGTTAATTATAACACTACAAATTAGTTAATATTAGTAGCGGAAAAACAAGATTAATTAGGAGGACTAAGGAAGCAAGTGAAACAAGGTTTTCTTTAAACTGGTTTTGTTCAAAGAAAAGTCAACACTGTTTTTGTATTGATTAACTGCCATTAACATTCTATTAATTGGCTCAAATTTACCATAATTAGTTCTATGGAAAGGAAGATTAAAAAGATGTTCTATACGAAAACGCGTACTGGTGTTAATGTACGAGTTAATCTGATCTTTTATAATTTTGGAATCAATTTCACCATTGTATACTTTGGATATGAATAAGATATCTGCAACAACCCTTCTTGATTGCAATGTGTTCATCTGAAGAAGCTTCAGACGATTTATGTATGGAGGTAGGATTATTGGGTTAGACCAGGGAAGATTACGTAGAGCATATCGCAAAAAAAATTTTTGAATAGATTCAATTCTATTAATATGAGTAGAATAGTAAGGTGACCAGACTGGGCTTGCGTACTCAAGGTGGGGGCGAACAAGAGTAGTGAATAAAGATTTAGTAATGTATGGATCATCAAATTCCTTAGACCATCTTTTAATAAAACCTAACATAGAATTTGCCTTGTTAATTATGCTATTAAAGTGAAGTTTAAATGTGAGTTTATCGTCAAAAAGTACGCCAAGGTCTTTAAAATGAGAAACTCGATCGATTAGTTTAGAATTAAAAGTATAATCAGTTATTATTGGAATCAATCTACGAGTAAAGGAAATAACAGCGCATTTATCAATATTAAGGAGAAGATTATTATAGCCGCACCACTTAAAAAACGAATCAAGATGGTTCTGTAGTACAGTACAATCATTATATGAAGATATTTTTTTATAAATTTTCATATCATCAGCATATATGATCACGTTACTATTGTTAATGAGATTGTTGACATCATTAATTGAGATAATGAATAGTAAGGGACCTAGATGGCTGCCTTGTGGTACACCAGAGGTGGCAGAAAATGATTCAGAAAAAGCTGATCTAAACATTACACTATAAGATCTATTGGATAAAAATGATTTAATCCACATTATAAAAAATTTAGGAAATCCCAGTTTTTTAAGTTTTAATAAAATAACACTATGAGGCAGTAAATCGAATGCCTTGCTCAAATCTGTGTAAATGACATCAGTCTGAAAGCCAGCCTCCATTGAGTTCAGGAAGTGTGAGCAAGACTCAACTAAATTTGTAACCGTAGATTTTTTCTTTACAAAACCATGGTGATTAATTGATAAATGTTTAGAACAAATATCATAAATTGAATCAAAAACTATTAATTCGAAAAGTTTAGGTATGCATGAAAGTTTTGCTATTGGACGGTAATTTGTGACCATATTTTTAGCTACTTTTTTATAAACAGGGCGAATAAATGAATTTTTCCAATATTGTGGAAATATTCCAGAAGTAAACGATCGATTGAATAAAAGGGATAATGGTAACGCAAAAGATTCAGAACAGTTTTTTAAGATTAAAGATGGTACTTTGTCAGGTCCAGGAAATACATCACTGTTGAGATTATTCAGATAACTCTTTATTTTCTGAGTAGAGAAATCTATTGAGATAACTTGGTTTTCAGGTTGGTTTATCATGTGATTAAAATTATTTTCATCAACTTCAAAGAGATTTTCTGAATAAGAACTACAGAAAAATAGCTTGAAGAGATGTGCAATAGATTTTGATCCCCACCTCACGAAACATCTTTATGTTACATATGTAAGGCCTACCCTTGAATATGCCAGTCAAGTGTGGTCTCCACATTACTTGACTGACATTAAACGAATTGAATCGGTTCAACGAAAGTTTTTACGTTTCGTTTTGAGTAACTTTTCGTGGAATGATCCATTGCGGCTTCCACCTTATTACCACCGTCTTAAACTCATTGACTTACAGTCGTTGTCTGATTGTCGAATAATTGCAGACATCTCTTTTATTCACCATATCCTTTCGGGTGTAACGTTAGCCCCTGAAATTTCAAATTATTTGGTTGCAAGATCCAATCGGAATAATCTCAGAACCGTTGAGTTGTCCCACATTCCCTTCCACCCTACTGAATATGGTAGATTCGAGCCAATCACTAGAATGCTCCGTGAAGTTAATTCTAACTCTAGTTCTTTTGATCGTCAACTAAGTGTTTTAACTATTACCGTAAAAAACGATTAAAAAACGATTACGTCTTAATGTACGTTCAACTGGGACTAACTAACAACTGTTGTTCTTTTTAGCTTTGATACTTTCTTGCCTAACTTTTTGAAGTGTTTTTATTAAATGTATAGCTACTAACATAGGTATTAATTTATGACTTTTTACTCTTCTACTAACAGCATGTAGGTACCTGGTTTAGTTTATTTTTCAATATTTTAATCAAAGGTGGCGGTGATTTACTAACCCTACTGGATGATGAGTTATTGCACAATTAAATAAAGCAAGCCTTCGTCTAGTAATAGACGTCTGATGTGCTTGCTCTAAGCATAAATCTGACAGTATATAAAAAAAAAAAATTCCATCTAAAAGCCCTTAATTTGATTTAGGAAATATACATTGTACAACTTGGTACTGGTACAAAAATTCCAAGTTTGGTCAACTGGGTTGAGGTAAAAACAAAAATATAACATTTAAATATTTCACTATTTCAAAAATTAAAAATAGTATAGATGTAAAAATTGTATTTAGTAAAACCAAACTGATAAATTTTTAATTATGACATTGAACACTCATGACTTCGAATTTCTGTTAAATTATTAAGTAGGAGTGCTCGTGGCTTGTAATTTCATAATAAACTATTATATAAAGAAATTTTCTTATATATTATAAAACTTTCCCCAATACTGTATTTTTTTTAATACTAGTGATTTTCATTAATTGAAAACGCTTTAAACATATTGATGCTTTTAACAATATTATTAATTAGTCAATTTATCCTGATTGTAAAAGCTAACAATTCAGTCCTTTGTTTTTTTTTTCTTACTTAAAACTTATTTTGATTTGCAATTGAAATTTCAAAGTGCTTATTAATATTATTTCAACGAAGTTAAAATTCATCCATATTTCTTAGTCCATATAACTTGTTTATGTTTTATTTATATTTTATTTAGGTATAGGTATGTATTGTATAATAATTTCTAAAAATAAATAATAAAACTGCCTTAGCTGAATGTTTGTTATCATCTTTTATTACATTTAAGTATAGAAAACTAAAAAAGAAAGAGAAAAATATAACCTGACCCAACTTACGAAAAATTATTTGGTATATTATGCCTTGTTACATACTCACACCCATTTAAAAACATTTTCACCACTCTGCATAAGACACTGTGAGTGTATTGAAGGAAGGGTTTTATATTATAGTACTTACACTTACAACGAAAATCAGCTAAAATATAAAACAATAAAACAATAATAACAAAATCAAGAGCAGATTGATCATTTTATATTGTACAGAAATATCGTTGCAGCTGTGAATTTCTTCTCCGTGAATGCTTAGTGATTCAATGTTGTGATAATATGAAAAATCCAATAACAACATATTATTATTTTACCGTTAGGATTCATCCAAGTGCATTTAATATATTATGTGAGTTTTAATTTTATTTCATATTTTTTTTTTGTGGCTTTTGTTTTCTCATTTTTATTGTTGTTGTTACTATACTTTACGACATTGCTTTAAAAGAAAAAAAAAAAATTAAACTGTAAGATAGTAGTAATGAACATCTTCCAATATTCCAAGTTTTAAGATGAAAATTTAAATTTTTATGAACAGCAAAATACAACAAGTCTTAATGTTTTTTGTTTTTTTTTATGGAGTGTAATATAAGTATAAGTACATCGATATATATTTAAAAATATATTTTTATATTATAATATATAGATTCATGATTTGCAGTTAGCAGATGTTGATCATAAAAAAAAATTTAAAAAGATGATATGGGGAGAGAAAACGTTGCACTAATTTAAAGTTTTATTAGATTTGAATAACAGCTTCCATCAGAGTAATTAAAAAAGAAAATGTAATGATGATTCAATGGAAAAACATAACATAAAATTAAAGAAAAACTTTCAAAATGCTTACTAGACATATTAAATAATTTTACATATTAAATATTTGTTGGTGTCTGATGTGGAAAGTCATGGGACATATTATTCCGTAGAATATAAAATACTGACAGGCATGTAATATCAATGATGTCAATGGTAGCGTTCAGTGAAATTAACCGATGGATCTGAAATCCACAGATCCATGGATCTGTTTACTGCACGGTGTGCTAAATGTACCGGTTAATGCATCGCGGTTAATGAAAATGGATCTGAAAAAATTCTAGATACATTTCGTGGATCTAACTTTTTATATTTAAAAACAACAACAACCATTTTAATGTTGAGTGTTGTGACATCTACTGTAAGAAAAATTAAATGTTTATATTTTTTTTTATGAAAGTTGTTAAATTTAAATCGCCATTATTTTTTGAATTAGTGTGAAAATTTAAATTCTTCAGGAAGATTTATGTACATAAAACTTAAATTAAGAGTTATAAAAAATGAATTAAAAAAAGATAAAAAAAGTACTCATTATATTTTCCGGTGATGGCGCTAGTATTGCGGTACATTTTTTGGTGAATTGCGTTCAGTGGCCAGATATATGGTACATGGATCCAAAATGGATTCCAGATCTACCAGTTAATTCTATTAAACCCACCCATTATTACAATATTTTAATTTTAATCATTTATGTCAATATTACAATATTTTCGATTTCCTGATGTGATATGACCTCGATATTTAAACCGCCTAAGTGGGTCCATTTAGACAGACTTAAAAACAATATTTATCTATTTTTTATTTTTACTATTTAGCTCAGACAGTTTTCAATAAAAATTACAATACAATACATTACATTTTTTTTAAATTACATTTAAACATTATTACAGAATACAATCAACAAATTTCAAAACTAAATTTCTATATTAACATGTAGTTAGACGAAGCCGAATATTAGTGTAAATGTTGATTTTATTTAGAATTGAAGCGAAGATAATACCATCTTTAACGATTTGAAAGATAAATAAAACATCAGCTACTTCACGTAGCTACTTCCACAGACACTTAACGTGAAGAAGGCTTAAACTGTGTTGATACGGTGGCAGTCTAGTACGGTGATGCCAAGGAAAGCTGTGCAAAGCAAATCAGCTTCAAACTTCTGCATATGTAGGTTATATAGAATAGAAACCAAACCTGACAAACATATTCGAGATTAGGTCTAAAGAGGCATGAATATAATGATTTTAGGATGTAGAGTCGTTAATCTCCTTTGATCAACGTTTTATGAAGCACTGCAATAAACTAGCTTTGTTCATGATATATACTCATACTGAAATTCTAATGATAGTTTATCACTAAAGTGCACTAGATCTTTAATAGAATGAACATTTCTTTAAAAGTTCGCCTTTAAGGGTGTATCTAAAGCTAATTGTTTGGATTCGACATGCATAACATGTTTATTGTTTAGTAAAATATTGTTATCAACGCACTAAGCATACAATTTATTTAGGTCTCCTTTAAGCATATGAACATCTTGGATCGATGTAATTTTTTTAAAAGTTTTCATATCATCAGCATAATATTTTCAATTCGCTATTAGAAATTTCGGCATGGCTATGAAGATGAGAAGCGGAATAAAACAGTATAACTCCTATTAGTTAGATATGAATTCAACCATTGTACGAAGTTGACAGGAAATCGTAGCTTTTCTAGTTTTAGTACCTATATAATAATAAAACTATGAGGCAAAATATCTAATGCTTTACCAAAAATCTGTATAAATTATATCCATTTGGAATCCCGCTTCCATGTTGATAACGAAGTTTGATGTCGATTATGTAAGATCAGTCACTGTGGACTTCTTTTTCAGAAAACCATGTTGATGAGTTGTTAAGAAGTTAATGCAAAGGCTATAAATGGTATCAAATATCATTAATTCTAACATTTTTGGAATAACAGAAAATGTGGAAGTCGGCGTAAAATTACATACATCATTTTCTGCATTTTTTCTTATATAAATAGGTTTAATAGAGGTTTTTTAGAGGTTTAATAGAGGGGAACTAATATTAAGGTAATACTCAATGTAATTATAGTTAGTAGTAGATTTAGATATAAAATTAAGCAGCTACAGGATACTAATTAGTCACCACTAAACAGTCACCACAACGCATACAATTTTACTACAAGATATCAGATACAAACAAATTTCGAACAATTTTGAACAATGTGAAATTAAAGTAAAATCTGATATTAATTAATAGATATTATTATTTTAATAAATTATAATATAATTAATTAACATACTATCTAAAATTAATTAATATTTAATGATTGGTTTGTTATCTAACACTGCAAAAAACTCATCAGTAGGCTCATTGTAGTGTAAACTATCTATACAACTCTTAATTTTTAATCCTGGTTGATTCTATCATTTATTATCAGATATCTTATAACCATCATTAATCAGTTACGAAAGTCAATCAATAATTTTTAATTTAAAATTTATAATTATTGAAATTGGTTAGTCCCTGAATCCACAAAAAACAAAATCCATAATGGCTTTTGCCACAAAAAAAAAAAAAACAAATCCACAAAAAACGATCATGTTATTGCTTTTCGCGTTTCACTTTATTATGTACGGCACTTTATGCGAAATTCTGAGTTAGAAGAAATTTTGGAGTTGGATTCAAAATTAAAGTTCTATGCTTTTACAAAATATTTATATAAATTATTTTTATACATAGCCGCTGTTGGATACAACGAAGATATCTCTTTTTTCCAAGATTAACTTGCCACAATTTCATGAATTTTGTATTTGTGGAATTTTTTTTTCTGGATTTCGGTTTGTGGATTTTGAACAACGTTAAGTAAGTTTTTTTTTTGTTTATAGTTTTATTGATATTAGTTCAATTTCAAAACTAAACTTAAAAAAGGGAATTTCTTATACATAACTTAAAGTATTCATGACTAACTTATATCTAGCTCTCTTACTTACATTTATTACTAATAAGATATTATTTACATATTAACATTTGATTATAATTTAAAATATGTAACATATATTATTGTTTATTTTGGTAATAACTCATGAACTAATTGTCTTGATACTGGAAAAGATTTATTTACAAAAAAAAAACAGTTTTTTGAGATAATTTTTTTTTTGTAAAACATAAATTCTATATACCTACACTAATACGCTAACTAATAATACAAACTTAACTAATACTTAAAACCTACAACATAGCCTATAATTCTTAGTTAATTGTTTCCAAAATATAGGTTTGGAATTTTTAAATTTGTGTTGACTATGGAATATAAATATTTATCAAATGAAAAATATATCTGTATCGTTCACATCACTTACATTTATATCTTTTGGTACCTAATTTTTTATTCCAGCTATTTTGTTTTTTTTTAGTGAATTATAATAAGAATATATTCTCTATTTTCCATATAATTATTTTTATATATCGAATACAAATCCCTACGGTGGAATGAATCCCGTATATAATGACCTTTTAATATATTAGATCACTTTCGTACCACGGGTGGCTTATTAATGATTTTTCTAGAACTTTGCTGCTCCCTTTTTTTTTTTAAACTTTATTTTAGCCATTGTACAATCTTATAATTACTTAGCCTAGATAAAGTTTACAAAAAATAGCTTTTGTGATATTATTATTAACATGTAAAATAATAGTATCCTTCGCTGCTCCATTGGATATGATTTTGTATGAGACGAATAATAAAATTATCGCTTCTTATAATATTGGCCTTTGAATAAACTACTTTATTAGAATAATAGTGCAGATAGGTTTCCTGTTAAAATAGGCATTTAAGTTAAAATATTCTGATTTTTTCCATCATAGTAGAATATTGATATTAATTGCTTTTGAATTGAAGATTGGGCAACCGTAAGTTAATATTGGCCGTATTACGTTCTTGTAACAAAGTATTTTGACTTTGCTACACAGAATTTTTGTATTTATGGCAGTATTAAATTTCCAGATATTTGAAATTACTCAAGTTGCTGATGTTTGAATTGTCTGGTACCTTTATATAGAATTATTTCGAGTTTTTTTTAATATTATAATATTGATAAAGTTGATAGTATTACTGAAAAGAATATTTTCGCATTTTTGGTAATTCATTTTAAATTTCCAAGTAATACCATACTCGTTGAGCCATTTTGATGTTGTGATTTGCTGTGTACATCGTTAAGTCATCAGCGAAAGTATGCTTATTTCAGTTCGATCACTCTCAAATTGAATCACTATTTGATGGTGGAAATTTGTATTAAATAAGTGTTTTGGGTATGTATTATAATTAAATGTGGTTTTCTCTTCATACTTCAATTATATTATATTCTTTATTTTTGCTTCAACTTATAGTGTACTTGTAAATTTTTTACTTCAATATTATACTTTTCATACATTTTTTATTTGTTATTTCTTTTTTCTTTACATTTTTTGATACATTGTTTACACTCTTTTCAATTTTATTTTTAATTTTTTTTTTTTAATTATTTTATCTAATCTTAATTTGTAATTAATTTTGATTTTAGTACCCCGCTAAAACATTTATATTTATATTTTTTTTTCATTGATGTTTGTTTCATTCAACATGTACTTTTTTGAATATATATTCGTGAATATATATTCCAATTCTTATTTTTTTACATATATATTCATTTATCAAAATTATTTTTAATTGAATTTTATATTATTATTTGTTCCTATTATTATCTAATAATTTATATTATAGTTTTTTTGTTTTTTTGTTATTTTTTGAATTTATTATATTAGTTTATTAGATTTAAGAGATTTTTGTTTTGTTAATTTTAATTTGATTTAGTTTGTAAAAAATTTTATATTTAAGGAAATAAATTAATTCTAAATCTAGTAGCTTGTATATAATACTATCAAGCCAGACTGTGTCTATTCCTTTTACAAAATTAATGAAGACGGTTGTTAGGTTAAGTACATAATTTGATAATAATTATTAGATAAAAGGCCGATGTAATAATATATATATATGTATCATATTCAATAAAAAAATTGGATTAACTCTTTTATTTATTAAAATATTAAAACCAGACATTTATTTAATAATTACCTAATTTATTTTATTTTATCAAGGAACGTATTTGTACTATGTAATAAATATATAAGCAAATCTGATTTTATATGATTTTAAAAAATTGTACACTTACTATACCAATACGCATATCTATACTTACAGATTGATTTTACAAAATTTTCTTCTCAGATCAAATTTCACTGCCGTATTTTACAATACAACAAAAAATATTGATTTTTATTCGTACTTACAGAATTAAAAAAATATTTTGCTTTTTGTTTTAAAATGTTAAAGTTCAAACGGTCCATTTAACACGTGAATAATTGTAGCTAGGATGCTCACTTTCACAAAGTGAAAAATTTTTTTTTTAAAATATTGAATGTATCTTTGTGGATTCTATGAAGTTCTTACATGCGAGTATATATTTCAATGTAGGTTTGGTCAAACTAAAAATTATTTTTATCAAATAAAAATGTATGCATTTTAATTTCACTCAGTGTTGGCAAAGTAAGTTTTAGTCTAGTTTTTTACACAGTTGTTTACATGTAAAGAAGTTTACATGTAATCCTCCAATTTACTAGAATTTTTTTATTGTAAGAGCGTAAACAATGTAAATAACATAAATAACACAAAATAGATAATTTAGCTTTGTGTATTAATAAAATAAAATTTACGAATATGAAGTGATTTTGTTCAAAAAATAATTAAAATCACAATTTGCTAAGAACCTACCTTGCAATTAATTAAGATATCTAACATTACAATCTATATTCTATATATATACATCAATCATTGTCAAATCTTTTATAGCATTTTTAATATGGCGCATAGACAATATAAATATAGATTGACAGCTTGGTATAGCTTTCTCTTTCTCTCTAGTACATTATCTTATTAATCATTATGCCATTTTCAGCCAAAAATTAACATATGTATTTTTTCCGAAATTTGAAATCAGTATCTACATATTTTTTTGAAGTAAATGAAAATTAATAATGCGTTTCGTATCATCCAGCTAAAGAAAACTTTGAATTCGGAGAAGGTCTGCTAAAAGATTTGAAAATGTTAGAAATTAAATCTGATGTTGTTACATACATCGTATTATTTTGATTAAATGTTAGAATACTATAAAAAATAATTAAAGAAAGTAAAGGTTATGTAGATGACACGGAACCTGAACATATGAAAAAAGAACGGAAGCAAGGCACTTAAAAAATTGGTACGTAAATATAATGAAAAAAAAATCAGTGTATTAACGAAATATTAATTAATTTTCAGCCAGAAATTTTATTAATTTATTATTAATTAATAGGTATATGTTCATTGAGATAAAGAAAAAATTTTCATATACATTAATACTAACCCCTATTCATCTATAATTTGTTCGTTAGGTTAATGAATATTTTTCATTAAACTACAATAATATTTCGCAGATTAATTAAAGCATTTATAAATCAATTTAGGCATTTAGGTACAGATTTGTTGTTCTAATGAAAAGTTTTTATAATTTAATAAATTTAATTTGTCAATGTTTTGAATAAAAATTGAAGATTTATAAAATTATTAATTATCTATTAACTGTGAAAATCAAATAATTTTACAGTAATTTACAGTTGTTTATCATTGTTTACAGTTGTTTACAGTTGCTTACAGTTGCTTACAGTTGCTTACAGTTATTTACAGACGTTTACTTGTATTTTACACCTTTTTACGTCAAATATGTAAACAATCATAAAAAATGTTAATTTACGCGTAAAATGCCAACACTGATTTCACTACGATCCACACATTTTTATCAAAAATTCCACTGAAATTCGTTCACTAAAGCTTAACACTTGCTTATTGTTTATAATATCCTGATAAAGAATATTTTGTTTAAATCTTATATTTGATGTTTTTTATAACGATTTTTTTTTATTTGTATTTTGCTATTATTACTAGAAGATTACAAATACGCTACTAATAATATGTGATTAGTTAAGAAAAGCTATTTCAAGTGGAGATGCAAAATAATAGCATGAAAACTGAATTAATTTTAGCATCATATCTTTTTCAAACCAAAAATGTCTTTCATCAAACACAAACATTTTTTGCTTAGATTGAAGTAAATTTTAGAAAGACAAGCAGAAGATGCGCTTGACCGATGTAAGCAGTACCTTCTACAGTGGGACTCGAAATTCCTACCGATATAACTCAAATCACAATTTATTAATTAAGCATGACTAGCTATTACTTTGTTTTGTAACTCTTATGTTTATGACAAGATATTCTTTAATTCAAAAGAAGACCAAAAAAAGGCTTATAACAAGTAAAACGAACAGATGAAATCAAAAGATGCGTTATCTGGTATCAAAAACACATCTATCTAGTCAAAATGTTATTGTTGAAGTTTTACTTTTAGTTGACAATAAAAACTTTGTTAGATAATTCTGACAGATTAAACCATTAGAGCTGTATTAGGCTACATCTAGGAGTATCTGTCTCTAATGGTTTTTAGACTGATTAATATATTTGAAATATTAAAGTCAGAATTGTATTGAAAGTGAAAAGACTGGTTTTTATTTTAACAAATGGAAAGAATTTTTTAGTGAGTTAAAGTCGGACCAGTCATTGCTTTCGTTCTCCCCAGGAAAGTAAACCGGTAAAGGTTTTGATGATTTTTTTTTATTTGAAAATAAAAACCATTTTGTATCAATAACTAGAATCGTGTTCTTTCTTTTAAGTTCCCACTTATCTATTTGCTCGTTAATATAAACTATTTACTATGGAGTTAACTTATATAGTCCCGGACCTAGATCCAGTTCACCCAGAGTCATCAAAATTCATACAAAACGTATTTGATATCACATCCTGGAAAGGAGATATTACATGTTTCGAAAACGAAACTTCAGGATCAAACGATATAATTTTTTCAAAAAAATATTTCTTCAAAAATTTACTACAATAAATTCCTTACAAAAAAAATAACAATTTATTTTATAAAAAAAAGGAATTTTATTGTTTTAACAAATTTTAATCTTAAAAAATTATCAGATCTTAGGCAAGCTGTGATATGGTAAAGAACATTTGCGAATTGAACGTATGCAAATTAACGCCACATTTGGCGCATGAAAAAACAGTGACGACATCGAGATCGTTTCTCACTATGTATGATATGTATCTAATTGAAGTACCTGAGCTTTGTCCGCTCTCTCTTAGTGCTACAACTTTTCTTAGTAAACAACGCAGTTTCCTAAAACCTTACCAGTTGCAAAATAAGCAAGTGATGAAAGACAGCACAGCACATAAGTTTGTGTAATGTAAACAAATTATCGAATGTAACCGTGTGTTGGTTTTGATTGTATGCATTTGTTAATAAGCGCAAAACTACGTTTTCTCCTCCATATATGCTAACATTAGGTCCATATAAGATATCATTTTCCTCTGAAGGTATAAATGAGAACAAGTAGCCTTCGGCAGAATAAAAAGGCCTGTACTTGAAGCCAAATCGAATAGGCTTAGATTTGTTGAACATTTTGCAGGAATGGTGTACAAAATAAGCAATCATTTGCTTATCTATAGATAAATTGTGAGAAAATATTCCAAATTGCATAAACCTTTTGTTCATAAATTCGTTCAAAGGTGTTTTTTTGCTATTATATTTCCAAGAATTAATAAAAAAATATTAAATTCTCAACTTGTAAGCTACCTACTGACACCGATTTTAGCGTGTCTTGCTATTGTGTTTCCAAGAATTCAAACTCAGGTATCTCTTACCATCAAGCAATAGCTTAATATTGACGCCGATTTAGCATAACTTGTTATGGGATTTAAAAGTAGTCTATCGCAGAATACGTGGTCCGTAATAAAAAAAAGACAGTATTAGAAGAGTAAAAAACAACAAAAAAAATTTAGCATTTTTTTTTTATATGAAATTTTTTAGATATCGTTTAAGCCTGATGTTTCGTTTTCGATGCACTGCAAAAGTCACCCTGTAGCTACAAATTTGGTTGGATTAGTTTTATATTGTGATTAAATTATTACTATGGATTTGAATTAGTTTATTTAAAAGATTTTTTTTTTGTTTTTATTTTTTTTATTTTAACAAGAATGAAAAAATACTCGAAATTTGGACTTTTCAACTCATCGACAAACATGCTTTTTGTCACGTTTCAAAAAAAAGGTAAATTAGATATTTGTTTTAAATTAAATAATAAATTTTAGTTTGATTTAAAATACACACCGGGTGACCACTATGCCGGAAAACGTCATATGTTTCATTTTCGACACTCTGGGCTTATATGGGTTAATAACAATAATTGGAAGCATAAACTTTTAACAAAAATGCAAGCTATTATTGCCGAAAAATAATTATAGCTTGACTATACACTATTAAAGAAAATTGAAGAAAATTAATGAAAAAAATTTTACCACAAAATAAATGAAGAAAATTTACCACATTCAAATAGATGTAGGTACTTGAGCTGTTTCAGATGATTGACTTGAAAATAAATTTTATAAAATAGTTCTTTTCACAGAGTTCAAAGTCAGCTTGAAGAAATTGTATAACACATAGACTTGAAGCATATAAAAATTTGAATATGCCAACAATACCAGCAAAATTAATGGAATCAACTCTTATTGATTTCCAACATTATTTGGGATCAAGTACTCCAAAGGAGGAACTTAAATAATTTTGAATTCAGTTTTTTTTATTTAGTTTCTATTTTCAACTATTTTCAAATAAAACAGCAACAATCAATACAAATCATTTGATTTTAATAATTTTCATTAATTCATCTTAATTCCTTTTTATATTACATCCTGTTTCCTTAATTTTATGAATTTTATAACACTAGAATATTCCATTTTGTATTTAGATATACATACATACACACATAATATAATTTTTCTCTCATTGCATTTAATTTTTTTTTTTTTATATTACATTGATTATATGCAATATCTTGCCCTTTCTCTTGCTTATCTATTTATTTATTTTTTTCTACATAATTTTACGTCCTACACTCTTCGTTCAACGCACCTACTTATATACATTCCCTTTCCTCTGTATATATATAGCAGCCAAAAATAAAATTAAAATAAAAAAAAACTTCCAAAAATTTAACTTTCTCACCCTTTCTTTATCGAAAATTTTTGTATTTTATATTTTTTTGGATATTTTATAATAGTAAGTGCCGAATTACTATCGCTGCCAAAATGAATCATCAGATGAAAAGAAATAAAAAAAAAAAAAAAATTAAAATTAAACAGCGTCATCAAAATATAACACTGACAACAATCTAAAGCTAGAATAGAGAAGAGAATTTTTTTATTATTTTGTTTTTATTTTTTTTTTGTTTTGTATTCCTGGATTTTTTGGTTATTATTTTTTATTGTAGGTAGAGGTAGGTAAAAATAAAATTTTTAACCTCACATTTGTTTTTTTTTTTTCATGAAAATTCTATCCAACTCGCCTCACACATAATTCGTTGCACACAACAAAATCAAAATAAAAAAAAAAAAAAAAATGCATTATTAAAGTTAAAATATTCTTTTGTTTTTTTTTTCTTGTTTTTATAATATTTGATTTTAATTTTCCCCAAATATAAAAAAAACCAAAATTAACAAACAAATTCAACAACAGCAACACAACATTTAATTTATTATGTATGTATGTTTGTATACAATATGAGATGACAACGGTACACGCATAAAATCTAATTACACTCATACACAAACAAATAACTATATATGCAATCATATTTAAATACATCATAACATATTATATACATAATATGCACATACATACCAACCTATACTTAAATATCGCTTTTCCTGATAGGTGTCGCATCCGCATACCCATATAATCAATCTATTTATATTTTATAAATATACATAATAACATATTATTATGTATAGTATTAGCTATAGATGTATGTACGTATGCAAGTGTGTAACATTTTTTTTTCTAAAAAACGATTAAAAAAAATATGTCAAAACAAAATTAAAAAAAATTTCTTTTTTTGTTTTTGTTTTTTTTGCTCCATATACAAAAAAAAAAACCAAAATCATGTGGCCACCCCATACCAATTTTTAATCAGCTCATTTGTTGTTTATCCTTACTTAACAAACAAAAAAAAAAAATAAAAACAACAAATAAAACCGTAATACAATAATAACGATAGCAAAAAAAAAAACGAAAAAACAAAAATATCTGAATGAGTGAAAAACTGATGATGCGATGCGACATTGAAGCATTTGGTAGGGTATGGATATAATATCGATGGCGATGGTATGAACAATGAAGTTAAATTTTGAATATTGCATAATTCTTATTTTATTGAATGTCCTATACTCTCTCTCTATATGTAAAATACAACAAAATGCAATGATGCAATTTTTTTTGTTTTTTTTTCACTTTTCTTTTTTGTTGTAGTGAAAATGCAACATTAAAAATTTTTGTATAATTCACATTTCATATTGAAATGAGTATTTTTTAAATATAAATGCATTATAACCGTTGTTGTTGTCGTCGTCGTCGTTTATAAATGTGCATTAAAATTCAATTCTTTTGCCCTTTTCTGACCTACCGAAATTGGTTATTGTATGTAGCATTGCATTGTCACTATACAAATAAAGAGGAATGAAATGGTGTGCAGTGCGAAACGCATCATAGAAAAAAAAAAAAAACATTTTTTTTGAATGCGATATAAAAAATAAAAATAAAAAAAAGATTTTATTTTTTTAATGATAAAATAAAAATAACGGTGTAGGATTTTTTTTTAATGTATATACAAAAAAAAAAAGCACAAAATCCTGTGTAGAAAATAAAATACGCGAAAATGGAGGAATGAGGGAACTACTAGCTTTAGTGTTGATACAAAAGGTTTTGGTGTATTTAGCTATCTGATTGGGTGCAATCGCTAGATACGGGTATAAAAATGAGTTTTTTTTTCTCAAATTCGCTTTTTTTTTGGGAATATTTTTTTTTTGTTTAATTTTTGTCTCAT
This sequence comes from Argyra leucocephala, assembly GCA_963942445.1. NCBI lineage: Eukaryota > Metazoa > Arthropoda > Insecta > Diptera > Dolichopodidae > Argyra > Argyra leucocephala. The sequence continues at coordinate 39,394,269 of OZ012678.1, read as the reverse complement.
TCCATTTTTTTATTTTTTTTTTTTATTTTGGGAAATAATTATTTTTTTAAATATATAAATATTACTATATTTTTATAATGTTTTATATAATAATATATAAATGTTATTATTGTATATGCGTTGTTAAATTAAAAAAAAAATTGCTAACTGTACCAAACTACATTGCGTATATTTACACACACACACACACACACATACAGAAATATATTATTTGCATCTATAATTAAGTTTAAAGGATGTTCAAAATGGCTGACTGGAAGATGAAACCGTACAAAATAAAATAAAAAATCAAACTTTGGCGGAATATGAGGTAATCAGATTAATAAATCCATTCACTGATTGACTGAATTTTCTAGATTTTAAAAATATTTGGTTTAAAAAAATTTATATTTATTAAAACTATTTTTTACAAAGTTAAAATGTATCTGTGGCAGTCAGCCTAAGCTTCTTTTGCAAAAACGAATCGGGAACAATAATACTCTAACCAAAATAACGTTCTATAAAAACACGAAATTGCAACAATCTCTCTCAATCGTAAAAAGTCGCTTAGCAAAATTATTTTTAACAAAGCACTTTAAAAATGATTTAATGAAAAATATTATGAATCGTTTCATTCAGTAACACCATCACTGGAACTTATCAGTAGGTATAGTAATGCTGGACTATACCTATACAGTTTCGAGTTTTGAATTTTGAAAATTTATAATATAACATAAATTTCCTAAGAATCAATGTGTGAGTTATAAAAACCAAATCAAAATCTCACTTGGTAAAACCAAAATTTATTGTAAAAGCTTCATTTAAATAATTTAGACATTAATAAATTAATTTCTCACTTGATAAGGGGTTCTTTTTTTAATGAATAAAATTGATACAAATTATACAATCCATTTATCAAGTGAAGAAATTAATTTATCAATTTCTAAATTACATAATATAGTTTTTACGATAATTTTGACAATCAGATTTAATAAGCCTTATTTATTTATAAAATATTTTTTTTTTGTTGTGGTTTGCTGCTTCAAGCAATGCAGCTCATTTTCAGGAACACCTCTTTTTTCCTACAGGCAGGAAAATGTAAGCTGCAAGTATTTTAAGATCAATTTTATAACAAAATTTAAATACAAAAAAAAAATGTTAAATATAAAAAAATATGAAAATGCAATTTTTTATCAAATATTTTTTTATTAGGCTTTTCGAGAAGTCTTCTGTTAGTATAAAAATTTACTAATAAGTTTTTGTGTTGTTAGCCAAATAAAATATGCTAAAAAGTATTTAGTTCGAATGTCAATTTATTAAATAGATTAATTCTACTTAATCGTTACTGATATTGAAGAACAGAATTTTGGACAATCTAAAATGTTAAGTATACTGGCACATAATTATAAGTTTGATTGTTATTCGGACCAAACCAAAATATTTAAAGCCTATTTTATCTTGGCACCAGTGTTAAAATCGAATTTATTTTTTCACCATCTGAAAAAAAAAATATATATAAAACTATTATAAAGCCTTACATAATAAAAACTTGTAAGCCTTAAAGAGCAAAAGCTTGCACTAAATCCCTTGTGTATCCTTTAGTGTTATATTATATTTTTACATCCGAAATTTATTTATTTATTTATTTCCAATCTACTCGGTTATGCCGTTACAAATTTTACTTATGCACTACAATGTAAATTAAAAAATACAATATAGAAAAAATAGATTAAAAAATAACTTAATATAGTATTTATTTAATACATATAGAATACTTAGCATTTTCCTTAACAACAACTTCACTAAAATTTAAGTCAAATCACCCAAATATTAATTAAACTAAAAGTAATAAACTTAAAAAATAAATTAAAGAGATTTTAGAAGGAAATTAGTAATTTTTCTCTTAAAAACAATTCTACTAAAATTGAAGTCAATCACCGAATAACATTCACTAAACAATCGTTGAGAATTTACGAATGGCTCAAAGAAAGCATAATTAGTCCTATGTGCACTAATATATAAGTAACTTCTATTTCTGAAGTCACGAGTTGGTGCATAAATATTATATTGTCTAAGAATAAATGGACAATAAATTTTGGCTGACAAAACGTCATAAGAAAACATAACAGAAGCGATTTTACGTCGGACTTCAAGAGTAGATATATGTCAAAGAAGGCACTTTGCCTCGTAGTTTGTTGTGAAAGGTTGCCAATTAAATTTTCTGAGGCTAAATCTTACCATTTCCTTTTGAATGGATTCAATTCTTTTGATATGCTTAGCGTAGAAAGCCATCCAAATAGGAGAAGCATATTCTAGCAAAGGACGAACTAGTGTGATATACAAAGCTTCAAACGTTTATGGATCTGAAAAGTTTTTGGAATACCCTGAAAAAGCCTTATATATAAGAAGGTCGAAATAGGAATTGAATGTTAACTTCGTATCAAGAATAATGCCAAGATCTTTATATTCATTGAAATTAATTATATCGAAGCTATTAATTTTATAGTTGAACATTATAACACTAGACTTACTATGAAATGATATATACCATAAAATAAATTGTATCAGTGACTATGGCCTCAAATACATATCTAAAATAATATAATTATATAAAAATCGAAATCACTGATAGTTTGGCAATTTGTCGATAACTTTCAACAAAAAGCTTAGAACGTGACTTAAAAATTGGAACAATAATATAAGTAGATAATTATAGTTATAGAATTATTTGTTACTGAACTCGTATCTTAGATTATTTAGAAACAGATTATTTTGATTTGTTTACTTACTTAATTGATGAATTATAAGTCACACGTTGACGACGGTATAATTTATTCATTATTTACTTAGCACAACTATGAGAAATTATTTCTATAGTATAGTCGCAAAATGTTCTATATAGTATAATATGTTTCTTTGTACTAGTTAAATGCTTATACCAGACACGTTTAGTTTTTCTAAATGAATATCTAAATATCTACATATAACATGATTTTTTTGCAACATATATTGGGGCTACCGAAGATGGTTGACCATCCAAAGACTTTTTTTTTTTTATTAGTTTAGTATAAAAGTTTATATAATTAATATTAACAATAGTTTAATACTAATATAAGTAAATTCAATTCAATTAATTCAATACATCAAAAAATCAAATAATCAAATAATAACACTTCCAAAAATCAACAAAGAAAAAAATAATCAGCAAATAAAATTTATCGGCAAAATAAAAACCAAATAACTTTAAAACTAATATTCAGCTATAGCTTTAAAAGTAATGTTCTACAAATTCTATAACATACTTTGAAGTAGTCTTTTTGAATCGACTGATGTTCCTGATACACTTCATATCATTCGGCAGTGAGTTAAACAACTGCAATCCTTTATACAGTATGTAATTGGTTTTGACCTGCTGTTCTGTTGAATCGTACGACTCTAAATCTTTCTCCTCCTCTCAGATTATACGGCTGGCATTCACTAACCAGCTGTAACTTCCTTGTGAGATATTATAGTAGTAAGTTGTACTTCAACTTAAAAACAAAAATTAAAACCTTAAAATATATTCTTTGATTTATGCTCATCCAATTTAATGCTTGAAGCATAAATTCAATTCTTGATCTATTACTACATTTTAGAAATATTCTCATCCATTTGTTTTGCAGCTTTTGCATCCTGTTCAGGTCTTCTGATGACCCGGAAAACATGACTATTGCACAATAATCAAAGTGAGGTAAAATAATCTCATTATACACCATTTTCACTGTTGTAAAAGAAAGACTACTTCGAATTCGAAAGAAATTTTTTTGTTAATTTTTCAGCATACGTAGTCTAAGTGTTCACGAAAATTCAGTTTATTATCTATTATAACACCTAAATACTTAATACTCGTAACAGGATAATTTCATTATTAATATAAACAGCAGGAACAGTAGAGGCTGTATATCTAATATTGATATTCATACACTTTGTTTTTGTGACATTAAGCTTTAGCTTGTTCATACAAAGCCAGTTATGCAAAATATAGCTGGTCTATGTTTAGATTTTGAACTAAGTCTACAAAATTTCTGCCACTAATATATACCAGACAATCATCAGCGAACATGACTATACGGAAAAATTTAAGAATATTCCCAATATCATTAATATATAACTGAAACAATATAACTCGCCCAACACTGATCTCTGTGGAGCATTTGCTTCAGAATAAGCGTGCTATTTGTGAATTTCTACTCAATTACTTTGTATATTTCATTTTGGGAGGTATATTTGGATTCTAGAAAATTTTTATTGCAATTTAAATTAAAATTGGACTGAAATATATTAACGTACATTTTCCAATTTTGATATGATGTAAATTTTTAAAACTGTGCAGGAAATCGATAATTGTATTTAGATATTTGGATATTATGCCAAATCCAAATTATTCTGTGCCTAACACATCAACACATCATAACCGCTTATCTCAAGATAAAAATAAAGGTTAAAATAAAATAACCATCATTATTTGTCCATTTCGATAGTTTTCCTTGTCAAAATTTTCTTTGATTCTGACAACAATAAGTCACATTTTTATTAAGTTACATAATCGCTTAATGTCACTATGACCTAAAATCATTTTTGTCATAATCGCTTATTTAACTTAAAATATTTTAAATATTATATACTTGAAATTAGCCATAAAAAACTGTAACTGTTTTTTTTTACAATATTTTGGTATTTAATTTTCAAATCCATTGAGCAGTTACAGTTTATTTTACTTAAGTAATTTTTCATCTCAAAACCTCTTAAAAAACTAAATCATATATACAACCCAAACTCGAGTGCGCCAAAAACTTTTTTAAATTTTTCGAACAAAGTTCAAAACCGCGTCATTCGTCTTATAGGAGACCTGACTTCATTACTTATACCACTTGGTCATCATCATATTGTTGGAACGCTTAATCTATTTGATAGATATGTATACTCTATACGAGCAATATTGCTCACTTGAGCAAAAAAAAAAATTATGAATAAAATAATTAAAAATATTTACTTGGTGTTGGCACTTGTTCCGAGGAACTAAAATCACTTCTTCCTCCTCTCAAGCAATTCCATTGCATAACACGAGAGGTATGAAGTGCCACCGCCCCTCCCCCCTTTTACAGTGAAAATTCCGAGATTGCTTAAGTTTGCTTATGGAATATATAACTAAAACATCTCGATTTTTGAATCCCGTCCCAATCGAAGCATTCGCAATGAGAGATGGATTTTTCATTTATGATTTGGAGAGATTTGGAGAGAAAAATTTTCTTCTTCCTTTTTATTTTCTTTTCTTTAACTGCTAAAGAGCAGGGTAAAAGGAAAGCCTTTTTAAAATAGCCAACGGTACGCAAGGCTTACAACCTAAGGTTTGGCTATAATAGAAACAAAAAAAACGATTTATAGAAAATTTTATTTATTCATATTAACATCCTTCAACAATGTAAGATATTGAATTTTTTTACAAAATAAAGTTTTTGGATTTCAAATACTTGCATAATTTAAGTGATTTTAAAAAGCCAAAAACTGGTACAGTACCGTTACTATATTTTTAAATTCTTATTTAAATTTTAAAATTGACTTTACTCTAAATGTCAATTTTAGACATAATCGATTATGACTTGTTGTCACAAAATTATGATGTACTGTCAAATTAAGTCGAATACCAAGATGGAAGAACTTAAAAAGGTAATCGAAATATGATTAGAAATTATTATTATTATGTCCCACTGAACACGTTGTACAGCACGCTGCTGATGATTATAATAAAAGTTTTAATTAATTACGCACAGAGCCATTGAAAATATTTTGGTCAATGTACAGATTCAAACAAAATTTAAATAAGATTTGACCTTCAACTAAGGGATAAAAAGCTAAAAATGAAGTATAGTTTAAAAATAACTAAATTATATAAGATAAACCCAAGAGCAGAATGATAGTATATTAATATTAACTTACTTTCAGAACTTGGAGAGTTGAATAATTTTTTATATTCATTATGCTTTAAATTCAGTACATATACAATTTAATTAAATATTTTATTTCATAAAATAACTGTATCTATATGCAATGACAGCAAATAACACTCAGATGGAAAAAATAATATCCTATTTATCTTAAGAAAACTAAATAAAGCACTTAATCTGTATTTATCATAATAAAAAAGTAAAGAAAAAGTTTTTTTTTGTGTACTACCTTACTACCTACCTTTGTAAACTACCTTTACTGCATTCTATATATGTATACAAAATATCACCTAAATGACCATTAAGTTGACTGAACAACCTCCCAAATGACTGGGTTATACCTACTTATCTATAATATGAATGACCTTGAACTCTCTGAACTATTCTTTATATACTAATAGAATATTTATTAAGAATAAGAATAAAAAAGTATGTTTAGTAAAATAAAAATAAAAATTTTTGGATTCAAAATGATGGGGAGGAGAAAAGTATATATGCAATGTCTTAGTAAACATTTTCTATTAATTTTTTTTTTGTTTTACCTTTTTTTATTTCTCGATTTTTTTTTCGAGACTGTTAACAACTCTTCAGATTATTCTTATCTTTCTTTTTATTCTCAGTATATAAGTATGTAGTAGTTTTAGTATACATAATAATATATTATGCTTCTAAGAATATTAGAGTGTTCCATATTTTTATAATTCATACATTTTTGTAAATTCAAAATTCCAATGTGATTGTTACAATATTGAAAAAAATTGTTAAAAATAAAGAGTAAAAAAGTGGTGTTTGGGGAAAATGTAACTGTAAAAGAAAAATCTTAATTACGGTAACACCGGAAATGTATCCAAAAAATTTCAACCGATACAATATACATACAAATAAAATATGTCAAATTTAATTGTTGGCGACTCAATGTACTTTGCTTCCAATTCCGATCACTCTAAACTCATTGTCTCTGAAATAAACGTCAAATCAAATGTCAAAATATTTTACTCTTGTGGATATCGATTGTGTGGATAAATTTTTAAAATATTTGAAAGATTATAAAGGAGATTTAACATGGACAATTTCGTAATTAAAATAAAAAAAAAAAATTTTTAAATTTATTTTTGAAACACAAAGTCAAATTTTACATATTTTTCTTTAATTTTTAAACTTATTGCTTTTTTAATAAAAAAAACTCAACATAACTGCATCAAACTATACTGTGTATCAACAAATTTTCGGATACATAATTTAACAATCCGCGTCGTGAAAATGTGTCTGTAAAATTAATTACCGATCATGAGACAATGTAAACATTTTTTTTTTTTGACAATTAAGATCATACGTCAATATGTTGGCGACGTTGTCGATACATTTACGATGTTACGGTTACTGAACTATTTGAATGATTTTGCAGGTGTCATCATTGGGAATATAATATATAGGTTTGTTCAAGGCTGGAATTCGGTTTGAGTTCATATGAATCACATTGAACCATAATTCAATTCTATGGCCTAAGTGCACAAGCAACCACTTCTTATATTTTTCATTTTAGACCTATTTAATTCTTCTGATTTTTTTTTTCATTCTTAGCGTGACTAATACAGTCTGTGTCTCACAGGAACAACATAGTATTACAATCTTTTATTTTTAATCATTTTTGAGATTTTTTATATTTCGACTAAAATTATTGTAAAATATTGATATGCAATAGATTGATAATTAATATTATAGTAAAGCCATCATATCGAGGCAGAGACAAAGTAATAAAAAAAACGAACAAAACCGAGACATCGTAAATATATCGACAACGTCGTCAACACATTGACGTATGATCTTAAATGTCAAAAATAAATTTGTTTCGAATTGTCTCATGATCGATAATTAATTTGACAGTGTATTCGCGACTCATTTTTACGACGCTGGTTGTTAAATTATGTATCCTAAATTTTTTTTGATATACAGTACAGTTTGGTACGCAATTGTGTGTGGAAAAAGTTTTAAAATTAAAGAAAATAAGTATAAATTTAAAAATAAATTTAAAAATGTTTTTTTTTTATTATAATTTACTTTAATTTTAATAGGAAATGGACTAAAGGAAGAAAGATGCTTTGATTTATTTAACCATAAGGGTAAAGTATAAAGATTTTTCATCAAAAAAACAAAAAAATTTAATGAAATTGTCCATATTAAATTTTTCGGGGATTCTGAGGGAGATGTTGTATCGGCATAATACCTAATGAGCATAGCATAGCATAGCATAGCTGGAATTACTAGCTTTCCAAAAATATATGTCTTTAGTGGCGCATCTTATCCCTTAAGGATGAAAAGGACATTTGATAGTTTCCTTGTTGTTTTGATGTTTTTGTATAAGAACCGGTATATCTGTTGATCTATTAGACATATATATATATATTCAATTATATATTCTAGAAAAATAACAATTTGGAGCATATTTTAACATTTATTTGATGATGATAGGCGCTATGCAGTTATGTAGTTCAAAGTAGAAAATTTTGGAAAAAAAAACAATCTTTATTTTCTCTCTTGCAAAACCAAATACACAAAAAACTTTACTATAAAATTACCCAGCTATTTATATACTGTTGGAAAGGTGTTGTTTTTTTCTATAAATCATACATACATACTTTATATCAACGTCGAATAGGTTAGAAGATATAAGCATTTATTAAAAAAACTTGTTTTTTTTTACCCTTTTTTATATAAAATTAGGAATGTGCCTGTTATGATATAACAATCTTATGAAGTAAATGTAACACAAGCTACTAACAAAATAACTATATCTCGAAAATATGATGTTGCTGACTTTTAAAATATATAATGCATTTAGTATTTTAAGTATAAAAGGGACATTTGGTAACATGCTTGTTGTTTTAAGGTTTTTGTATCTGTTGATCCAGTAAATATATATTATATAATATTATATGTGTTCGGCGTTATCTATAATTCTATAATCTAGCAGTTCCAGTTATAGGGACATGGTCATTAGATCCTACGCCGATACAACATCTCCCTCAGAAGAGTAAATTTTTCTTTGTATTAATTTGCTACCAGATTATATATATTCTCAATTATTTTTTGTCATTTTATTTTATTCCAATGACAAAGAGTACTAGACCAGGTCGAAAAACCAATATATCATTTTTTTGCTTCATCAGGATTCGAACCTGGGACCTTTCGGTTGAAAGACAGGCGCTCTACCTACTGCGCTACCCAGCGTGTAAATACAAATATGTCAAATTTTCTGAACTGATAACATTGTGTTGGCAACATTATGTACTTTGTTTACAATTCCGATCACTCTAAACACATTGTCTCATATAACATTTTTAGTAAGATTATTCGGGTGTGTTTAGATGAGTTAGTTCTCAAATTCACAAGAAATCAAATCCATTCTGACTTTTGCAAAAAAAAAAAAAATCCACAAAAAACAATCTTTTCTTTTTGTTATTTTTTTTATTTACTTTACTTTATTATGTACGGTACTACAAGTTTTTACTACATATTTTCTACAACGATGTTTGTTTTGAGTAATTTATTTTATCAGATTTCTGGCATATCAATTGGAGCATACCGAAATCCCGGCTTTTATAAATCTCATTTTAAAAAATCTCGCGAAAAAGTAAAAATAGAATAAATACAATAATTATTGGGTGGATCATGACGTTACACTGGATGAGCGAGCGGTAGTTCCCATTATTTTAAATGCTTTAGAAAAAATATAAATATTAAGGTGTTAATTTTAAATATTTAGGTAAACATTTTTTTTAGAATATTTACATAATTATTTTTAGGGGCAGTCGATGTTCTATACAAAACATCCCTCCTTTTTCCAGAATAAATTTTGCTACAATTTTATGGGTTTTTGTGGATTTGCTCACTAAGCCTTTTAAATTTAAATTAATTACCTTAAAATTGACTTAGTTATTTTAAATTGTGTTATTAATTTATTTTGATACATCTTTGAGCCTAAGATGTATTATTGATATGTTTTATTTCTAATTGACTTGCATATTTCGATTATCAAATTTTAAGAACAAGAAAAAAATGAAATTGTCTTAATAAAAAATAAAGGACACTCTAAGTAAAAATACTTTTTTACGAAATATCTCATCTGGATTTCTGTACAACTATATATACATTCTCTACATTATATTCAGAATTAGATCATAGAAATAAAAATCTCAACATTTAAATATACACACATATTTTGTAATTCGGGTCAATTTATACACATAGCTTGTGACTTTATCAATGTTTTCGTAGTATAAAATAACAAAAATAAAAAAATAACCTAAAAAAAAATAAAACAGCAAAAAAGGAAAGAATTGTAAGCAAAAAAATATCACTGTTTTATCCTTAAAAACAAAAAAGAAAAATAAGAAAAGCAAGTCCTAACTTGACTCTTTAAGTTGATATGTTTCACCAAATAATCGATAGAACAAAAACAAAACAAGAACATAATAACCACAAAAAACAACAAAAAAAATGTAGGTAGACCTATCACTTAAGGAATAATAATGAGCTTGGGCAACAGGTTATTTTACACAAAAAAAAAAAATAATTTACTAAGATCCTTTTTTCTTGTTTTTGTTTTTTTTTTTTTATTCGTGTTTTGGTTTTTGTAGACATTATTAGAATCCTCTAGCACTAAATAAATAATAGTTAAAATAGCAACAAAACAAACAAAAAGAAAAGCGAAAACAAAAAAAAAATCTGGGACTCTTTAGAGACTCTACTACTCTAAAGGATATTTAAAGGGATAGTCATGCTTACATACAAATGAAGTGTAAATTATGTCAATTTTTGTATATAATAGTCCTAAAGGTATAATTTTCTTTAGAACCTTTATAGTTTTAAAATAGAATTTATCCCTATCCTTTGATTTGTAAAATGTTTTGAATAATTTATTTTACAAATTGAAATCTCGTTGAATATTTTATAATATTATGTGTATGTGATTTCAGTTTTCACATAGATTGCCTATATAGTTTGGGATCGGTTGTTTTTTTTAATGTGGCTAAAAGTCAATAGTATTTGATTTTAAAGTAATTTTGATGAAAAATTATTATTATTGCTAATAATGTGATTTTAAATTTATTGTTTTTTATGTTCTTGACAATATCTTAGGTTATATTATCTTTTCGTGCTTAATTTAAGTACGGTACTGCAAATTTTTTATTACATATTTTACTTATTTATTTATTAAAAGATAAGCGAGTAATCAACTCAATAAATGTGGAAAACTACTGCTATTGTCAGAAACTAAGTCTTATTACTTTATTTAAGTTGTTACTAGAATATATCGTAGGTATACTTGAGTATCTGGTTCTATCACATTAAACAGTAATCCCACAATGCCATAATTTTCTTGTGGGAATTGTTGAAAAATATTTACATTACATACTTGCAGTTGCTCCACTATACAATTATCACATGAGCATTAGTTAAAAATAATCATGGAAAAGTTAACACGTAGTGTTAGTAAGCAATATGAACTTAAAATAAATAAAATCAAAACAAAAGTATAAAGATAATTGATAGGTCGAATTATAATTAGCATCAAAATTTTAATTAATTGCTGGTTATCAAACAATAGAAAATTAAAACAAAAAGACCCGACGAAACAAAAAGAAGATTTACAAAAATATTAAAAAATAGGAGCATTAGTAAAATTATTAGACTATTTAAAAGGCTAGTGAATACCCTTTATTTCGCAATCGCCACCTATGCGGTAGAAACGTAAACCATAGACAGCTAGTAGCAAAATAGAAAATTTAAAGCTATGGGTATACAAGAGAATAATGAAAGTGGACATCACAACATTGTACGCATATTTTAATATTAAACGGTTTTATTAAATGCATCCCTATCTGACATATTTCAAGCACATTGCCAAGCTGTAAAAGTAACAGAAGAAGAGCAAAAAATTGATCTCTCACACATTGGACACATTTTTTTTCATATTTATATTTTCCATTTAATAATGTCTAAAGAGAATTTGTTAATTCTCATGTTGAGACTATACATTTACACATTTACAATTTTAGTAATAATTTTTAATTTTTTTATATAATTTAAAATTAAAACTCAATAGACACAATGACCAACCGACGGGAAGAAACATCACAAAGCCAATACATCTGCCACCAAACAGTATAACTTAGAATTGGCATGTAAAAAACAATACGTTATGGAAAATTTTTTATTGTTTAAAAATTGTTATTTTACACACTACGCCCTAAATGGGGTAAATGGTTTCCAATTGAATTAGGTTGAATTAGGCTTTAATATTTTATTTTTATTATTAGAATATTAATAATTACAATACCAGTATTATTTCGATCACCACTAATATTGAATTTTTTACTGTATTGACGTTTCAATCAATAATAATAGGACCTTAAATTTTACATGCTATTTATATATATAAATTTTACTCCAGAATTAATCCAAATTTTATCTTTGTAATATATATAAGTCTTCTATTATTCAATAAAATTATATCAGAATAAAAAGATCTGTGATTTGCATTAATCTATAATATTTTAAATCAAATGCTTTATAGGCCAATTAATGTTGTTGAAAAATTTGTAATTTTTTCGAACATTTCATAAACCATTCTGAATTTGCTGATCTATTTTTTGTCTCCTATAACCGATAATTGCAGTATTTTGTTGTGTATTAGTCTGCGCTTCGAATTTAAAGAAATATTTGTAATAACAAAATTAGGTATAGGGGTACTTCACTAAATTAAATTAATATCACGATCGATAGCGGTTATTACACCGCCATCAGAAGACTGACTTAAAATAAACGAAGGGAGCCCTAGAGCTATATTCTATAAAAGAATATTTGAAACATTTCTGGATTAGATGAATTATTTTTTGTCATGCCAACTGACCGGTAATTGCAGTATTTTCTTGTTAATATGAGTTTTTGCTTCCTTCTAATTGTTGTGTGAAAACCTCACTTAATAGAAAGCGTGTACCTAAAGTTTATTTTTAGAATTTTTTTCTTTGAGAAAAATAACTATCCTGTAACTAAAACTCTACTTTCATGAAACTTATTAGCATAACATTTATTTAATAGCAAACATATTATGAGCATAACATTTTTGCTTACATTACTTGCTGCTAAAAAGACAGAAAAAGCCTAAAACAAGTATGTTTTTTTAGAAAGCAGACGTTGTTTGTTTTGTTTATATTTTCTAAAATTTTTATTAATAAAAATAATACCAGTAAATCTACTTTAATTTTATAGTTGTTAAACAAGTGTCAAAAAAATTAAACTTAATAAAAAAAATAATAAAAAAAAAATATAGCAATAAGAAAACCAAATTCAAATTTAAAATTATTAACATTATTATAAAAGCAGTAAAAAGAACAATGAATTTTACTATTGTAGTAATACGAATCATAAAAATGTGTAATGTTAGTTTTTACCGTCGGTACAACATTCCTAAATATTAAGTAAATAAATTTATATTATTTAAGTAGAAAGTTTACTGTTATATTCTTCAAAATATGTATATTTATAGTTTCATCTGATAATTCTAAACAGTAATAGTAATAACAGTAATAATAATAATAGTAAAAATAAAAATGGAAAAAACAAAACATTTTATTGCCTTCTAGGACTTTAGTAAAATTTTATATTTACTGCAGAGTAATACAATGATAATACAGTTGTAAATAGTCATATATACAGTAGTAATTTTGAATAGAAATAATAAACTAAATTAAGAATCACAAAATCATGACGAAATAATATAATATTATATATACGTAAATATACATATATAAAAACAAACTTATGAAGAAAATCAGCCAACAATACTTTAGTTATTTAAGATATATCATTAGGTTAATGCCAAACATATCCAAAGTATTTGAAACAGTTATTAACGACAAATTAACTAAATTTACACTAACGAAACAAATTATCCTAAAAACCGAATAGAATAGAATTGGCTTTAGGTACAGGAATGAAGCGATTTACGCCATTACAAAGTTGACCACAGATATTTCTTAGTTCAATAACAAAAAGTTTGGGGTGGGAGCTTGCCTGATAGATTTGAAAAAAGCTCTTAACACGGTACAGTTAGATGGGCTAATATATAAACTTTTAAAGTTTAAAGTATCAAAATACCTTGTAGCAACTATAATTGATATGATTTACAAAAATAAATTTTTTATAAAAAAACTAAAATGATAATCATAACAAATTTCTCACTATAAATAATGGCCTGTTACAAGGTACAGTTATTGCACCAATACTGTTTTCAATATAATAACTAGACCGAGTTAGAGAAAATAATTATAGATTGGCCTTTGCCGATGACATCATATTCTATTCTGCTGATAGTTCAGTAGATTACATCAAAGGCAAAGTATAAAAAATGTTTAATATTACTCGCTACTACTTCAAAGCTTAGCTGCTGAAAATCAACATAAACAAATGCGAGACGATTTTGTTTCGTAACACGGTTGATAAAACTAGTGTAAATATCAAAAAATACTGGAAAGAATTTGAAAAAAATCCGCAAGAAATTTTATCTTAACTAATAAAAAAGTAGTTAAATACTTAGGAGTACAATTACATGGTAGCTTAAATTATATTGAGCAAATCAAATATAGTATATTAAAAGGTAACAAAGCCTCCATGGCTTCAAAAAAACTTTTTTACAACAAAATTGTTAGTAAAAAAGTTAAAATTATATGTTACCAAACACCAAGACCAACGCTTGTATATGGTGCACCAATATGGTACAACATCATGTGAGCTTAATGAAAACTCTCCGGAAATTTAAAAGAAAGTGCATAAGAGTTTGTCCTAATATATATAGAAAGCCCAATTCCGAATACAAGCATATAAATACTCTAATAAATACTTGTACAATGAAGCAAACATAATTAGAATCGATAATTTTATTATAAAATTAATTCGAAGACATTATGATAAAGCACAAAACACTCCGGAAAATGATTTATTATCGCATATATTCTACCACAATGAGGAGTACATCAAAAAGACCTTGCTCACGGACTTCATAGCTCCAGAGCATTTTATCTATTTAGATAAAAACGGTTATATTCAAAACCGTAATCATATCCCTCTGTATTATACCATTATAATAGACGGGCTACATGTAAAGATATTGCTTATAACCCGGGCAATATTACCGAAAAAAATTTAAAATTTGAAATGTGCATACCAGATAAGGACAAATTAATTAAAGCATACTATTGATGGTTGAAAAACTCTAATTATAATTAGCACAAAGTATAATATACATTATTTTTTTAATTAGGTTAAGCAGTTTTATTTAGATTAATATAGATTAAGTTAGTCTAGGTTCTTAATAAATATAACTATTGGTTTTTACTTCCTATTTTTCCAATAATATAATTCAAATACAAAAAAAAAATTTGTAAAGTTTGTACATAATATAAAAAATTCCTGAAATTTTCCGTATAATTAACATAAAAACGAAAAAATTGCTTAGATGTTAATAAAATGAGAAATAAATAGCTTTTTTTGTAAATTTTTGTAGGCTAGAATGAGAATGTAAAAATAGTGGGAAAAAATAAAATTTATATTGAAAAAAAAAAATATTATACCTAATCATATTCACAGATATTAAAAAAACAATAAATAAAATTATTTGTTAAAGAAAAGTATATTTATAGAAGTACTCGAACGGTATAGACATTACAGATGAATTAATCGTTTACAAATACTAAATGAAACAAAAATAGAACCACTTTTTAAAATAATGTCTATAGGGTTATTTATTTATTTATAAGTTTTTTTTTTGAGGGCTTATCAACCACATGGGTAGTATTTTTAATTAAAGTGTATGTAACTTTTACATAATAAATTTTAATACGATGTTACCTATTCCAGTAATACTTCAATCACATTTGAGGAGTGTTTTTTCGAAACACGATAATTGAAAATTATCTATTTTTCAGGATTTAAATGGTTTTAAATTGTTTGAAAGAAAACGATATTTGTACAAAATAAATCATATGTGATAAGCATTTCTCTACATACAGCCATAAAGGCACCCAAAAATTTGCATTTGATGTACCTAAAAAGTAACTTTTATATTTAAGTAAGTTATGCAAATTGCGATATATAAATTAAGCAAAATTTACACTAAAATACTACATATTTTGAATAAACGAATAAATTTTTTTATTTTTAATTTCTGTAATTCATTTTTATGTTAAAAAAAAAAAAATTTATATTAGTTATAATTCTGTGGTAATTTGCCAAAACGTGATAAACCGTATTTTTGATGTTTTGAGATCAATTTAAATTTTATAGAAAATCATCAAATCTTTACTTTGACAAAAACCCAGAACTCTATACACTTATTATAAAGCAAAAAAACAATGAATGTCTAAAGCCGATAAGTCTATTTTTTAATAAATTTACGTTGCCAATACATGATATTAGCAGATATCATGTTTTGACAAAATTCAAAATAACGGAATTCATCATTTATCTGATAAGTTAATATATTTATACTTACTATTTGTTCGTCCATGCTTAAAATAATATTATTATGGTCATTATTTTTAATTATTATTATAAAAAGTTTTATTAAATTAAATTAATATTAGTAAATTATTAATAAAAACAAAACAATTGTGAACGGAAGGACAAGAGGGATACTTGCTACAAAAGCTAGAGCAGATACAAAAAATATTATTACATTATTTTCTATTAAGAAAATTCAAAGAATTCAAAATTAAATATATTTTTATAATTTGTATATCTAAAGATGACAATAAGAAGGTAAATGATTTAGATGAATTATAATTTAATTTTCACACCTTCGGAATCAGACTACATGCCAAGCTCTGTACTGAATTTAACATCCGAAACATCTGAAGAAAATAATATTCCACCAAACAATCAATTTGAACCTTCTTGTCTTTACAAAAAAAAAGATGACTCCACCAGAAGCAGCGAAACATTCAATTACATATTATTCAGATACTTGCGGTGCACAAAATCGAAATATGGATCTGAGAGCAATGCTAAGTTGGGCAATACATAAATAAATTGAATGCGTATAGATCAAAAAATTTGAGTTCCTGGCCACACTCATTTAGAATGTGATTCAGATTCAGTCCAAGAAACCCATAGAAATGGACATAATGGTTTTAGCGAATGGGTTAACTTAGTGAGAACTGTTCTGAGAAAAGTTCCGGTGGCTGTTTTCTTTTTTTTCACGCCTTTTTATAAATGCTTTTCTAGAACGAAAAAAAGACGCAGAAGAATACGCTGTCAATTGGTTAAATGTACAATGAATAAAAATTTCATAATATTTGGGAAATATATAAATTAAATAATTTAGATGACGAGCTAGTAGAGTTTCATATATTAGATTTTATGAGGAAAAGTAGAGGTTTTGATTGATTTAGAAAATTTTTGAAGTACCGAATTCAAGCCGTAATGCCAAATTAATAAGTCCGGAAAAAAAAATATTTATTGTTTATTTTACATTTAATAAAAAGCGTGTACCACAGCTTATAAAAATTAAAAACCAAAGGTGATACTGGATACAACTCTTTATCAGATGAAGAAGATTAAAACAATAGTCAATAGTTGAAAAATATTAAAATATTTATACCTATTATTTGATTTTTATTTAAAAATAATATAAATAAATAAAATTAATCCAACTTTTTGTTATAGTTATATAACCAAAGTCTTATTATTTAATTACTTATCGGGTTTTTGGTATATTATTTATATCGTGCACGACAATTTTAATTAATTTGCCAAAACATAATTATCATAACTTGCTTTACCAATATTATTAAAACTACTATTTATAATAATACTTTTATTGAAACATAACAAAAAAATATTAAACTACTACCTCTTTCCATTTAAATAGCATTTTGCCAAGAACAAGTCATTTTAAAAATCTTTAAACCGCGTTCCTGAAAAATTCCAATATATGGATATCATTTTGGCAAATTACCACAGAATTAGAACTAACAATACTTTTTGTGCAACTTATAACTTATAATGCTGCATTCATGTTCTTCATTTGAAAGTGAATAACATTTGCAGCTTTATAAAACTATTTGCGTTCTTCCAGGTAAATAATAGTAAAATATTTTATCACTTTTTTCACGTTTTATTTCTATTTTATTGATATCATGTTTGATTAAGTTTGTTCTTAAACTAACTCACAACACACACTCAAATGTTCCAGAATAAATTTAACTGACTTTAATTAAAATTTTAAAGTCATTTTCAAATATTCAATTAGTTTTGCTTCACTTAGTTTTTGGTCTTTGAGATCTTATTTTGACTGCATTTTTTCTACTGCATTTTCTGCCTTTATTTACACTACTTACTGCAAGATTATATTCTTCACTTTGCTTTTTATTATATTAAATTAAATTAACACATAATACATTACTCTTTAACACTGAATTATTATTAGTGTTCTGTATAAACTCTAATATGAGGGATGACTCAGAAATAAATCACATGCCAGTATGATGTCAGAACCTAACGGTGAAATAATCAAATGACTTCAAATTTAATTTTTTGTTATGATTTTGTCTTTATCAAATATAATAATATAAAAATTTAAAAATATTTAAAGTTAATAAATAATATAAATGGTAAAGTAAAAATAAAGTAGTAAAACAATAAAAATTTTAATGTAAGAAAATTTAAATAAAGTATATATGTAAATAAAATGCATTGTTTTATAGTTTTGTAAATATTCACATGTGATTGTTGTAATAAGTATTAGAAAAATGAAAATTGTTTAATTCGACCAGACAGCTTAGACTACATCTTAAAACTCTATTTTTATATTTTAAATTACCTAGTATATATAATTAATTTTAAACTTAAATTTTTCTTATTTTTTTTCCTGTTATTCAATCAAATATTAATATTTTCTGTTATAATGTTCAGCTCTATAATGCTTAATATAATTTAATTATAAGTTTTAATAATAAATGTGAACTGAATTCTAAGACTGTAAATATTATTTAAGATTAAGATTAAAATAATAATTGTATAAATTCATTTTAAGAAAGAAAAAAAAAATATTGTTCTTTTTTTTCAACATATCGGTGTAGGCTTCATTTCTGCTATTGAATATTATTATCTAGTGTGAAATTATTTTTATTTTTATCAAATTTTGTTTTAACTTTAGTAAATACTGCATTATGAAATAAAATTGAAGTATGTAACTATTAAATTTTGTAAAAATTTGCTATTTTTAAAATACTATAATGTAACATTAATATCAAATTTAGAAAAAGTACCATATCATAGATGAGTAGAGCTCTGAATTTAGCAAAGTTTGATATACATATGTCATTTTTATCAAAAATGTTATAATCCAGTTTTCAAACGCTCTTAATTTTGTGAATAATTTAAGCTAAACAATATTACAATCTACCTACATATAACACATTTTTAATAGATTAGTCAGAGGCAAAACACGTAGAATAATCAAAATATAGATACCTAGAGATTAACTAAAAATTAAGCCAATACAACCATTCTAAAAAATCACCAAACCACTAAAAACCGACTTCAAAGATCTAATCCTGATAAGCTTCCTATCCAACTTCATTCAATTTGTCAGAGTAAATGTAATAATATTATAAGGATGTACGACCTTGTATTTAAAATAATGAAATACCTTAAAAGTATATCAAAAATTGAATGAGTTTTAATAAATGTGTAGGTAAATGCTATCACTGAGAAGCAATAAGATTTATTTAATTAAGATTAATAATTTATTTATTTATATTATAATTAAATATATAATTAAGAAATTTGTTTTAAGTTTACAAGAAAGAGTAGAGTAATTAAGAAAAAAGTATATATTTATAAGGAACATTTCAATATACAAGAAAATATTTGTGTAATTATATTTAACACAAAATGAAATATTCAAAAAAAAATAAAGGCATTACAGCAATTAAATCATAAAATATTAACATAAGATTAAAATTTACAAGAAAAAGAAAATATATTAAATAAAGTTAAATCTATAAGAAAATACTAAATCTTAAAAATTAAAATCATTCAGAAAACAACTAGAAGTATTAGAAGGCTGAAAAAGAATTGGTGTGTACTTAAAAGGAAAATAAGAGAAATGTTGATTCTATAAAGTTTAATTAAAAAAATAACTAAATTTTGGATTAAGATTATTTGGAATGAATTAAGAAATTTTATATTAAGTACAAAAATATTAAAATGAAACTATATAATTTATTTAGTTTATAATAAATAATTACAGTATCTTACAACTTACTATTGAAGAAAATGTATAATGCTGGTTTCCGAGGCTTTATTCTGAAATGGTTTGAGTCTTATCTAACAGATAGAAAGCAAAAAGTCAGAGTTGAATCTAAAGTTAGTGAAATGATTTTCATTAACAAAGGTGTTCCCCAAGGTTCACAGTTGTGGCCGATATTATTTCTTATTTATATTAACTCTCTTTTAAATCAAAATTATAATGGGCTGTCGACTGCTTTTGCAGATGGCACTGCTTTTTCTTATAGTGGCTCTAATTTGATGGATGTTGTAATTAAAATTAACTACGATTTGCAGCTTATTAGGAACTAGTTTTTTATTCATCATTTAACTATAAGCCCTAAGACTAAGTTAATGTTTTTCAAAACTTCTTGTAATAGTAATGAAATTAGCGATTTATCTTATCACTCGCCGATTTGTAAACGTTTTCCTTTATTTGTTTCTCCAACCTCAAGCATGGCATACTTTGATTTTGTCCTCTACGATAATGGCTGTTTTTATATTGAAAATGTTAGCTCTTTCAAATACCTAGGAATTATATTGGATAATAAATTAAATTGGTCTGAACATACTCATATATTTAAAAAAAATATCTAAATAAAATTGTTCGTTACGGCTACCATTTGAGAAAATGTAGTACGTTGAAAATTTTAAATATATTTTACTACGCCTTTTTCAATTCCAAGTTGAATTATGGCTTAGCTTGCTGGGGTGGTTCTTACAATAACAGAATTCGACCACTTCTCCTAGCCCAAAAACATTACTTAAGAACCATGCTTAATGTTAATCGTTTATCATCTAGTTTCCCACTTTTCAAAAGAGTCTGTATTTGGCCACTCAGTAATCTCTATATCTACAAAACTATGAAAATTTTTTTCATTAGATCTGATTACCTCGATCAAAGGTTAACGCCAACTTACAACCTACGTATTAATTATTTGAATTATGTTGCTGTTCCAATGGCCAGAACAACACAATTTACGCATTGCTTTGTTAATATGGCACCACGAATTTTTAATAGACTACCAATTCACATCAGAAGTGAACGTAATTTTTACTCATTTCTTAGACAGTTGAAAATCTGGTTTTTTCAGTTCGATCACTCTCAAATTGAATCACTATTTGATGGTGGAAATTTGTATTAAATAAGTGTTTTGTGTATGTATTATAATTAAACGTGGTTTTCTCTTCATACTTCAATTATATTATATTCTTTAATTTTGCTTGAACTATATAGTATACTTGTAAATATTTTACTTCAATATTATGCTTTTCATACATTTTTTATTTGTTACTTCTTTTTTCTTTACATTTTTTGATACATTGTTTACACTATTTTTAATTTTATTTTTAATTCTATTTTTTTTTTTTAATTATTTTGTCTAATCTTAATTTGTAATTAATTTTGATTTTAGTACCCCGCTAAAACATTTATATTTATATTTTTTTTTTTCATTTATGTTTGTTTCATTCAACAACGTATTCTTTGGAATATATTCGAATGATCCTACTTATTTTCTTACATATATAAAGTTTTGTTATTTTTACTAAATTATTTCTTATTGAATTTTATATTATTATTTTTGTTCCTATTAACTATTCTAATAAACTATAGTTTTTTTTACTTTTATTAATTTTATTGAATTTATTATATTAGTTTATTAGATTTAAAAGTTTTATGTTTTGATAATATTCAATTTTAATTTGATGTAGTTTGTAAAAAATTTTATATTTAAGAAAATAAATGAATTTTAAATCTTTAAATCTTTAAATCTTTAAATTTGATAAGCAAAAAAAAAAAACAAAATATGTATGTATATTTGGCAACGAATCAATAATAAAATTTAGTAATTTAGTAATTTAGTAATTTAGTAAAATAGAAAATATAAAAAATAGAAACATGTCTAATAGTCGAAAAATTATTAGATCAGACAGCTTATTTAATATTTAGATTTAGAATGTAAGCATTTTTTTTAAGAATTATTATAAATTTAGATTACAAAATTACATAACAAATGAATTGTATGTAAAATTCCACATTAAAGGAAAAAAGATTATAAAAACGAAGTGTTTGAACATGTACTGAGTTCAATTTGAGTGTGGTCAAAATCTAAAATCATTTGTTTAAATCAATTTTAAAGAAAGCGATAACATATGAAAAGTTTAAGAAAGTACATAATCCTAAATTAACAAAACTGAGAAGTGAGATTTTTGGTAAAGTGATAAAATATAATATTTTTAAGATTAAAGCTTAATACGACGAGCAAGATAGTCCCTATTTATTTATTTTATTCAAAATTAATTTCAGAAGAGCTATGCATGTAAGCTCATGCAGAGTGCTTATAATATAGTTATATAATTCAAAATTATTCTCCATTATCATAACAACGCTAGTAAAAAATAAAATTAAAAACAAAGAACAAAAAAAAAAAAATATATGAAAATTTTTAAAAGAAATTAATTAACAACATGTATGAGTCATAAATCAATAAGCTAATAACTTTCAAGTAAAATATTTCTTAAATATTTTTTATATTGATAATGTTGAAATCTTTTATGGTGTTAAAGGTAATCTGTTGTAGGCTGTAGTTGCAAAGTATTTATTAACTATTGGTTCTAATCCATTTAGATTATGACCAGGCATAAATCTCAGATGATTTGCATTTCTTGTGTTGTAATTGTGTACATTTATGTTGGACATTAAAGACATGTTTGATTTGATGTTGTTTTTGCTAATATTATTAATGTGCAACAACATGCATTCATTTCTTTAAAATCTATTATTTTTAAGATGTCGTACTTTTTATATATTAAGTTTGTTGATGTTCGGCAGTGAAGCAAAAACAGGTTCTTAATTGCTTTGTTCTGGATAATTTGTAAGGCATTTAAGTTTCTTTCATATGTATTTCCCCAAACTCCAATACCATATGTCATTTTACTATGAAATAAACTGTAGAATATAGATTAATTTGAGTTACGAGGAGCACGAAATATGTTTTTTATCTAAATTTTTATTTATTAATTATTAAAAAAAATAAAAATGATAAAACAACTTTATTGTTAGTGAGTTGTTCAAAAACTGAACTCTTTATTTTTTCTTCTCATTATCTATTCTTAAAATGAACAATTTTATATATAAATGACTGTACCAATTATTTTTTAATCATACTTGAATCGTATGATTTAGCTGTACTTATCTAAATATTTTGTTATTGTCATTAAGAAGTTCTTCATATAAATAACACACGTGAATCGAGCTTCCTAAATACACCACCTATTCTTTGTGTTTTGATTGATAAATTCTTTATATGTTCATTCCATTTCAAGTCATCATCTATAATTACGCCAAGATATTTGTATTTATTAACCCTCTCAATTGGATTATTATTATATGACATCGTAATTGTTTGTTGTTTAGCTTTGATTAACATCAGTTTAGCCTCATATTAAAAAATATTTTCAATATTTTTAACAAATATTACAGTAAGCCATTTACAGATAAAATTTACAAACTATTTACTACTATTATTATTATTTATTTATTTACCTTAATTTCTCTAGTACATTTTACATCAAAATAGTGTCTTAATACAATGTAGTGTTGCAGGGTATCATTTTCATCTACAATATTTATATTTGGTCAGTAATTTAGCTATAATGAGCTTATTATATTTTTTAATTTTGTTTATCAAGTCAAGGAAAAATAACAGAAAAAACCTTATAATTATTTTTTTTGTTTTTTTTTGATTTTGTGGTTTTATATTGTTTTTTGATGTTATATTTTTTTTAAAATTTTACTTCTAATTAAAACTTAAAAAAACCTTAAAACTTAATTTACGGTTAAATGTTTTAATTATAAACATCCATAGACAAAAACAAAAAAAATTTTACTCTAACGCTTTATAAAAAAAAAATCCATAGTCACCAATAGATAAACATAGGTAAACACACATACATATAAACATACAGATAAACACATATAAACATACATAGCTTTTCAAATGAAAGAAAAACAAGTATATTTTTGTTTAATCTGAACATAATACAATGCCGTTGAGCATAGAGAACTCCTGAATCTTGTGGCCAACATGACTACTTTTCGAATTGAAAAAACAAAATTGATAATTTTCATATGCAATTAAGGTAACCTGAGGCTGAAAAGAAAGTTCAAATGTATGAATTATATTTCATTTTAGGTCGTACAAATGTTTTACAGAGTTCAAAAGGTAAGATGTAAATAGACCAAGCACATAGCAGTCTCTTTCGACATATAAGTTTTTTTGTCATTTCCATTAATTTCTTTATTCACAGCATACCTTAAGTATTTTATAATAAGTTAGGTAACTTTGAAGAGGAAAAGTAATAGTGAAATAATTTGATACACGATGTGTCATATCTTCATTACTACTTACTCTACAAAAAAGATTTGTTCATCAGAAGAATTCAGATTAAGAAAAAATTCTGAATTGATTGATAGTTTAGCTTACAACATGTAGTCTTTTTCTATTGAGGGATACTACACATATAGGCTGCTTATATTAAGTTTTACTGCATAGCCTCTGAAATTATTAAGGGATACTACAGTAGACATCGACATCAATTAAACTAAAGTAATAATCGTATATTAACAATCTAACCTTAAAATAAAATAAAATACATTTTTTTAGATAAGTATTAAGAAGAATGAGCACTTTTAGTATTTTTATACTATCCATTCTACAATATTTTAACTTAAAAACAGCAATACAATTTTTTAAGATTTTGAAAATTTTAACAAAGAAATAAAAATAACTCAATATGGTATCCTTTTGATCATAACACATGGGATGGGACACGTGTCATATCGTTATAACATTCTAACAGTAAACTGTACTTATAAAATATCAAAATGTAAAGTAAGATTTGTAATTTTTCATAGAAAATATTTAAATTGAATGTGAAATGAAAATTATTGTCGTTATTTCATAAAATATTTTTTTTATAAATTGTCCAAATAATATTTTGAAACTATTCATTTTTTCTTTCATTCTTTTCATATACTTGGTAAACATTTGTACAGCATTAATTTTTTTATAGAAAAGCGATTTTTAAAATGATGCTCTTTGCCATTTTAAATTCTAAAATTATTCGCAATCATTCTAATTAACTCTTGGGTCTGATTTTTTTCGCAATTTTTCTCAAAGAAATTGTTTACAATATAATTAACACTTGGGCGAGCTCCCTTTAAGTCTACAATATACTTTTACAAACTTAAAAAAATGTCTTAAGATTACCATCAAAAATAATCTGCATAGATTGTGAATATAGAGTTTTCTTAAGGTAAAAAGCGTTCAAAAATTTGTAAAATTTATTTTTGTATTGTTTTGTTATGAATATCGAAAATATGGATTTTTACTGTCTATTTTTAATTATATGCCGAATGTTCTCAGGTGTGGTTGTAATTCTAAATCCAACTACATTTGTTGGGTGTACTCAAGCAAAAAGCTGTAGCCATTATTAGTAATGAAAATTATTATTTGAAATTATGTTTGTGTGTCGTGTGCCATGTTTAGAAGGTGTTTTGTTAGCAGAAGAAATTTTAGATTAAAAAATTTTATATAAATTTTAATTTTTTTCTTGCTTTACTGTTAACTTCCATAAATTAAATATAGCTTAAGTACACTGAATTTACATATTTTATTGTATACTCTTCTGGCGACTTACCATCTCATTTACATGTACACAATGAACTAAATAAAAAAAATAAAATAAATCAATTTTTCAATGCAGATTATTCTCTGAAAAGTTTAGCCATTTCTAACATCATCCCATGTAGTTACCAATTGTCGTAACGGTGAATCCCAATGGATTATATTTGGCCTAATTTCTTTATATTGATTTTTCTATTATGTATCAATTATATATTTTCAAATATCCATTATATATTTCAAATATCGTTCCGTGGTATAATCGGTGGGAGCACAGAAATGTCGTTTCGTCAATTACGATGTGGTAGTCACGGGTTCGATTCCCGTGGGGGGTATAAAAGCATAACTAAAAAAACTAGCAAAATATTATATATAAAACTTATAATCGATAAAAATAATTAATATAATTAATACTTTATATAATTAAAAATATTACCTATATCAATATCTATATCAATCTCAAACAACACAATAACCAAATAACACAATAAATAATATTGGACAAACACTAATAATAACTACACAATTGGCAACAACTGACAAAAGTATGTGACATGACGTATCCAGTAAGCATAGTAACGCCAGGCATCTTAACGTCAAAGATGGATAAAATCGCAGCGACAACTTGCAGAAAAATATGACGTCGTCTTACCACGTAGGCGCAGATAGAGGTATCAAAGTGGTCTTCTACAGTAGACCAATCCCCTACTTAGACAGTACAAACATATTTGAAACTAATTAGAAATACCTGTAGGTACATTTGCATTGCATGTAATAAAGTTATGAAAAATATACTATTTTGAATGAAATTTTGGCTCTTCTGAGGGAGATAATGTATCGGCGTAGGACCTAAGGACCATATCCCATTCAATACATTTCTGTGCTCCAACCGATTAGACCACGGAAGGGATTTTTGGACATTATTAAATTTATTTAAGACTAAGATGTGTGTAGAATTTAGACCTATTATTGGATTAGAATCAGTTGAAAAAACTATGGAGCAAATAGTAAGAAGCAAGCTGGAAAAATGTATATATGAATAAACAAATAAAATAAAATTTCGGGGGTTCTTAGGGAGGTTTTGTATCGGTGTCGGTCCCAAGGATAGCTGGAATTACTAGCTTTACAAAAATATATATTTTTGGCGCATTTTATCCTTTAAGGACGAAAAGGACATTTGAAAGCATCCTTTTTGTTTTGATGTTTTTGTATAAAAGCCATTATATCTGTTGATCTATTAAATATACAAGTATTCAGTTATATATTCTAGAAAGATAACGATCTGGAGCATATTTTAACATTTATTTGATGATGATTAGTGCTGCCGTTATGAAGATATTGTAGGTCAAAATAGAAAATTTAGAGAAAAAAAACCATCTTTTTTTTTTCTTGACAAACCAAAAACCCCAAAATTTTATCATAAAACCCCCTTCCAGTATTTATATACTATTGGAAAGGCTTCTTTTTTTTTCTATAACTCATAAGTACATACGTTATGTCTATATCGAATAGTTTTGAAAACATAAGCATTTATTAAATTTGTTTACTTTTTGTGAAATGTGTTTCAATTACGATGTGGTATACACGGGTTTCGTGGGTATAAAATAAAATATAATTAAAAAAAATATTAAAATAATATATAAAATTTATAATCAATAAAAAATATATATTAAATCAATACCTAATAACTAAAAAAATTCATATTCAACCTATATATTAATATTCATATACCTATCTTATATAACACAATAATCAATAATACTATAAATAAATATTGACAAATCTCTAATAATAATTACACAATAATTGTCAACAAAATTTGACACAAAAAAAAAATTACACGACGTACCCATTAAATATGATAACGTCAGGCATCTTGCAGAAATATGACGTCTTCTTATCATGTAGATGCCCCAAGAGTTATCAAAGGGGTCTTCTAGAGTAGATCAATTCTCTACTTAGACAGTATAAAACAGATTCAAAATGAAATTAGACATTATCTTGGAAGTAGCAGCTAGGGATGGATATCGAGTACGATGGAAATGTCAAGTGAAAGCCCTATACTCACAAGAGGAGTAAGGAAAAAAAATGTCCAAAAATTGGCATGGCACCATAACCTAATCGGTGGAAACCATTTTGTGCCAAATTTTATTTGCTTTTATTTTCAAACTATTAAAAAAATTGTGTTTTTGAAATTAATTCTAAAATTCATATAAATTTGTTTGTATTCGAGCTTAAATCGAAATTGATTAAAAATTATTAAGTAAAGATTAAATTTTACTTTAAAATTATTGCAAAACAAAAAACCTACATCTTAATTAATTTTAAATATAAGTAATCTTCTTTCAGATATATAAATATTACTATTATGTATGTGTGTGTATATATCAAATATAAATATAATCTGTGAAGACGAAACATAAGTTAAGTATGTTAAGTAAATAACAAAAATTATTTTTCATATTAAATGATAATCGTATAATATTCAATATTCTGGGAGCGGTCCATTTGGCAAAATCGATTTAACACATGGATATTTGGTCTAAATCATTTTCAAAAAATGTCACTCTTGACAAATATTCTTTTAATACTTGGGACATTCCGAAAAGCGTAATAACAAAATATTTAAAAAAAACTTTAATTTGTATGTTAATAAAAATTTTTTGTATGCCTGCCGTAAAAGTCTTGCTGTCTATATTTGCTTAATGTAAGAAAGTTCTAATAAAGGATGCGGGGGGGGGGGGGTTCATCGTTTGAGAGAGTCTCCATCTATTCATCTAACGGAAAAAAGGTTTAGTTTTATAATCTTGCGGCTTAGATAGACCAGACAAATCAGATCTGTCCAGAAAATTCAGAATTCCAATAATATTGAGCGAACTTCAAAAGAAAAAATGAGCACTTAAAAAAAAAAATGATTTCACAAAAATAAAAAAAAAAACTAAAAATAATAATATTAAATTTAGTATAAAATAATTAACTAATTATTTTGTCAAAATTAAAGTAGCTCCATTAATATTATCTTAATTTCAAATACACTTTTCATAAATGGTTTAAAGCCAAGTGACACTTTGTGAAATGGGCTTAGGCTGACTGTCATAGATCTTAACATTATATCTTTAAGTTATTTACCAATAAATAAGATTTTATATAATATATTATCTATATATTTTTTTAATTTATTTATATATTATACACGTTCATATAATGTAAATATATATATTTATTTATACACACATACTACAATGTAGATAGAAAAGAAATGAAAATCCTGTTGATTTTTTCCTTTTCTGTTTCTGTCATTACTATTTGTTTTTTTTTGTTTTATTTTTTTTTATGTATATAAATAAATTTTCTCTATTCTCAAGGTTATATGACCAGACTTTTCACATTTTCATTCTGCTTTTTTTTTCTTGATCTGTTTTTTTTTTTTTGTCTTTATTATTTTATATATTTTTTACCTTCTTTTTCTGAGAGAAAAATTCTTCATGTTGATTTTTTTTTTTTTTTTAAATATTGAAAGCAGCCAGTGAATATAATAAGAAAATATAAAATATATGTACACATATACATATATATAATATGTACATATTTACATTCAAATATATAGCAAAAAGGATAGTAGTATATTATATAACGGACGTCAGTGGAAGTGGTTGAAGTAGATTGACTTTCTCTCAATTTTTTTTTTTTTTCAGTTTTTCGTTTTTACTTTTGTTATTTTATTACTTTTACTTTCTCTTGGTTTATTATTTTTATTCACATTATATACAAATTCACATATAACTATAAAGGATAACGAATATCCTTGTGGAGAAAATGAAATTAAATAAAATAAAAAAAAAATATTATAGTTTGTGGAGAGTTGTTTTCACTTTTCATATGGAACTCTAGAGTTCATACAAAAAAAAAAAGAAAAATAAATAAAAACAAAACAAAACAAAACTGAGAAACGAAGAAGAAAACGGAGAAAAGAACCGGCTAAAGTTTTTTTTTTATATTATTTTACATTTTGTTGAAAATGGAATTGTGTTCGAGTTGGTATATTGTGAAAGAAAAAGAAACAAAAAATTAAACCGAAAAATAAGAACCGAACAATATTCTTTTATCATCTATTTAAAAGTCAAGATGTAATACTTCAAAATACATGTCAGGATAACAGAAGAAAATGTATATATACCAGTATATATATATAATGTATAAAAAATAAAGAAATACTTGTTTTTTTTTTTTTTTTAAAATAAATAAATAATAAAACCTTGATTTTGATTTTTGAATTAATGTTATTTCTTTTATTTATTTTTGTTTCTCCATCTCTCTCAAAAGCTACAAAAACTAAAAACAATAAATTTGACTTACAGAAATGGTTTGTACATTATACAACATTATTTCTTTGAAATATTGAATTTTTAAAATTATATTTTGAATTAAATATGGGTCGAATTAAATATATAGTTAGCCCTGCATTGAATTTGAGTTTTTTTGTCTATTGTATAAACTCTTAATTGTATTTTTCGTAATTATTTGAGATGTCTTGTGAACAACCTTTTTTTCGGACGACAAGAAATTTAACATTTATTTTATGATATATTTAAACCCAGAGTAATATATTCACCCTTGTATATTCATACCCAGTGTTTACCGAGAAAAGTAGGATTTGTTCCTGGTTTTTAATTTATTTGAAAAAGAAAAGATTATTTGATGTATCTCTTTTTTTGTAATTCAACTATTAGTTGGTCGAAGCCAGATAGATGTGCATATATAATATTAATAGATATAAAAAATATATGTTTATAAAAAAATATCAAATCAACCTCGCAATACGTAACAAACTATCCCTTTGACTTGTTGATAATGGTATCCCTCAGATATAAACTGTCCCACCCGTCTCATAAATGTTAAAATGTTTGATTTAATTACATTGTCCAACATCCTTTTAACACAAAGTTTCGTACTATTGCAAAGTTTTTGTGTGCCAAGGTTTCATAGTAAAATATTAATCCGCCGGATCAAATGAGTTTAGAAACTTTGTGAGGACATTGATGATTTCATTGGCATTTACTGCGGTATTAATAGATTTACATATTTATATCATGCACGCTTAAACCCGGTAACATGGAAAAAATTTAAATATATTATTTGAATACATTGGATGGTATTTCCTATTGTATATAATCTTTAACAATAATATACATAAAAATATTAAATAGGTGCATTTACTTTACATTCGACAAAGTATTGTTATAAAAAAATAGTTTAAATTGCTGTTATTGTTCATATACATTTCATAATAATATAAAATAGTATTATAACAATGTATTATTTTAAATTTCTATCATTATTTTACATGCGTGGTTTACAAGGTGATAGTGACTAGACACTGTCAATTAAATTTTTAACTATTAAATCCCATTCTTCACTTTATTTATTTGTAAAAAAACACTATTTAGATTCGGCTATTAAGACCTAATTAATTATTTTATAGGTATATACATGCATGACTACAATAATCATCTTTAGCTCCCGTTCAAACGTTTTGATGTTTCCTGCTTTGTTTATCACGTTTCCAACTAATGTATATTGATATGATCTTTTCTTATTAATAATTCCTCTACAGCCAAACTCAAGGCCGAAAATATATAGCAACACTAATCTCGTGGAAAATATAATTTACCTTTTCTATTTTGAGCCAGCAGTGTTACAGTGTTAAAGAATAACTATTTAGTGGAATAGTAAAATTATAATTTTTTTTATTTTGTCAAAATATTATATAAAGAAGCTAAGAAGCTTATAGAAGCTCAGAAGCTTATAGAAGCTAAGAAGGGTACTGTTTATGTAAATTTTTTAATTTTTGGTGGTTTCATAAGTTTTTTAATTTATTTGTTTTACTAAATGCCTGTCTGGTTATAAGTAAAAAAATTATGAGTCACTAGCCATAGCCTGATCAAAAGTGATTTTTTTAATGTTAATTTGATTTCACAAGCTAAACAGTTTGATTAAATGCCATAATGCTAACATGCGGCCAGTATTACAATTATCGAAATTCTGAAAACTTAGTACACTAGTTAGAGATGTCAATTATCCGAACTTTCTGATATCCGGATATCAAATAGCTTAAAATGAAATATACGGATTTCCGGAAACTATTCGGATATTTGGCAATTCTGAAATTTAGAAAAAAATTCAAAATATTTGTATTTTTAAGATCGTTTTATTTGATATTAATTCAAGAAAAATCCTTTACATTTTTATTAACTTACCACATTTAGAAATTATTACCACATTTTCTACATATCGCCTCCTCAGAACCAATTTTTTACAAAGTGAATCTAAGCATTCGATTTTTTTGAAGACTTTAAATATATTCATACATACATATCTTGGATTTGATTTAAGGTAAACTAAAGTCTAATCATAAAAAATAATTGCTTAGGTTTATATATTTGGAATACCAGCAAAACAAAAATTTATAAATGTAATGTTAATGCACAGCCAAAAATGATAAAAATTTACTTTCTCGAAGATCAAATATCCAGATAATTGATTCAAAATATCCGAATTTCGAATTACCAGTTAATCAGAAAATATCCGGATAGTTCAAACCAAATATTATTCGGATTGCCATCCCTTTGCTATTGTAATCGCAAAAGGTGACATTTGAATTTAATTAATTGGTAAAAATTATGTCAAACAAGATATTTTGTAATTTGTTTTTTAAAGGAAAATTGCAGAAATTGATAATTTGCATGAAGTGCGAACAGGTGCGAACAATTAAAAAATAATAAATTAAATCCCCAACACCAACTTGAAAAATAATTGTAATTTGTTTGTCAGATATCCTAGATTGATTGATTGTTACCTTTATACAGCAGCTAAAATTTGTATATAGTCTGCAAAATGTGTCAAAACTTTACTTACTAAATATGTTATTACATAAAATTTTTTAAAATTTATTAAACCACTCCAATAACGAGCTTTCTGAAGAAATTTCCCTTAATTGTATTTGTTAATCCTTAAATGCAGGATTTTTATTTTTCTATTGAAAAAAATATTTTTCAGTAGATTTAGACTTTTTGAAACCCAAACGAATGGTATAATGAATATTTACCCAAGCTAAAATGAATGGTATAATGAATATCTGTTACGGTATATACGTTTAAGGGTTAATAAAAACTAATTCTTTCATTTCGGTCATCATATTGAATCTATAATTAAGAGTACAGATGTACTTATATAACAAGAGTTGTATTATGTATAAGCCAGTTAGGTATTTTAGCTCACCAAAGCTGCAACAAAACATGTTAAGTCAATTCCTATATATTTCAATACAATACGTATTCTAAAGGTCTAAATCGTTGTACCAATATTTTACCCATTGTATTTTTCCGTTGGCAACAGATTTTTGCATAAGAAATTTTTATTTATAGTAATATTCGTTGAAAATATCATTGGATATTAATTCAGTATTTTTGCCAGTAAAAGAATAATTGCTGGTATAATTAATGTGAAAAATTTTTTTTTTTGGGTATGACGTAATTGAAAATTTTTTGTAGGAAAATAATAAGGTACTTTTAAAACAAAAATTTTTTACGACGTCATACAGAATCTTAAGTACTACTCATACCACTACTTTTCTGTATTCATAAAGAAAAATTATTGGTACTATATGTGGAAAAATTCCTTGTGGTACCAATTCTGAACCAAATCGATGGAAATACCTAATTTGAATCTGGAAATTTATGTGGTACCTTTGGTACTGGTACAAGTTCGGAAAAATTCCATATAAAAGTCTTTAATTTGATTTAGGTATTTTTTAGAGTTAAAAGTCCTTATTAGAGTTATTATTATAAATATTAATATTCTAACGACCAAAATATAATTGCTTATTTTATTTTTATTTCTTAATAGTTTAAAAAATTAAAATTCATAACCAACAACACCACTATAGCTAGTGTACCTACTAGGATTATCGGTTATTTATTATCGTTATTGTATTAACATTTTTTTTCTTTTTGTTTTTTATATGATTACATTATATTTGGACTTGCAGTACAAATTGTCCGAATTGTTTATTTGAAGATTTTTCTTATTAGTTTTATGCTTTTGTTGAATTTGTGTTTTGGAATATGGATTACTTCCAAATCAGTGCATTGTTGCAAAATTAGCAAATGAGTGGTATTTTCCCTTTCATGAAATAATTAGTTGATATTCTTTATTAATAATACTGTATAATTTCTACTATGATCAACTTGTTTTTATTTCTCTATTATATCATATTAATCTTATTTCATCCTAAATTCTTATATACTCCATTTATATATATATTTTTTTTATTATAAAATTAAAACTTCATTATATGTTTTCCATTTAAAAATCACTTTCCTTTTTCCTTCCTTATAATAATATTCTTTTGAAATTATTAAATCAAAATGTATCTACATATTACATATATATGTACA
The DNA here is from genome assembly GCA_963942445.1 of Argyra leucocephala. Taxonomy (NCBI): domain Eukaryota; kingdom Metazoa; phylum Arthropoda; class Insecta; order Diptera; family Dolichopodidae; genus Argyra; species Argyra leucocephala. The sequence goes on along the minus strand of OZ012678.1, from coordinate 39,359,832 downwards.
TAACAATTATTATAAATTACACTTTAATTTAAAAATTATACAAACCATATAATCCATACAAATTAAATTAATTTATTATCCTTTTCAATAAGAAAACAAACCAACAAAAGAAAAAGTAACACCTTTTTTTCATGTATAATATTATTCTTTACCTATATTATTATTATCCTTAAAAAATTTAAATTACTTATTAAATAAAAGAAGAAAAACAACTTGTTATTACCATTATTATTATATAATCATAATATCCTTTATGAAAAGAAGTAAAAAAAAAAAAAACATAAAAACAATTCAAAATTCTCCATATCCTATATTTTAATACAAAATATCCTTTTTATATAGTTTTCTATATATTTATACATTCTTCCTTTTGACTTACCTTAATTGACCAATTTGTAATCTAATAATCTTAAGTTGTAACCCTTTTCATAATGTAACCAACAAAACACAACAATATGTGAAAATATATAAGAATGTATAATATATATAAGATCATAAAAAAAAGATATGTTTACAGAATAGAATAACGGAACAAGTCCCTTTATAGAATTCAATTTTATATTATGTTCTTTTTATGTTTTTCTACATATATATATATATATAACTATTAAATATAACCGGATTTTACTATTCAAGTGTTTATAATCTTTTAAATATATACATATCACACATTTAATATAACATTTATGTAAATTAGTTTTATAAAAACAAAATCCACTTTACTCTTAACTAGTTTTAGAGCAACAAAAAAAAAAGTAAATAAAAACTAAATTCATAAAAAAATAATTGTCCCTTTTTAGGAATTCCAGTTTTCTTTTATATTCTCACCTAACTAAATTCCATTACCCCTTAAATTTTATTTTTTGTTTTGTTTTTTAAATGAGATTAGCATGTATGTGAAATCATTCATGTTCTAAAACATAAAGTAAACCTTAAATAATTTCCACTTAAAGCAAATAGAAAAAAAAAAACAAAAATAAATAAATAAATAATAATTTCCTTTAAAGTGTCCGAAATGCTAATAAATAAAGTCATTGGGTCAAAATCATATTATAAACCAAAACACCCCATACTTATTTTGTGTCCAGCTAATAAAAAGAAACGAAAACTCATACCTCTTGACCCTTAAAATCTCTTTAAAAAATCTTTCCCTTTTTTTCTGTTGGCATTTTTTTTTTGTTTTTTTGGCAAAACTAACACAACCCATAAGGAACATGTTAAACTAATAATTTAAAAAAAAAAAAAATATAACAAAAATTAACCATTTTCACACCCCAAAAATTTGAAATTTTTTAAACAAAAAATGAAATTATAATAAAAAAAAACAAAAACACTAACGTATTATAACTTATTAAAATGAATATCCTTGTACAATATTAAGTATCTTGTTCAGTATATGGCTATAAATAAAAAATATTATCTCTAATGAAATTATTTAAGATTCAAATCATCCCGTTTGTGGTTAATTTAATATGACATGTGTTAAACATACCTACAAGCTATTTATTTTTATATATACTTTTTTTTACATATATAAAATATCCATTTCTTAATATCCTTTTTTTTTTTTTTTTGGTCTAACAATATTACTGTAGTAAAGATAATTACCATTATTTAAGTATATAAAAATCTAAATTCATTCAAAAAGAAAAAAAAAAAAAAAGAGAAGAAAAATCCATCAAAATGTTAACCAAAATATTTTTCCTAAAATAAAAACAAAAAAAAAAAACAAACTCATACCCAAATAAAAGCAAAACCAAAATTATTGAAAAAAACAATCCAGTTAAGAAAATCTTTCAACCCCTTGTCTAATTTTAAATAAATACAACTTTTGTTTTACTGATTCTTATTTTCTATTTATTCTCACTTTTGTTTTCCATCTCTCTCACATGACCCACAAGAAAATCCCATAAAACAACAAACAATTCTAAAAATTCTGTGGTCTGGGAAATTTTCAAAAGACTCAGTCATTCATCTAGATTTAGTTAAAAATTATAATCAGTTTTCTTATACCCCATTCTATTTAAATCCTTGTTAATGTTTTTGTTTTTTTTTTCACTTCACTCACTCTACTCTAATTTTTATTTTCTCTCTCACATTTTTATTCTATATTACTCAAAATCATTTAAATAAATATTTCTCATTCCATTATGACCATCATACATATATGGTACATATCCCATCCATAACTTAAAATTCATAGGTAACCAAAATATTATGTAAATATCCTTGTGAATCCTTATCTATTTTTTTGATATTGTTTTTTTGTTTTTTTTTCTACTTAAAATGGTCATTTATAACTTACGCAAAATTATGCATAATATTATATAGAAATTCTTTTTCTTCACATTAAGTGAGAAATTTTTGAGGTCTTTTAACTATACACTATATATGATTAATTCGGTTGTCTCTCTGAACCATCAACAGAGAATAAATTCTTCGTAAATAAGATTAGCTTTGGTTTTCATCGCACAAACACACAGTATGATACTCATTGGTTTTACAAGTTATCACTCAAAAAGATACTTGATTCTCATTATTACCTTTCCATTCATTTTTTACATCATGAAATGGGAATATATATATGTAATGTATATATATAAGTGTTTAACTATATTTTTAATCTGAATGAGCCCTGAAAATGACCCACAGTGTTGAAAATATACTATACTTCTTACACTGATAAAAAACTTAAAATATGACTAACACTAAAAAAAAATGATCCACCCTGGAAAATTGTGTGTCACCCACAAAATATCAAAATTAGTTCACAAAACCTTATGTTTTGTTGTGGGGTCAGTTTTTGTTTTTTGTGAGGGGTCAGTTTTTGATTTATGAGGGGTCAGTTTTTTTTGGCTGTGAGAGGTTGGTTATAATTACTTTTTTCTTTTTTAGTTTTTGTTCAAATATTGTTTTTTGCTATTATAGTAGTTAATTTCTGAGACCGATGACTTTTTAGTGATTTAATGAAGAGATGTCAGAGTGAGGAACTTCTGTTTATTGTGAAATTATCAAACTTAAATGTTATCACTTAATTTATACGTTTTATTTCTGATATTTTTTTCATTTACTATTTTTGTTTCATTTAGTTGTATTTTATTTACTGTACCGTTTATGGAGGCTAAAATTGTTGCTTATGTGTACCAAAAATTTAGTAATGCAAGTCAATAAATTTTATAAATATTATTGAACACGCAATTAATCCTCTTCTCCATAAAATGTGTAAATTTCAATTTCGTTAAACTTGTATTGCGATCGCATAGAAATACAATAACAACAATAAACAGAACAAAGTATATACATATTGATTGATGTTAACAATAGTATGAAGACCTATGTTGTTGGTTTGAATCCGGTAATAAAAAATGATTTTATTTTTCTTTAACAACACCTTGCTGTCTTGCGAGATATTATATATATATGTATGTATAATATTATATTGTACAATACTGAATTATATAATTATAAATAGTTAAATCAACTAAATTAAATAAATAAAAAATGCATATACAAATTGTTACCAATAAATTACATTCTTTATTATTATTCTTAAATTAAATATTTGATTTGATAAATTTAGGACATTATCATCACCTTAAATATACATCAGAAAAACAAAAAAGACATTATTGTTTCTTGTTAAGTACACATAACATTACCTAAACAAAACAAAATAACACATTACTAGAAAACTGGGCAGTTTATATTGATTTACCTAACTGCATTTTAAAATTCATTCATTTTAGCATTCAAAAGTATATATTTTTGATTTTTGATTTTTTTTTTCTTTTTTCTTTACACATTTTCAACTCTATGTATTATTTTTATTTGTTTTTGTTTTTTTTTTGTTTTTTTCTTCTTTAGGTTTCTTATATCTTGCCTTTATACTTCTTTCAATCCATCATAATAATATAAAATGGTGAAATATAAAATGTAATTAAAATAATAGAAATAGCAATGCAAAAAAAAATTAATTAGTAATAGAGTAATAAAATTAAATTCAAAAAAAATTATATTAAATTAAAGTATAAACTCAATTAAAATGCACTTTTGCATACATTTGACACATTAATTCTATATTATTATTGTATATTCATGTGATCGTTCTAACACGTATTAGGAAAATAAAAATTGATTTATAATACACAATTCGACCAGACAGCTTAGGCTAGGTCTTAAACATATATTTTTACATTTTAAATTAATTAGTATGTAATATTAATCTTAATCTAAACTACTTTCTTTCATCCTTTCTATCATTTTATTAAATCAAATATAAATATTATCTATACTTAAAACCATGTTACTATTAGATTTAATAATAGATTTAATAATAAAATTGAACTTTATCTTATAAATATTTGAATAAGATTATAATTAAAGCAAAATTTGTATTTAAATCGTTTGAAATAATAGAGAAAAAAAAAAGGCACTTGACTAATCTTAGGACAAAATTATGACACATAAAATACGATTAGTCAAGTGGTTAAAGATATTTATTAAATCTGAATCGGTAATATTATATATATGTGTATATATGTATATATATGTGTATTAATATTGGTATATGACATAATTGGCCTTACATCCAATATTAATTAATATTGGCCTTATTCTTTTTATTCATTAAAAAACTAAAGCTATTATAAAAACTAAGGAATTAATTATTAATTTCTAAAAATATATATTTTTCATAACATAATTTTTCAACAAAATATTTTAATAAGAATAATTTTGTTTGGTTTTTATAACTCATATTTATTATAATTTCTTTATGAATTGCGAAACTAATCAGAAATTATACAATGTTTTATCAATACAATATTTTTTTTTACAATATAAAGTAAAAAATTTCGACTTTACAAATTAAATTTACTTTAACTTAAAACTAATTTTAAATACATTAAATAAATTGCACAAATATTTTAATAATTGCAGATTATACAATTAAAATTTTTGACTCTTTTAAGAAAGTGTGAAGTCAATATAGTTTCTATAACTCATTTTTTTTAACTCAAAAGAGTCATAAAGCTCGTGCAGAATGTTTTACAATTCTTAATATATAAAATCGTTGGTGCATATATTCGTGCTTCAAAATCTCGAAAAACACTGAACCAAATGTTACCATATTTTCGCTCTTGAAATGTTTACATCGTAACTTAACATATAGGCTACTTCTTTCGATAGATGGTGTTGAGATGGCATTATTTTGAAAAATCGTATTTATAAGACAAATCGGCTCAAATTTGGAATATACATTTAGATGATAAAATAAGATGCTATGTGAAAATTTGGACCCGATTTGGTTGCGTATAAGATGAAATATTTAAAAAAAAGTGATATTTTTAGTATTTTTTTCAAATTAAAATTTACAATTAAATCGTATTAAAATTAATTTAAATTAAATCTAACCATGTTGAAAGTATTTAATTTTTTTTTTTTCAGATAGTAGTAAATCATCGAAAGAGGCTTCAGGGACTACCTATTTCCGGGGAAGGCAGTTTGAAGGACTGTGGGACTTTAACCCACTAAAAACTCCTATCATTATTGCTTTAATGTTGCCTTATAGACTAGTCTTACTAGAATAACCATTAATTTAAATTTAACTCAAAGAAACTAAGATACCTTTGATCTACCAAAATCCAATAAGGTTTTAATAGATAAAACGTTTTAACCTAACTCAACTGGTCTTGTTCGTTTTAGTCGCTTAACAAAGTTTTGATTGTCAATTAAACTAGAAGCTTCGGTATTGTCATATTGGATCAGACGAGTTTTATGCCGTGCAGCTCATTTCATTATTTCGTCTTTTATAGATGAGATCTTCAGATCTCGATGAATATCGGCATTGCGAACATACCATGGAGCATTGACTATGTTGCGCAGTACCTTATTTTGGAACGTTTGGATAGTTTGAATATGGATTTGGTTAAAAGATCCCCATATTTGAATACCGTATGCCCAGACTGGCTTCAATATTTGATTATACATCAAAACTTTGTTATAGGTCGAGACCGTAGAATTCCGCCCAATCAGCCAGTATATTTCTCTATATTTGAACTGGAGTTCTTGTTTTTTGATTTTCACATGCTCTTTCCATTTCAGTTTTGCATCCAAGGTCATGCCAAGATATTTAGCTTTATTCTCGTATGGAATCACGACATCTTTAATTTTAACTGAGAGAGGAGTTACTATGTTTTTATTGGTGAAGTTTACATGACTAGATTTGGCTTCATTTAATTTAATTTTCCATTTTTTGCACCAGTTGGAAATTTCGTCATTAGCTTTTTGCAGTTTGTTTTGTAGCTTCTTCTATAGTAGAACCAACTGCCATCAACGCTGTGTCATCTGCAAAGGTTGCTATTTTTATATTTTCTACATCGGGTATATCACAGGTGTATAACAAATATAAAATTGGACCCAGTATACTACCTTGCGGTACTCCAGCTTTTATATCTCTTAGAGAGGAGTATTCATTCTCATTTTTAACTCGAAAAACTCTATTTGAGAGATATGATGAAAATAATTCAACATAATTTTTAGGGAGCAAACAACTTAGCTTTTTGATGAGTCCTTCATGCCAAACTTTATCAAAAGCTTGGGCTACATCTAGAAATACTGAAGAGCAAATTTGTTTATTTTCCAGTGCCCTTTCTATAGTGTCTGTTATTCGATGTACTTGATCTATTGTTGAGTGTTTTTGTCTAAACCCAAATTTGTGATTAGGTATTATATTCCTGTTTTCTATGAGGGGTTGAATCCTTCTCAATAGTAATTTTTCAAACAACTTCGATATTGTAGGGAGCAAAGATATCGGCCTGTAGGATTTGGTGTCGTTAGCAGGCTTTCCTGGTTTTTGGATCATTATTATCTCGACAACTTTCCATATACTAGGTACGTGTTTAAGCTTAATACAGGCATTCATTATATATACCAAGAGTGTGAGAACTTTGTTGGGTATATTTTTTAGCACATTTGAAGTTATTAAATCACAACCTAGGGCTTTATTTAATTTTAGGTTTCTTATTTCCTTAATTACTTCTTTTCGACTTATTAAGGGAATATTTATATCTTCATGGTTATATATTTCAGTTAGATCAATAACAGTGTTCATTTCATTGGGCTTAAAAATTTCAGCGAGATGATCTGCAAAAGTGTCAGCTTTTTCTTTATCGCTCCTTGCCCATGAGCCATCATTTTTCCTCAGTGGTGCAGAATGCACAATAGACTTATCATTATCATTTTACTCGTAGCTTTCCATAAAGAACAATTTGTTTCTTTAGTAGCTGTTAAATTTTCTAGGTAATAATTCAGAGATCTATCATTTAATTTCTTTATTTCTCTCTTTAGCTCCTGACTTTTATTATTAAGATCCGTTTTGCTGGATGGGTCACGCGTTTGTTGCCACCTCCTTCCCGCTTTTCGTTTCTCTTTTACCATGTTAAGGATATACACCGGATATCTAGGCCTGTTTTTTTTTGATTTTTTTGTCTTAGTACTACTCCAAGCTGCAAACTGGACAGCTTACATAAGTTTTTCAGTAGCAGTTTCTAGTTGTTCCTCATTGTCTAATGTTACTCTTAAGATAATTTTTTCTAATAATATAATGTAGATGAGTTGGTTAAAAATGGTTTACTAGATTTTTTCACTATTGTTGTATTTAATTTTAGGATGACAGCAGAACGGTCGGAATTGAGGTCATAATTATCTTCTATAGATGTGAAATTAGTTGATACTTTTTTCATTATAAAAAAGTCTAACAGATCAGGAGTTTTGTTTATATCTGCAGGCCAATATGTTGGTTTTCCTGTTGAAAGAAATAAACAACCTGTTTCTCTCAGCGCCTCTCTCAGTTCTTTACCTCGAGTAAGGGTCATCCTGGAGCATTTAATAAAGTATTTAATAAAAAAAAAAATAATATTCAAAAATGCAAAGTGAAATTTACTAAAAAGTAGAATTACAAAATGCCATGACGGCGTACAAATTTAAGTCAATATAGCAGGAAGCAGGAAGAATACGAATGCAACAATTATATTCAAGAGAAAGTATATTCAGTACACAGAACTGAACGAATAGAATGAAAATAGAAGATCATATCAACTATAATTAAGTGATATAAATAAAAATTAAAATGAATATTATAACACGAATGCAAATACGTAGATCATTAACATCGTGATCATTTAACTGTATTGCATTTGATCATGATCCTGAAATTGTGTACACTACTCATACAAAATTGTTATTGGAGAAATGGACAAAAAATGTGAACGTTGTCATGCATTAAAATTTAAAAATCAAACATCTGAGATGTACTGTTACATTTGAAATGTTGATTTGCCAAAATTAAAAGAACCACTAGAACCTTTAAAAACATTAATGAAAGGAGAAACAGCTGAATGAAAATTAAGAAAATTTAATCATAATGTTTTTAAATGACAAGCTTTAGAGCAAATGAAATTAAATTAGTAGTACTGATAATAATTTTAGTTCAACATTTAAAATTTAAGGCTAAGTGTATCATAAAGTTAAATCTTAACTTGCAATGCCTGACGAATTCCAAAAATTTTTACAAATTTATTTTATAGGAGATATATACTTCATCACAACCAAGTAAATTTTCTTTGTCAGTATACAATCATATAGAAGTAACAAGATAACGAGCTATTGTTCATACATTAAAAATTTTTAAAATGAAAAAAATGTACTCATTTAATTATTTAAACAAATATCAAATATATTAGAAAATGACAATTATGCTTAGTATCATTAAACCAGATAAAGTTCCGCCTGGTGAACATTTACGTAGATTTAATGCACCAACTGGTAATGAAGTAGCTAGGTATATTTTTATGCTTGATGATTAAAATTCAACGAAGAAATGTTTGTGAAATAATTATTAATGATTTAAACCGCTCATATGATACATTACAATTATATCCGGTTATATTTTGGGAAGTTGAGGATGGATTGCAATAATATGTTTATGATACATTGCAAATATACACTGTACATTTTTTTACTACTATTACAGTAGGCAACTGTGTCTCCTAGTATAAATGTATAGTAATATTACTAGTGTACGCAAAGATGATCAATTAGACATAAGTTGTGTAAAATATTTGCAAATTAAATTGGTGAATTTACTGCTAAAACAGGGTAAAACTGAAATAAAAAAAAATCAGTTTTACTTAATATTTAAGTAAATTTACTGCTAAGGCAATCAATGTAAATACAGAACAATTTTTGCGATAAATTTAAAATTGTTTTTAAATCAATTATAATTGTATTTCGTGATAAATTTTAAAATGTAAATTTTTTTAAGTCATGCAAGACAAATTAATGCAATAGAGTATTTCAAACAAGAAAATGCCATTCAGTATTTCTCTTCAGGTAATAAAACTAATTATATAATGATCATCCAACCACCCGTGATTATAATATCGCACAAAGTTTACTGAAGCAAAACTAAAAATCTGACTTAGAAGACTTTGTTTTAAACCGGGTCGAATAATTCAATATTATAAAACTAAATTTTTTCGAATTTTGAACATTGGTTGATGGAAAGAGAGCTCAAGGATTTAATATACTAAAAAGATCAGGAATTAATATACTAAAATACAGAATTTTAGTTAATTTTTTATTGCTTTTACAAACAAAAATATAAAACTGTCCAAAATTTAAAAAAAAATGCAAATAAATTTACATGCTTTAAATCGTCGGCTGCATTCCTATGTATCCAACAGACTATTTTTTCCGAAATTGACTTTTCAATGTACTTTACTATTTTCGACTATGCTATATCCGAATTTGCAATTTAAATAAACGTATCTCTTATAGTTTTCGAAATATTTTTTTCGGATTTATCCAAACAAGCTATATTTTTCTGCTTTTTAGGCCTTCAAATTGTGCATATTTATCCAAACTACAGTTTATGTACTGGGAAGTCATACAAATTTGTATTCCTGCCTAAGTATCTAACAGACCATTTTTATTCCCAAATGCCCAAACACATATGAAGCTTTACACTATACATACTAACATTTTTTAAATATATTATTTTGATATTTCAAAATATCAAAATTATAAAACTATGTAGATAAATGCTAAAAAATTACTCAAATTTTGTTTGATTATTTTTAAATTTTTCTAGTCAAAATTTCCGTCAAATTTAAAAAATCACTTTTCTCAACATTTTGCATTTGGTCGATTAGATTATATCGGAATGCAGCCGACGAAATAGAGATGGCTCAAAAAAAAGTTAATATAAAAACAAATTAATTATGTTCAGAAGATTAAAGTTTAAGTTACCCAATTATTGTAGTTTATTCACTCACCGTGAATGTTTTATTGAATTCTGAGTCACACATTTTGAATAAATATTTTTTGAAATTGCGATGGGTTATAACATTTTAGTCTGTAATGATGGTTTTAGTTCAAATATTCCGCTAGCTTTCATTTCGAGTTTGAATACGTTATGAGATTAAAATCTCGTTTGTAGGCTTTATAGTTTATACAATAGTTTACATTTTGATTCCTGGTGTTAAACAGGTGATAGTAATTTCTTTTGATCAATGAAGTAGTAGTATGAATAGTTTCCATATTTATGTTATGTATTAGTAATATGAGTTTGAACTCCATAAGATCTTTAATTAAGAGTATATCATTATCTTTGTGAATATATATATAATATATTTTCCAAATAGCGATAATTAAATAGGCTTTTATGGCTCTATTCTGAATTATTTGTATTGCTTCCACATTTTTCTTACAAGAAGTACTCCACAATTTAATGCCGTAGCTTAGATGACTATGGAACTGTGCATAACATATTGATGTCTTCACTTTTTTTGGCAATAAATTTAAAATTTTGATATGTGATATTTCCATTTTAACTATTCGTCAATTCAAATGCTAAGGTTTAAATGATTTCATACACTTTTTCAATTTCATCATTGAAGACTTTGATGTTAATTAACAGCCCAGTTGAATTTATTAACTTATATTTACTTTTATTTAGGTTGATTTTTAATTTTTGAGCAACCATGTACTCTTCAAGATTTTTTATTCCATTGCTCATGACACTTTTTAATTCGTTATGAATCATGGCATTAAAAATAAGACAAATATCGTCTGCGAAAGGATTAATTCTGCATTTAGATCTAATATCTGTAAGTCGTTTAAAAACATTATGAAGAGCAATGGTCCAAGAATACTTCCCTGACGTACACCATATCTCTAACATCTTGCAGAGAACTTCTTTTTGATCCAATTTCTACATATTGTTGTCGATGACTATGATATGAATTGAACTAATTGTATTCAATAACTTTTATCCCAAAACTTTCCATTTTTTTAAGTAAATTTGAATGACAAACCGTGTCAAAAGCTTTTGTTAGGTCAACAAATAACGACGACAGTAAACTTCTTTTACCTTTTAAATTTCAAGCTTGAGTAATCATGTCTATTACCGCTGTTTCTGAGTTTGATTTTTTCCTTAAGCCGTACTGCTATTTTACAAGAAGATTATTTTTTTCAAGGAAATAACATAGTTGAGTGTTTATAACACTTTCAATTAATTTGTATAACATTGGAGCTAAGCAAATTGGTCTATAGTTATTAACATCTTTTTTGTTACCTTGCTTAAAAATTGGAAATATAATTTGCTATTATATTTCTGGGTCTCATTGTATTGAATGTTGAACTTAATATTTTTTAATTTCATTATTCACCTAAAATCCAATTGAAAAAGACATGCTTTGTCTCGCCAAAATACCTTCTTCTTTGTTAGTAAATATCTTCAAATGAACCGGTTTGATGATTAATATAAAAGGTTTACTTGTGAATGTTGTCTCAATAATGTGACGATTTTAAAGACAAATTTATTATTTCTTTAAAAGTAAATATGTAGGTCAATATCATATCATTTTATTTATTTATTTTTTTTTTTTTGTTTTACTCACTTTCCCTTTTGACTGTTCTCAATTCGTATATATTTTGGTTTTTTTTTTCATGTTTATTATTATTATTTTATTTTTTTTTTTTTTGCTTTTGAACATTTCACATATGCAGTGTGGTAGTGATATTTTTATTTATTCTTTTATTTTCTTTCCTTCATTTTCGTCCTTTTGCTTCACGATTTCACTTTCACTTGTAAAATTTCTTCATTGGAAAAAATATGGAGGTATTTTGTTATTGTTGTTTTTGTTTTTGGGGAAATCCTCAAGAAAAAGTCTTAATAGCACAGAATTTACAAAGCAGTTTACCACAAAATAAAAATAAAAATCAATTTGAAGTGTGAACGACCTTATTTCCATAATAAGGATATTTTTTTTCGTCTTTTTATTTTTTCATTTTATGATTATTTTTATTTAAGGATATTCTACAAATTTTACATATTTTTTTTATATTATTTTTTTTTTTATATGTTATTATACATACGTACATGTAAGAATATAAATGCAGTATATTATATATATATATATATATTTCTTTTCTTATGAAGAGAAAATGAAAGGGATAATAATATGTTAACAGAATAAAATAACTAAATAATAATAAGAAAAAGGACATGACAAACTTTTAAAAGGATATGCAAATTGTTGTGAATATGTTATGAGATTTTTAAATGATGATATTTTTAAAGCCTTTACGAAAAAGAGAACAAATCACAAACAACAAAAAAAAAAATGATTGCGGAAAGCCTGGAAATTGAGTATAATAAAATGATTTTTTTGGACAAATACTTATCTGTTATGTATAACTGTACAAATATATACATATTATAATAATATGTATGTTTGGATTTGTAGAATAATAAAAATAAAATAAAGAAATAATGTTGAGAAATTTTAATAAGGAAAAGACAGCCTTTAAATAAAATTAGGGTGTCATCCTTTTTTTCCTGGTTTGGTGTTTTTTTTTTTGTTTTTATTTTCTAAATGATAATAATAATACATTTATATGAGTGCAAATTATTGAATTTATTTGGGTAAGAATTTCATTATTGTTCTTCTTTTGTGGTTGTTTTGTTGTTTTTGTAAAGCGGAAAATAGAATAAAATCAGACAAAAAAAAATATTTCTAATATTTTGGTTTCTGTAAATTAGAGAAAATTAGTGAAATAAAGAGTGATTTTTTTTTTTTAGATTGATAGAATTTTAAATTGAAATTAAATACATATAAATTATTATTATTATTTTTTATTGAATATAATTTAAATTATACACAATAGTAAAATACAAACCCAAGCTGCCAGTGCTATCGGCTTCATATGAATTATATTTGAATACAAATTTTTAAAGATTATTTTATAACGTTTATATTATCAAAAAACTAATTGTCGTAATATGCCCACCATGACCAGGTCTAGCAAATTGCATTCGATTGTTCAAATTGTGGACCAATTTTCCAAGCAATTCATATGTTATTTTTGAAATAAGAAAAGTTAATCTGATTTCCAAAGTGTTAATTAATTGCTGTCGGATTATCAGCAGAAACTATCAGTGACTTCAAATATCTCTATAGAATATAATTCAAATGCGTTATCACGCAATTTTAGAAACCAATTTACTTGCTCATTTCGTGAAATAATGTGATGCAATTTTGCTTTCAATAAATTCATTGTTTTGATCGTTGTATACAAGAGCCACCATCTTTATGACTTCAAGGGTCTTTCAGATCAAACTGAATTAGAAAATAAATTTAATCATTTTTCATGATTTTGTAAATACCATCATTGACATTCGCTCCGGCATCAGTTTCAAACAGTGACTGTTACAGTATGTAAACCTTATCAAACAGCCCGTTTTAAAAGGCAAATTTGAACCTGGTTCGGTGGTATAGGATTTCTCCCACTCCATATACGAACATTTCGTCTGTTAACGTTACCATTTCACCACAAATGATTTCCATCACAAAACGAAATTTTGCTTAAAAAAAATGTAGTAAATTTGTAGTTAATTTCTTGTCCATTCACCAAATAAATGGCGCGAAACATATAGCCTTACAGATTGAACCAATTGAATTTAATGTGAGTATGGAAAATTTTCCAAATTCTCAATTTTTGGAAAATGGCGATGGATACTGATCAAAAAATGTCAAGTTACACCAGAAAAATCTATCAGTATAAAAATAAATCACCCTTGATATATAAGTAAATCCAAGATGAGAAGATATTTGATTTAAGTGTGATTTATAAGTATGATCTATTTAGTTTGCACATTGATAGAACAGAAGGAAATCAGAAAAAAATTCTTTCGAGAGTTTAATTAAATCCCTATACTATTTCTCTAAAACCCTTTCAAGTTTGCAAATCTTCACTGATGCTATTATTAGCTTAATTGATATGGATGAGTTGTCATACTTCTGTCTAGAACACTATTGTAGAACGTATTATATTTTCTTAAATGGAAAAAATATTACCAATACCCTCAACATCTTAATACATTTCTCCACAGCCTATTCGTTCGGATGGAAATAAAAGCAATCTAACTTCGTGAAAATTAGGGCTCAATTTCATTGAGAGTTAAGCACAAACTAGACAATAGGGGCACTTTGTGAATTGAATTAATAATTACTAAAACTGAAGCACAGCCCATGTTATGAACAATTAGACAAAAATTTAATTAAACATCCATACCCTAAACGATATTAAAATCCAAGATTTTCTGATTAGTATAGTTGTACTAGGCGGCATAGCAACTATGGCAAAGTAAGGCGTTGTTTAGGCTTAACGGGTCTGTCTATGAGCAATTATAATTATGTTTAGAGAAAGTAGGTACTATGCTGTATGCTAACTCAAATATTATATTATTTTTTGATTAAGCATATTTCTAAATTTAGGTTTACTAGAAACAAATTTTGAATCTTTATAAAAAAGTAAATTTAATTATTTCTATCTAAACAAAATGTTTTCCTGATTGGTTAGCTATAAGCACTTAAGTTCAATTTATATCATTTTAACAAAGATCAGTATTATCTTGTATCATATGCCTACTAACTAATTGAGGAAATCGACCCCAAAAATAGTTTGCTTGCACTCTTGAAAGTGTGTGTGTGTGTTATCAAAGTTTTTAGGCCTAGAATACTTATATTATAAAATTTATGGTATATTTACAAAATAATAATTTGACTAATTGCGAATTTATATATAATTTTTGTTCTATTGTGATCCAACTTTGCTTACCCTTGCTTACTCTTGAAGCATTTAATAATTTTTATTTCTCAAAATTCGAACTTTATTTTATTGTTTATTTTTATATTGCTAGCCAAAACATAGATCAGACATTCTTTTATACTTTCGTATCGTTCGTTGCCTTTTGAAAAAGAAAATAAAAGGAATATAGTTAGAGACAAGCAAAAAAGAAATAAGTAAGAGATGGATTCCGCGGGTAGTTGCGAACTATGTTATTCATGTTCAGTTTGAATTTTTGTAAATTAAACACATAAAAAACTACCCCTTCTTTGGAATGCTTGTAGTGGAATACGATTCCACATTTTGGAAGTCTTGACTATATAAACGAATCTCTATCACCAGTCTTGAAGCATGTTGGTATTTCCATGCAAGGGTGGGAATTTCCAGCCTCTCGAATACCTTCGCGGAATTGCTTAAGAGTAGGAAGTAGTGATTTAAGTTCTTCCGAGCATGTGCCTACTCCCATAAGATATCTATAAAATAGAAATAGTGCTCCAACGATAGGACCAAGTGAAGCAAGTGTTGATGAGACATTTACATCATCTATGAAGCGAATGGCACATGATTGTACTCTGTCAAGGAATCTTATAACAGTCTTTGAAATGTTAATTATACTTCGTATCTGTTAATTATACTTATATATTATATTGGATCGTATAAAGGCTTTACAGATATTAAGCAGATCTCTAGCTTAAAAAATATGCTTTACACCGACTTATGAAACAAAAACATTTCAAAATGCGACACGTTTCAAAATATCAAAAATATGGTCATTTCAGAGTATATTTTGATTTACTCGCATTCCGAGAATATTTAAGTCATCTAATCGTAGTAAATTTTCATCTTGAAGGTTGAAAATAAGTTTGAATAGCGTTATAGTTTTAGTATTTTGCAGAGACATCTCATAAGATCACAAGTTGAGCGGTGGGAAGCCGGTGAAAAGCCATATTACCGATCATGAACTGTACCATTGCTATTAAGATATTTCTTCTTGTTGGCCAAGATTTCATGTTGATCATTGTTTTGAAGAGAATGGAAGTGGAAGCGAGTTCGTAATGGTTGCTTAGCATTCTTAAAAATTCCTTTTCCCTAATTTGAAACTCAGATTAAGAAGATTACTTTATCTGTATACATTTTGGAAGTCTGTATATAAAATTGCATTTTGAATAACTAGTTCAATTCTATTCATATCTATGCTGTTTTCCAGCAATCATATGTTCGACAGAAAATGATACTAACATGAAACCTTAAATGTGAATTTATGGACCGAATTTTAATTTTACACTTATACTATCTCCTTATCGATCGTACATTTAATTCTAAATTATCTTTAGATTCTGATTAAATTGAAGGTTTTTTTTTTTTTTTTTTTTTTTAATGGCCAAAATAATGGGATAAACACCCTAGCTGCTTTCGCAGAATTTTAACCAGTTAGTAATAGTAATAGAATAAAAGAAAGTATAAAGGAAATAAATAAATAACATAAACGGAAAATAAGAAGAGAATAGATGAGAATTAGAAATAGAAAAGAAATAGTAACACAGGTTTACAGACAACTTAATAGAAATTGATTCACTCGTTTTTTGAAAACTTCCAAGTTGTATTTTTGGGGGAACACATAAGGTGGTCGAGTGTTCCATAGTTTAGAGGTTCGGTTAACGAAAGAATTTTTGTATTTCACAGTTCTGGTTCGAAGAGGCTCGACTACAAATTTGTGGGAAAGGGCTGCTCTGCGAGTATTTCGTTGGAATGGTTTTATTTTTGGCATAATACTTTTAATTTCGTCAGAATAATTACCCAATAGATATTTATAAAACAGAGTGGCTGCTCCTACATTTCGAGCGATGTTAGGTGTTGTGTAACATCTCCATCATTAATAATTTTGATGGCTCACTTTTGTACTTTATCTAAGTACTGGAGGGTACTGTTGGGTGCACCGCCCCAAATATGTGAGTTATACTCAAGTCGTGGTCGAATGTATGCCTTATATATTAGAAGAAGGTTGGATAATGTAAAATATTTTTTACTTCTACTTAAGAATCCCAAACATTTCGCGGCATCTTTTGCAATTGCAAAAATATGGTCCTGCCACGAAAGTTTGTTGTTTATCTCCATTCCAAGAATTCTTAAGGTGTCGGAGTTTTCAATATTTACATTATCAAAAAGGATGTTTGGTAATGAAGGTCTTTGCTTTGTTGATATTAGGCAGCTCTGGGTTTTTGAAGCGTTAAATTTTACCCTATTTACACTTCCCCAGGCTTGAATTTTTTGGAGATCGCTGTTTAGAGCTCGAGAGATGTTATTTCGTTCTCTATTTACCGAAGTCTGGGTCACTTCAGCAGCTTTCTCAAAAAAATACAAGGAATCAAGGGTGCTATCATCAGCAAAGCTATGTATATGATTTGAAGACGTGGATAGGAGATCATTTGTAAAGATTATAAATAATGTTGGAGAGAGAACTGAGCCTTGAGGGACACCAGCATTGATATTGAATTTTTGGGACATAAACTCATCCAAAACAATTTGTATTGAACGGTTTGAAAGGAAACTTTCAATCCACGTATTGAGTAAGTTTCCTATACCAATTGCTTTTAGTTTTTTTAGAAATGCTGCGTGCCAAACGCGATCAAAAGCTTTGGAGATATCTAAAGCGATAACTTTAGCTTCACCGTATTTTTCTATGCATTGGTGCCATTTTTCAGTCAAATTGAAGGTAAAATATTTTATGAAAATTTTTCTAGTCCCAGAATGCATTCCCAATTAAATTTCAATTAAAACAGTTTATAGATAAGTACATCAAAATTACCTTGAATTTATTTCAATACAAAATTAAATCCAATATCCAATTTTCGAAATATTAACCGACGGTTATTGATTTTTATTTTTTTAGCAATTTCAAATGTAAAAAAAGAAAATAACTTTTAAATTCTATGATAAATTTCAATTCATATTATCTTGATATTATCGATTTAATGTTTCTTGAGGGCGTTATTATACGACCCAAAAACACCCAAAAATATAAAATGAAAAATCATAATTTTTCTTACCTAAAAATAATTTATAAGAACAGATAAAAAATATAAAAACAACAGTAAAAAAAAATTATTGAAAACAATAATAAGAAAGGTTTTGTTCTATGTCCTTTTCAAAATACAATATACAAATGTGTGTAGCTACCTTCTGTATATCCTTCAAATTTGAAAATTTCAAAGAAATTTTATACTTGACAAGAAATCATTTTTTTTTAATATTTAAAAAATTTCAAGGGCATCCAACCATCATCACTGAATACTAGTTCACTTGAAGCACTGTTTCTCATTTACATTTTTTCTTTTTTTAAATTGGCTTTGTTCTTTTTTCATAAATAGACTAAGAAAACAGAATACAAATTCAAAATTTCACCACATTTTTGTCAAAATGCCAACATTATTTTTTATTTTATTATCTCCTGCAAAAACATATGAATCTTGGATTAAAAGTTATGCTGGTCCATGACCTATTTTGGATTAGGTTCAACTACTTTTTATTTCTGACATATATTACCAGGACTTCAAGGCCTTGAACAGGTTTTTATATTGATAGCACCAAAACCGATAAATGTAAACTCTATTTACAGGAAGAGCCTTTTATTTAAATGCGATGCCACAGCTCGCAAAAAATATAAATATTTTCAGGTATGACGATGGTATACAAATCGTATAATTCAGAAATTAACTTTAAGGTAATAATAACGTCTGCCAGGCGGTTGGAAGTGCAATTTTTTTATGATCAAACGGAGAAGCACAATATATTTTAAAAATTTGTGGTTTACATACAGTCTAAAAAATAAATGCGAAAATACTCAAAATTTTCGAAAATCACAAGGAAAATCACAATTTTTAGCATGACTTGACGCTATACAGGTGTTGTTTACTCATAACGATATGAACTCACGCTTTTTATTGTGTGTTATTGTCTTTTTTTTTAAACCGCCAACAAATTATTTCATAATCATTCTTCTTGTTATCCGCTGAAGACGTTAAGAAAGTTAGTGAAGTAAAATTTAGTGGAGTGAAGTAAAATTAATTAAGACCAATATAATTAGATAGTGCTAATTAGATAAAACTAAATTTAAATAGTTAAAAAAAAGATTTGATATACATTTAATAATTTTTAGGTTTTAAAATTCATTTATTTATTATACCATTTTACATATTACATACCTTAGTACATTATCATAAATTAAATTAAAAAATTTCCAAAACAAGAATGGTAAAATTACATAAATGTAAGATCATTCTGATATTCCTGAGAATATGTGATGAATGAAATAACAAGATTCATAAAATAATTAAATTATATAATTAAACAATATTAGGTTGATAATTCAGAGTACAGAAATACAAAAATAAAAATAAAAAATTAAGTATTAAAGTAATAAGGTAAAGAAAAACGTAACGCAAAAAATTTAAAAATTATAAAATAAAATACAAACTTATAGCTATTAAATATCCATATATACAATAGAAATAATTAAATTTAGTTAAACATAATTAAACATAATTGAACAAGGAAAGAAAATAAAATAGAAAAAAAGAGAAAAAATTAAAATTCGAGATAAACGATTACAACAAAATAATAAAGCCTGAGAAATAAAACTTAAAAGATATAAAAGAATTTGGTTAAGTTAGCAACAACTCAATTTGAGAGTGATCAAGATTCAATAAGTGAGATCTAAGATTTTAGATAAAAGTAATAGAAGTTCTATCCGATCTTAAAGAGAAAGGCAATGTATTGAAAATTTTGGGAGCTAAAAAGTCATAAAAGTGGCGAAAATGTGATGTATATGCTCTAGGAACATTTATTAAAAATAGGTTATTGACTCGCAGATTGTAGTGAGAGCTAAATCGATGGGCAAGATAACCTGATCTAATGAAATAAATTTTTAGTGTCTTGAATACATATAGCTGTCTAATAGGTAGTAGGTGTAAGTCTATTTTTCCTCATGATTAATCGAATACAATATTTTTGAGCAATGAGTAGGGGACGAATTTTGTTGAAGTAAGGTTTAGATGGAAGACATTTCTTATAACTTTTTTAAAGTATTTATGTAAATGAAAAGTATGCTCTGCCCAGTTTAATTTATAATCAAGAACGAGGCCAAGATACCTGAAAGATACAACACTATCAATCATAAAACATGATTCACAGAAGCGAACTTGAGTCAAAAGAGTTGTCATCTAGGGACGGAATCAATGGAAATTTTTTACAGACAGGAGAATGATAATTAACTGTTGAGCTTTCACTGGGATGATTACTTTTACCAAAGTGCATAATCTTTGTTTTACTACTGATAACTTAGCTATGTACATAAAACCATTTCCTTATGAGGTCCAGGTCATAATTTATATCACAAAAAAGATCCAAATTATTATTGTTACTGTACATGAATGCAGTGTCGTCAGCAAAGGCTGTAGGTATACCTTTAAAAGATTGTTGAAATAAGGAATTAATGAAAATTAGGAACAAGATTGGACCTAAAACAGAACCCTGAGGGACACCTACTTTTAAACTCTCAGTATCACTAAAAATACCATTCAGTTTGACTCTTTGTTTCCTATCACTAAGATAAGACTTAAACCAATTAAATATAAATCCTCTAAATCCGGCATTGTATATTTTTTTCAGCAATAAGTCATATTTTACCGTATCAAACGCTTTAGTAATGTCTATAAATAAACTACTACAAAGATTGGACTTATTTAAACCATTGTATATCTCACAACAGAATTTCAAAAGGGCGTCTTCAGTGGATCTTTTTTCCCTGAAGCCACATTGGACATCACTGAAGAAACTTGTTTTATCAAGAAATTTCAGTATTCTATATTTCATAGCCTTTTCAAAAACTTTTGAAATGGACGACAATAACGATATAGTTCTGTAGTTGTTTGGATCAGTTGAAATCCCCTTTTTGAAAATAGGAATAACTTCTGCCATTTTAAAATCAGTTGGAAAAATCCCATTATAGACACTAGTATTAAAAATATAACATAAAACATCAACAACATTCAAAGAAACCTTCTTAAGAAGAAGATTACTGGAAAGTGATTCATTTGGCCTAGAATTAGAATTTTTTAGACCGAAAAGTAGTCTATGTATTTCCAGAGACGTTATCGGCTCAAAGAAAAAGCTTTGACTCTGGAAAGTTTCTCCAATCAAACCATTGATATCAATTTCGGTATTAGAATAGATAAGTTGTTAGATAAGTTGTTTGATGATAACTGTTCAGATATCGTGACAAAATATTTATTGAAATAGTTACATAATATTTTAGGATCATTGACTATGCTAGAATTGATGTTTAAAGAATATGTGGAGGGATAACTTTCTTTGTTCAAGATAGATCAATTAAAAATAGCTTAATAACTTAATTTAATAATAAATAATTCTCAATTTAATAATAAATAAATGTATAGTATTTGTTTACATAAATATATTAAAACTTTCATATTATATTATCAATAAAAATATAAAAACTTAAGTAATAATTGTTAGTTGTTGATATATGATAGAGGATACTCTGGGCTCATCATATACCATCCTTTATATACAATTTGAAATAATTGTTTAAATATAAATCTTTGTAATATGATGAAATCATTTGGTGATTCAATAACCGCTTAATTTAGTTTAAGAATATATTAGACTATATTTTAATTTTAAGGCATTTTTTCCAATTAATATTGTTAAATTTTGCTAAATGTAGTATGTTAACAAAATAAAGTAATAAAAATGAAGAATATTATAAATAATGTGATTTACTTTTAAAAATTGAATTAAATTTTGTTTTTCTTTTAATTTGTTATTTTCTAATTTTTTTATGTCGATTTAAGAATCTGCGGTAGAGATTTAACATTCTATTAAACTCCCATATTGCATTCAAATCTTTCAAAATTTTTATAATAGAATAGAAAATCATTTAACTAAAAACCGATTTCTGTATTCTTACCAATATGGATTTCAAAAAGGTATTGGTACACAAAATGCTCTAACAGATGTAATTGATTCACTATGTGAAAATTTAGATAAATTTAAAATGGTAGCAGGCGTTTTCCTAGATATAATCGGGTTTTCAGAACAATCTCTGACAGTCATGGAGTCATATTTGAGTATGCGAGTGCAGTATGTTTGTAACAAAAATAAAAATAGTACAATGAAAAATATTAGTATGCGTGTCCCACAAAGGGTGTTCGCTAGGTCCATTACTCTTTTTAATTTTTATTAACGACATTTATAAATTACCTCTGCATGGCAAATTATTTATTTTTGCGGATGATTGTAGTATTTTTTACCCAGGTAAGACATATTAAAAGTATGATTAAACATGATTTAATCATTATAGAAGAGTTCCTTCGATTCAATAAAATTGCTCTGAATTCCTCGAAAACTAAGATGATTAATTTTAAGTCTTCTAAAATGAAAGTTGAAAAAATAAAAATCAAAATAGGTAGTAATTTTATAGAAGAAATTAATGAAATTAAGTTGCAAGCCTCATGTTAACAACTTAGTAATAAGTAGGTTAAGCTCGTTAAACGGTCTTTTGTTCAAATTTAAAAATAAGATACCTCGCGAAATAAAATTTAAAAATGTATTTTGCATTTGGTCATTCTTTATTACCTGATGGTACAAATATATGGGGATGTAATAATAATGTTCGCATTTTGCAAATAGCTCAAAATAAGTTATTAAAGAATATTTTGAACTTTCCATTATTGCTACATAGTACTTATAGATTATACTCAGATAATCGAATTCTACCTATTAAAGGAATATCTCAGTATCAGCAGATTTTGAAAATATATAAAATTATTAATAATGTTGATCACTCTAATATTACTTCTATACAGCGTCACGGTCATAATTTTAACACCAAGAACAGAAATGATATTAGGATTGTGGGTGGTCAATCTCTACTATCGTCTCAGAGAATCTCCGTATCTGGTTCAAGGTTATAAAATTCTCTGCCACGAAGAATTAAAGATTTGTCAAACATAAAGTTTTTCACAAGGGAATTAAAACAATATTTATTGGAGACCGGTTATTTGGAATTTATTACTCGAATTTTATCTTTAACGTTTTTTTTTTTTTTTTAGTGAATTTAATGGTTATTTTATTTTATTTGAATTTGATTTAGATTATATATCTGAATTAAAATTTTGTAATTATCTAACTAACTATAAATTTTTATAAATTTTATTTTTATTTTATTTGTGAATCTTATCAATTTTTTGTGGTATTTCAATTATTTCATAAACAGTAGTATACTAAATTCTGTATAAAAACTTATGTACATTAATTTTATTATAAATGTTACTTGAATTTATTGTGAAATAAGAATAAAATTTGAACTTGATTGTATATAATGCTTCAATAATGCCAATCAGGCGATGAAACAATACTAAAATGTATAATAACGAATTAATAAAAATGAAACAAAAAAAAAAAAAATGTTGTAAAACGATATAAAGTTACATTATACTCAAACTAAATAAAATGCATTGTCATACTACTACATAGAACAATATACTTTTCTAATGAAAAATTCACTCCTGAAAAGATAATTTTCACACAAAAGTTAGCGTTTTTTCACACTACTGTCAGCCATTTACTCCTATAACGAAAAATTTACTTCTAAAAAAGATGAT
Organism: Argyra leucocephala; assembly: GCA_963942445.1. NCBI lineage: Eukaryota > Metazoa > Arthropoda > Insecta > Diptera > Dolichopodidae > Argyra > Argyra leucocephala. Next base: position 39,335,956 of record OZ012678.1, on the reverse strand, counting down.
TTTTGCACTAAATTGAATGCTTTTTCGCACTATTATAGAGCAGTTTACTACTCCAATAAAAAAATCACTGTGAAATAAGGCAGTTTTCACACTAAATTGAATGGTTTTCTACTTTAAAGTGATTTACATATTTAATTACAGGAAATAACATAATTAAAAACGTAAAATTCGCTCTATATAATGAGTGAAAAAAAGCTAGTTTTATCTATCACACTATCGTCGTATTTCACTACATTTAATATTGTAATTTGAATAATCTTGGGGTGCAGAAAACAAATACATTAAACGCTTAAAAAATGAATTTGGAATATAGCACCAGGACTGCTATCATGGAATATAACATTATATTGAAAATTACTGATTCAAATGAACGAAAATGTATTTTTAGTATTACACTGAAGAAAAAAATTAGCTAAAATTGCTATTTTTTTTACATACCGTCCCCTCAATGGCAAACTCGCGAATGTGTAAATTTCACAATTTTCAGGAGGACAAAAACAAACTTTAACCTTTCGTGCAAAATCAGGTTTTATACTTTTCGCTTTGATTTTTTTGGCATAGGCTTCATTATTAATAGTTGTTTATTAATTTATTTTTCAAGTGTGAAAAATATTTGGGTAAAGCAAAGATTTACGAAAGAGACGAAAAGCAATTGCAGTTTCGTTAGTTTGCTGTTGTTAGCTTTTCAAAGTTCCTCAAAATTTCGAGTTAAATTTTTTGCATGATGTAGCGAATCTGCATATAATTTTTGAAAAACTTGAAATTAATATTTAAAAAATTAGCAAAAAGTATATAAGTAATGGAATGTAATAGAATTTATTTTGTATTGGAATAGAAAATACAAAATAAATTTTATTCCAAGACATTTTAAATAAAAATAAATAAAAACAACAATTAAAATTTTTATCTATAATAACGAATAACAAACAAAACATAACAATTCATTTTATTAAGTATAAAAGTTAAATAAGTTTATTTATGAAAGGGCTTCAATCTTAAAGCTGTTCATAATCGGATTCTTCAGAAATATCTGTTATTGCAAAAGCATCTCTTACTGAATCAGAGGGCGTCAAATTCTCATAAAATACGTGATAGACTGGAACTTGCAATTCATCGCACAGTTCTTCTAAATCCCATTGATATTGAAAAATCCAATTGATATTAAAAAACCTTATCGAATAGGCTCGTATTTGTAGTAAGTTCGAAAGGTAACCTCTCCTTTGCTTTAAACTGTATTGTATAAAAACTTGCTCATAATCAGTTAATATAATATTATAAATCAATTGCTCATTTTATATGCAATTTATCCGGGGGTGACCTTCGAATACTGAAACCAAACAAAAATTTTGAAAGGAATTTGTTGTTTTCGTCTTCTATAAAAAAACTTTCTCTGAATTATACATAGTCTATAAAATCTGTGTGTGGTAGCGAAGAAACGCTATAGGGAGATGGATTTTTCCGTGAATTTCTTATTTGCTGAACCCATTCTTCTGGAGCACACACCGGAAGTCATTTTGCCGTCATAAATTTTTTTTGATGTATTGAATCGCATTTTATGAAGCTTTTTCTTGATTCAAAATATATGTGATTTATTATTTTAACGTAACGTGTGTGTCTCTTAACTGACTCTAAACACATACACACAAATTTAGTATTTTTCTGTTGTATACTCCACAATTATCAGACATCATAAATACAGTTGCTACTTCAGGATACTGCATAATATATTTATATATGCTGGTAGAAATTTCATTGCTTCCACTTTTTCCTTCGGTCTCATCCCAGAAAAAGCATTCTACTGAAGCATCCCCCAAATTATATACCGTTAAAACATATACTGCTAGCTTTACGTAGAAAAATTGACTAGTAGCTCTCTTAGAGTTAATCAAAACGGCTTGTAAATCAAATTCAAACACCAAAAGTGTATTATCTTTTTGAGCCATTTCCTTTTGAATATTTTTTAAATTACGTGCAGCTTCTTTTCTTTTCATGTGAATGTCAAGTTGGTATTTTTCTTTAGCTGACAATTCACCTGTTTTTTGTTTGTCATTATATATATTACATAACATTTATTACAACCTTATATTATAACCTTACAGAGCTTTCGATTTTTAATTAATAATAATTTGGTAACTGAACTTGGTAAACTTAATCAATGAAAATTTCTAAAATTTTTAATCGGAATAAATTTCACTCAAACGTTTAAAATTTATAAATTTTAACTTGACATTTAATTATAACTCGATCACAATCGATCACAATTCAATTTTATAAACTGAACACCGAAAGAACACCCACAACATCTATTTATATTGTTCATTATTCTTTGCAACGTGACATTTTTCATTTCATGCTGTAACAAAATCTTTTCATTCTGGTTCTCTATTTAAAATCAACTAAACATTTTGAAACAATTTTTAAATACATAAATAAGGTCAAAGAAATAATAATAGCTATTTATTATGCATAAATAGGGATTATTGTAGAAATATTATAATAATATATTATTCTGCATTTATCTGGATGTTTGTAAGTTCGACGGAACGCTCCAACACATATACAAATTGCATATGTATACAAATGCATATATATACAAATTGCTTTGGTGCTTTTTTTTAACCCCTGTCTACCATGCTGAACCTTTGCAGGAAAAATTGATTGCATGAACTATATTTTTTTAATTTAATGTTAGTCTTCTTCGCAAATAATAAGGAAAAATAATAAATAATAATAATATAAATAAAACAAACAATTTTTTTGATTTATAATAATAAGGACTAATAGAAATTTAATCAATAGTTTAATATGGTATAATAACCAAAAGGAAAACAGCATTTAACACAAAAAAAAAACATAATTCACTCAAAGGTTATTCTTATTACTTAAAATTATACATAATAATACACATGTGTATCAGCATATTTGTATTGTATAATATTATACATTATACTACTTTATTGCTTCTACCTTTTATTTTTATCATTATTGTGTGCGTAAGTCACTTCACTCAAAAAAAATTATTTTTGTTTTTTTTTTGTTTTTTTTTTATTATTTGCTGTATCTGTTTTCTGTATGTTCTGCATGCTCCATTCCAAAAATATTATTTTATTTTCAGTGTTAAGTGTTCACTGTTCACTTCACTGTTCAGGTTCACTGTTCAATCAATAGAACTTGATAGAAGTAGAGTAGGATAATTAACTCTACTGCTACGTCGGATAATAAAACCTTGTTTTTTTTAAATTGAAAATTATTGATGAAAATGTTTTTGTATTTTTTGTAAATTTTACCAATTTAGATACAAAATTTTGAATATTTTTTTAAAAATAACACAATAACATAATAACAGTTTATTCATATAGCAAAATAAGATCCCTATACAGTATACAAAAGACAAAATTTATATGAAAATAAGATCCCATTTTTAAATTTGCTCTCCCGGAGGCCTCAATAACGCTAATACGGTATAATTTATACTAAATGGAACCCAACTAACGAATTATAACTAAATGGAAGTGAGTACGAGTATACCATACAAAAATACAAACATTTTATACAAATTTGTTGGTATGGTTGGTATAAAAAAGATTAGTGTTAGGCCAATATAAACATAAATAAAAATAAATAAAAAGTGATATAAACATAAGTACTGTAATTTCGGAATAAAGGATCTAATGAAAGAAAAAAAGAATCTAGGATTTATTTTGCTTCCGTCATTTATGACGGGTTACAAAGCTAGTATTATAATAATTAAAAGATTCGTCACTTTACTGAGTGTAGATTAAGTAAATTTTAAGTTTAAATTAAAAAGTCACAACGACAAAGACACTAATCTGACACTTTCGCTACTTTTTCAAAGTGAAAAATAGTATTTTAAAAAATAATGACAAAAGTAAATTAACCCAAAAGCACATTCGACAGTTTGTTGTAGTGATAAATGTTAGATATGTACTTTCGCCAAATTACAACAGGCAATTACATCAATTTAGAGACAAGATAGAGATTCGGGACTTTGTCACAGTAAAGAACTCAAAAAAACATGTAAAACTACAATGTCAGCTCAAATTCGCTGATTTTGCAGATTCGATAGTTTGTCCTTGAGGGGACGACCATGTACTATTTATATAGCTCATATGGGGCTAATGACGCTAAATGGCATAAAATGATATAATTTATATTAAAGAATTATGTAATTATTTCTAGTAGAAAAAGCCATCATATCCTTTGTAATATAATAAACTAGGGACTTCTGTTGAGTAATTATATTTCAAGTTGAAGTCAAATTTAAAGTTTTTAAAAAAATAGTAATTTACGTACTGACATAGACTTCGCACGATATAGCAGAAACCACTCGTGTTTAATAAAAAGTTTTGTGGTTAGTAAGTTTTATTTAGGACACATAAATACACGTCCCTCATATACTGCTTCGTTTCCCATATATTCCTTATAGTAAGTGGCATTTAGTGATAAAATTACTAAAAATAAAAAGTTTTGTTATTAAAGAGGTATGTATATATATACCTACATAATACATAATTTTAATAAAAACTATATTATTACTACAAATAACCAAAATTTAGAAACAGTTACTTAAAAATATAAAAATGAAGAATTCAAGTGATTTGTTTTTTTGTTGTTTTTATATTTTTTATTTTAGACGAATTTGTTTTTTTTTGTTTTTTTTTTTGGCATATGTACATAGATTCATTTGCAAGTCCATATGTAAATTTTAATAACTGATTTGTTTGCTTTTGTTTATTATCGAATCGAATTATATTAGAATCGAAATAAAATAAAAAGGTGTCTACTGCGCAGGACCTTAAATGCTTGTCAATTATAATTATAGATTTACCGATAATAATTAGAAACTCTTTAATGCCTAAAATCACATTCAGCTGTGCTTATATAAGGAGAATTCTAAATACAAAATATGACGAGCTCTAATGCTGAAAATCAATATTGGGTATATTACACAAGAAGGATTTATACAATAAAATAGCAACAATTTTAAGTAAATCGTACTAACACGATAAGGCTAATATTCATTAGTTGACTTATGAAAATGCGCAATTATAAAAATCAATTTCGGCTAGTATAACTTTAAGAAGCAAATAAACAAAATAGCAAAACTTGCAATGTTATCTTACAAATTTAGGTAAAAGTTATATTTTTAGAAGTTATTTCAAACATTGTAAATTTTGTTTTTTAATTTGGTATACTCTGTAATGTAATACTAGCTGAAATTGACTTTCACCATTACAAATTTTCATACATTACTTAATAAATAGTATTTTCTTGCTGGTATGATTTAGTTAAGATTATTGTAAATATAGCTATTTTGTTGTAGAAATATCATATAAATTGGGAGGAAATGCTGAATCTTTTTGATGTCACGTTCTGTTTCTGTAATTTAAAAAGTATTAACAATAATGAAACATATACATTTTATTAAAGTTTTTATATTTTAACCAAATGATATTTAAATAACCTTCATATGTAAGAACAGTTCACGAAATTTTTAAAATTTGATTCAGTTCTTAGCTAAATTTTAAAAATTACAGTGTTATCAAAATACGAACTAAAATGGAAATTAAAAAAATAATAAAATTTTATTCAAATAAGTTTTAAGTGTATTTATTTGCTTTTTTTACATCATAGATATTTAAGTCTAAAGATATTTACCTGTTATTTATATACGTTAATCTATATTATACATTTAAATATTATCATATTTTTAATTACAAGTTTTTAACTTTTTCATATTTAAAATACCTGTGAATACCTGTACATATACCGGGTTTTCCAGAGCATGCGTATCAGCTTTTTAAGAGGGGAAGGAACCGTTATTTTAAAATTTAGAAAAAAGTTTGTTAACTAAATCGAGGGTGCTCTATCGATTGGTAATATTTTCAACTTTCGGAAAGGACCGTTAATCGGTTTTTTAAGATCAAAAATAGCCGAAATTGGCCGAAATCGAGATTTTCAAATGGGAAGGGGTACTTTTTAATGCAAATTCGGATTCTACATCAAAAAATAAAAAAGTTTTGTAAAGTACATTTTTTTTTTGTTTTTTTTTTTTGTTTTTTTTTTTTGTTTAAATTTTGTAGGAACCCAACACTGAGATAAAAAATATGATAACATGAAAATCAAATTAATTTATAAAAATGATTATCATTAATTTTAGTTTACCAAAGGAAAATATTGAGCATTTTTGTTTTATTGTTATTAATTTTGAAGAAAAATACTAAGAAAACAAAAAAAAAAATCATTTAACATAATTTTCTTACTTTTTGTCGTAGAATCTGAATTTACATTAAAAAATACCCCTTCCCATTTGAAAATCTCGATTTCGGCGATTTTTGATCTTAAAAAACCGATTAGCGGTCCTTTCCGAAAGTTGAAAATATTACCAATCGATAGAGCACCCTCGATTTAGTAAACAAACTTTTTTCTAAATTTTAAAATAACGGCTCCTTCCCCTCTTAAAAACCTGATACGCATGCTCTGAAACACCCGGTATATATACATAAAATTGTTGTAATTACAAAAAAAAAAAAAACGCAGAAATAATTCAATTACAAATAACTTAAAAATATACTTCTGTCGTTGTACTGAAAACGTGAAAACGTGAAACACTGAAAAACGTGTTTTTTGTCGAGCGAGCAATACCTTTGAGGATTTTGTGTTGTGCACTTCGAATCGCATAGATCACAGATGGAACTAATGGTAAATAATCTAAATTTTTGTGATTTTCTTCTTTTAATTTATTTTTCTTGTTTTTTTACTTAATTTTTCTTTTTTTAATTTATTTTGTTTTTTTACTTAACTTTTTTGTTTTATATTTTATTTTGATTTTTTAAGCATTATTATTTATTTTCTTTTTTCTATTTTAAAAAATTCACATCTATAAATTATAGTCAAGGTTAATGTGTATCTAAAACTTCATGCGTTATTTGGATAACCTAACCAAACTATTTCATAACAATTAGCTTAAGTATTATTTTTGAATGTAAATTATAAATCTTATTAGTTCATATACTATTTTGATTTAATCATTTAATTAATACTTTTATTATGATTATTAGATATTATTGGACTACACTATATTCAATTATTTATTTAACTAAATAAATTAGTTATTAATCACTTAATTCAACTTTTTATAACATGAGCAAATCAATCAAAAGATATCTATCTACTGAAATAGTTAACAAAAGTGCATTATTCTGTATTCACTAAAATCTTTTCTTTCACACAAATTCATATTGTGTGGATTTGCTGAAAAATTGTAAAAAATCGTCCGTAAGAATTTTATATGCAAAAGAGAGACAACAAATACTAAAAGCTAATTTTTGGTAAATATTGCTATGTGGCTTTAGAAAGATAATTAAAAACCGCAATTAAGCGTATCTAACAATTTATTTCAAATTAGGCAAAGTTTAAATAAATACTTTTGTAATTTTTGTTATGTGCCCAAATCAAATATAAATAATCTACATAGAAAATTTGAAATGCTGATGCTTTATAAAAATATCAGTATGTGAAAATTAAAATTACTAAAATTGTAATATAAAATAACAAATATTTTTAGTTAATATAGCTAAACTTTTTAAATTCAATGAAAAATTTGTTATATATATATATTTAATTTTCTTTTAAAACATTATAAATGGTACTATTTTTTTTATAAAGAAAAATGTTATGTTACATATAATATTATGCATTTAACTTTTTGTAATAAATTTTATTACAAGTTAACAGTGCACAATACATTTGAAGTGAATAATTTAGTATTTTTGCCATAATTACCATCACAAAACTTTATTTTTATACAGTCATGTTTTTTAGCAAATTTAGCATTCAGCTTTTTTTTTCAGTGCACACACACACCACGTGTACACTTTATTACTTGTTGAATTTTCCCTCTGAGCTAGACGAATTTCAAATAAATATAATATGAATATAATTTTCACTGGAATATTCTAAAAAACGGATTTTTAGTTTCTTTTTAAATAGAAAATTATAAAAATCTCAAGAGAATTATTTTCCTTTTTTTTTTTTTTTCAATAAATTTATCAAATAAAGGACCAAAAAGTTATTATTTTTATATTTTTTGTTTCTAAAGTAATTCTAAGAAATTTGTACATTGTTGAGTAACAATTGGTCTCCTTAAATTACAATAATAAAAAAAAAAAAAAAAAATGAAAATATAAAAATAAATATTCTCAACTCATCTGATTTTATTTTTGATATTAAAATACATACTTGCATACATGTACAAATATTATTTATGCCAACATTCAACAAAATAATTCCGAGATTTTCTGAAAAACAAACAAAAAACAAAAATCCATTCTGAAAAGTAAAAAACAAAAAAAAAAAAAAAACATGTCTACAAATGTAAGCCACCCACAGATTTTATTTTTTCTCGTTCATAATATTTTGCGTTATTTTTGACAGTGGACGCCACCCTAAATCAATACTATTCGATATAGTCAAGTTTATTTATGTGAGGATAGGTCAAGGTGTATTCGTATACTGTCATGCTATTGTCATGAAGGGCAAATAATTCACAAACATTATAAGAATCCTGTGAATTCTAATGAAGAGACCTAAATATTTTCTGAGAACAATTTTTTTATTTTTTTGTTTTATTTTGTTTAATTATTTTTTTTTTAATGATCATAAATAAAGCTTATTGTCTATATTTTTTTTTCTTAAATTCTATGATTTAAAAGAGGAGTCCCTTGGTAATTTTAATCCATATTACCTTGAAAATTTGGCGAATAGGTGTGGTATAGAAGTTGTACTTAAGCTGAAGATAAGCTACATGTGTTATCAAAAACAGTCGCACATAGTTTGAAAAAAAAGAAGTACTATCCCTTTTTAAGCAATGGAAGTATAGCCATAAGTTCTTAAAAACGTAGTCGTTAATTCCTCAAAGCACACAGTTTGAAAAGGAGGAAGTAATATCTCTTGTTAAGTCTTGGAAGTATACCCACAACTACTTAAAAATGCAGTCGTTAATTACTCAGAACACACAGTTTAAAAAGGAGGAAATATCTCTTGTTAAGCTTTGGAAAAAGTACACACCACAAATGTTTAAAAACGAAGTCGTTAATCAGTCAGAGCCCATAGTTTGAAAAGGAGGAAAAAGCCTTGTTAAGCATTGTACTATATCCATAATTACTTAAAAACGAACCCGTTGATTGCTTACAGCAAACAGTTTGAAAAGTAGGAATTACAATTTCTTGGCAAGATCTCAAGGGTAAAACAAAAGTTAGAAAACCACGGATGCATTTAATACGATCGATTAGCAAAATTTAAAGAATTTAACACAGAGAAACTTTATTGAAGACACAATGTACTCCCAAAGAGAGCGGACCAATCATTTTCCGTTTGTTCAATTAAGAATTGAATTTCTTCCGATTTGGTCTTATTGTCATCTGTATACTAATTAAATTACATTAAATAAAAAAAACATATTTGTAATTACTGTACTGTATTAAAATTATGGTGTTATACAGAAGCAGGAACTTGGGTTGATTATAATCTATTCCCACAGTTCAATTTCAAAGTTTTAAATTTTATAGCTAATTTTATGAACCAGATCGGTCATATTAACACAGCAGTTACATAAATATATTTGATCAGGTACATTAAATTCAGGTTGAAGTGGCTTTTTCCATTGCTTTTGGAAAAAACAATTGGTGCTAAATTGTACCGTTTTAATGAATTTTGATCACACGTTTGTTTTTGGATGATATGTCGTTTAGGCAGAATATTAGGGCCAACTTTTATGTTCGAGAAAGTTAAGCAGAGATTTAAGCAAGCTACTCAGCTAGATATCCTAAAATACTGTTCGGGAAAGTTTTACTTAGAATTCGGAGTCTAGCTCAGTTTATGCAATTTCAAAGGATATATTCATGAATGTCCATAACTCATGAAATCAAAATCGTCTACATCGTTGCAGCTGCAAAGAAATGCCTTATAGTTTAACTAGATGATTTTCTATCGACCACGAATTTTTCAATTACAATCAAATATTAAAATAAGTGTGGGCATCAAATATGGGATTGCGCTAAACAACTTCATAGACAAACTATCCAAACGTTATAAAAGATAGTGTTGCAAAGTATTGGTATTGATTGCAATCGTGATATTTATAGAAATATCAAGGTCCCATAAAAGGTGAAATCAAAAAACTAGCTGTACGCTACAAAATACGTCTTAGATATCATATTTTGGACAAAATACATTACAGTTCTATTTTTCACCTGCATTTAACTTAACCTGTAATAAAAAAAGAGATTACTAGTCTGTCAATAAGAAACTATAATTTAAAGAAAAATAATGAAAAATTGATTGTTGTTCGTTATAACAGAAATATAGAATTCTTTTAAATACTCTTAAGTCCTGCACTCAAGTCAAGTTGTTAATAAAAAAATATTCAAACCATCCTGCATGTCAATGTCAAAATCTCAATGTAGAAATATTACGCTTAGCTGATATTCAGAACTTTTCTAGTCGGCTTAAACGAACAAAACCGTTTGAACTGTAGCGTTAGCCTAATAAATTCCTTTATCTCTCAATAATTCTTAATGCCCATGATTATACGAGACAGAAATCTGTCGCAGAAATTTACCTTCATGTTCATATATAAAAAAAAACTGTTAGATATCTGCCATTGTTGCTGTCAGATTATTGACATATCAAGATGGCCGGAATTGTAATTATTGACAAAGAAATAAAATTTTTATGCATTATTCTAGTGTCAATCCAACGTTATTATTATTTGTATAATTTACATTTTTTTATTTAATTAATATTCGATCCGAGAATTACGTTGTCAACAACAATTTCCTTATATTTTGTGAATAAAAAATAATAAAAATATTTTGACACTGACATATTCTCAGAAAAAAAATTTAAACGTCAAAAATCTACTAGAAATTTAAAATTTTGGTAGATTTGCTTACCCCTTACCGATATCACCCCTCACATATGAGTTTTGGTAGATTTCTACCCCTTTTCTACTCGTATAAGCATGCATAATGGGATATTGATTGGTCAAACATATCTGAAGTAATAGAGCAGGCCTGGCCAACCCAAATCGCTCTGGAGGCCGACTTTCTGATCCAAAATTGAATATTCATATTCAAGAACATTTTTTATTAAACCGCTATTATTTCAGTACATACTTAAATATAGATATAATATTTATTAATGTGATATTCGTTTTACCTTGCGATCTCTCAATGTTTTTAAATCTACATCAATTTTGGTAGTTGCACATTTTAATTGATTTTCAAGATTTTCGTCTGTTAATGAAGCGCGAAATTTAGATATATTAAATTATAATATAGATCCGAAGGTGCTTACAGTTTTTTGAGCAAATAATCTTAAGTTAGGATAATTTTCCGCTGTTATATTCGTGTTGTAAAAATCAATTTTTCATGTCGTTGTATGAATCTGCTTCAACTCATTGTTGCACCGCAAATTAAGTATTTTCATCTGTAAAGCTTCTGGAACGATGGAAACGTCCACTTGAAATGGAGAAGAAAGTATCTCAAACATTTTGTCATATTTCGTAAATTCTATCTGAACTTAAGAAAATTTCATCTGAACGTTTTCCAATTTCATCAGTATACTTCGCAAAATTAGGATTTGCTGCTGTTAAATTCTTTTAATGACGGACAATGGTGAAGATTGCTATTTCTAAGTTGGCTCTCAAATAAAATTAGCTTGATTTGGAATGCTTTTAAGAATTTCCAATGTAATAATTAACATATTTAAAAATTAAGACCTAGCAAAAAACTGTCTGGTCGTATAGAGAAAATTTAATATTCACATGGTTTAATGATTAGTTTTTTTGCTTTAATTGACTTACACATTTAAATATACCCATATTTTTTTTTTCTCCTATTACTCCGCGTGGTAGCATAGGGCTTCGATAGTGAACCTCCATTCCTCTCTGTTGAGTACTACTTTCTTAATATCGTCCCAGGTATAATTGTGGATTGTTAATTCTTGATCGATTGTGCGTCTCCATGTGTTGTATGGTCTGCCGGGTCTCCTTTGTCCTTGTGGATTCCACTCTAGAGCTCTTCTTGCTATATCACTTTCTGATTTCCTTAGTGTCTGACCTATCCATTTCCATTTTTTCCTATTTATCTGTCTGTTGATAGGTTCTTCTCCAGTTATCATCCATAAATCCTCTTTGCTAATTCTTGCCGGCCAGAATATTCTGCATATAATTCTCAAGCACTTGTTGATGAATACTTGTAGCTTCTGTTTGATTCTGACCGAAGTGAGCCATGTTTCACTGCCATATATTAATAATGTTGACTTAACACATGCTCTGAATATTGTTAGCTTTGTTGTTCTCGATATTTGGTTGCTCCGCCATATCTTCATTAGGCTCCCAAATGTTGTTCTTGCCTTACTTATACGGCTGTTGACATCTTCTGTTTTTTTTTTTTTTTTTTTTTTTTTTTACACTCTACAGTAACTTAGGTAGAATCACCTTTTCGTGCTTAATTAAGTACGGTACTGCAATTTTACACTACAATATCTACCATATTTCGAGTATTTATTTAACAAATTACTGGCTTATCTACTCATTAAATGTGGAAAACTACTGCTATTATCAGGAACTAAGCCTTCTTAAATAGAATAGTTTCATTTTTATTTAATTTGTTACCAGATTATACTCTCAATTATTTTTTGCCATTTATTATATCCCAATGACAAAGGGTACTGGACCAGGTCGAAAAATCCATAAAGCATTTTTTTTTTTTGTTTTGCTTCATCGGGAATCGAACCTGGGACCTTTCGGTTGAAAGGCAGGCGCTCTACCTAGTGCGCCACCCAACGTGTTGTACCTTCTCTTGATGTTATGATACTCCCCAGGTAGTTGAATTCTTCTACGTATTCTATCTGTTGTCCACTCACTGTTATTGGCTCACTATCACTGTTGTTTGTCCTCATTGCCTTGGTTTTCTCGATACTTAATTCCAGTCCCGATTTCTTTGCTTCTTCCTGTAATCTGTTGACTTTGTTCTGTAGGTCCCTTTGATTCCTTGATATGAGGCAAACTTCATCTGCGTAATCTAAGTCTTCTAAGTTGCCGAAGAGATCCCATTCTATTCCGTTTGTTCCAGTGCACACTTTTCTTAGAATGTCGTCTAGTATTGTGTTGCAGAGAAGTGGAGATAGTGGACATCCTTGTCTAACTCCTATATTGGTGTAGAATGGATCACTGATGTTACCCATATACCCATATACAAATTAATTATTATTATTTTTTCAGCTACATAGCTTTTAATGCGACAATAAATATTCCATTATTTGCTATTTGAATTCCAAAATACAATTAATAACTTTTAGCTTCTCCGGTAGATTATTAAAGGCATTCAAGCAAATATATATAAACAATTATTTTTTTGGTTATTAGTTTTAAATAGAGTAAGATAGAAGTTTGTTTTGTTACGTGTATTGTGGCTGTGTATATCAATTCTTCGATTGATTATGAAATTATATTTAATTAATTGTTTCCTATTTTAAAGGCTATCATGTACAATTCTTTTCTACAAATATTATCAAAACTATAGAATTTAGAGGAGTACAACAAATTGGTTGGATGGCGATTTGTAAATCCATAAATTATTTTTATGGCTTTCTTATGTTGGATATCTAACATTTTTAGATGGATTTGAGAGCACCTGCTCCAAATTGGATTAAGGTAGGTAAGGTTAGACAGTATGAAAGAAGCGTATATTGCATACAGAGTTTCCGTTTTAAAAAAAATTTTCAATCTCCTTAAAATAAAAATATAGCGCCAAATCTTGTTTGAAATTAGTTCAACGTTCATATTCCATCTTAACTTACTATCTATTAAGAGGCCTAAGTAATTAAAATATTTCAATATTTCTATAGTTTTATGACCGAGTATAAAATTTGAGGACAGGAAATTCTTGTTCTCAAATAGGAGAATCTTTGTTTTCTTAATATTTAGGGATAATCTATTCTTTACCAACCATTCTTCAATTGTGACTAGATCCTCTCTTATACCATCTCTTCACTCCTACTATAGTAATATTTTTGAATTATGCATTTAAATTTTCTACTTATGAATTAAAAAAGGAATATATGCACGGATAAAGATTTTTTTTTGCAAAACAGGGAGATAACGGTTTTTTATCTTTCAAACCAAGTGATAAATATATTTTTTTACTAACATTTTTTTTGTGATAAATTCTGTAAAAAAAATTTTTACAGAGAATAAATATCATGCAACGGGCCACATCAAAATACCCAAAGGGCTTGGCCACACCTGTAATAGAGTAATAAAATTTAATTAAAGATTAGCCAACAATACTAGTTTTAATACTAATGAAAGTATAGGAGTTTTGAATGCGTTAAAGTTAGCACATTTCTTCACTTATTACTCTCCAGATAAAATAGAGTTGTAGATAAACGTTCTTTTGATGATTTCCTTCTATGTGAAATAGTTACTTATATTTATTTAATAATTTTTTTTCAGAAATCTCTACTATAGTTATTTATATATTATTTAATTCGTAAGAAATCTTTTAATTAATACACACATAATGTACATTAATAACTATTCATGTAAAGCAAATTCAAATTTATTTTTAACTTTTTTAATTAACTTTTCTGTCATATTATTATTTACCTATACTTATTTAAAATGACAAACTCTTCTGACGATTTACATGATGGACAAGAAAAATTTCAAATAAATAATAATGCATATAATATTCTCTTTTTTACATAAATATATTATACATATTAATATTAATATATAATTATGTATGTTTGTATTCGAATAAGGTCCCTAATAAATCCAAAAACTGCACCTTAATGTAAAAATATGAAAGAAGAAAAATCGAAATATTTTTGTTTTTATTTTGTTTTTGTTTTGATCCAAATGTCAAAAGTTAAACACATAATCGTAAATCATTCCATCTCAACTAACACTTACATATCATATAAGTGAATCATGAATCATGGATCTTTAAAATTAAATTATTTAATTTAGAAAAATAATTGGTCGGCATCTAACTATCTAATTATGTCGTTAAATTTTTACAGCTGGTTTTAAATTCAGAGCAGAGTAAATATAAATCTAATATGTTGCTAACAATATTAGTTATTCGTTAATCAGGGTTCCATTATTTAACTTTTTTTCTATTCCGTGTATAAACTAGCTTGTATTACAAGTTATTTAAGTTCAAATATAATGTATAAAAACTGAAAAGAACATATAAATAGAGTTTGCAAAATATCCGGTAATTCAGTATCCGCGAATACCGGTTTTTCATTCTTCGAAAACCGCAGTTAACCACGGATACGTATATTTTAAAAATAATTAAAATAGTTAAAATAAAATAACATACTTAAAAAATTTTATTAATTTTTTATGATTTATGTAAAAATATTTTAAAAAAACTAAACAATTTAAGGAATAATTCATTAAACGGGTACGTAGTTTACCGCAAAAGTCGGAGGAAATAGGGAACGTTCTTTCAGATTTGGTTGATAATGGTTTTATTGTTTTTAACGCTTCAAATAATTTTTGGAGTTTTTCAGGCGATGGTGTTATAGAGTTATTTGAGAGACATGATAGTGTATCGATAATGGTTTCTCGTTCTTTAATTATTGTGTAGTACTGATCTCGTCATTACATTCATCTAAACTTATGCATCTAAATTTTTGTACGATGAATTTTCGTTCCTTTTGCTCTTAATAAATTACCATCTTGTCTCACTAGTGTTTCAACATCAGTTTTATTGCATTCATTAAGCTAGAAATTTTTTTTTAAATCTATTCCAGATACTAGATGAATTGCATTGAATTCAATTTTTTTATATTCGATAACCGCGACTTTTTATGGTGGAATACCAAATACGGATATGAGGTCGGATATTCGCGGATATCAGGTACGGATTATCCGTACCGTCAAACTCTAACAAAATCGAAATTTTAATAAAATAAAATTTGCCAAATTACAGAATAAGTTTTAACTTATATAATTGCTATTAATATACATTTAATTTAATATACAAAGTCATGCTAAACTAGTTTAAAATCATTTATATTTACCTCGAAGTAATCATAGCAGACATGTTTAAAATGAGCATCTCTTCTAACACAACTTGCACCATTAAATCAATTAAACTAAGTCAATATCGTAGTAAATCTCATAGATCATAACCGTAACTCATTATCATAAAAAGTACATATAGGTTTACTTATCATCATTTTATAGCGCTACAGCTCTGGGTGAATGTTGACCTTCATGATAATACTCCTCCAAAAGTGTGTCGATCTTGTGCCGTTTGTTTCCAATTTAGGAATTGTTGAACATTATTTTGAACATTGTCTCCGATCTTCTCTCCGACCACAATTACTGTCGGGCTTTCTATGTAATACCACTGCTGCTTGTTTTCGAGTTTCATGCATTCGATCTTAGCCAACCCATCAAAGGCCTAAAACCTTACAGTGTCTTCATTTTTTATTATATTATCAATTTCTCTGTTATTTCTAATTTTTTATTCTCAATCATTCTCCAATATTTTTGAGCGAAATATTTTTCGGAGAACTTTCATAGACTCACTATTGATCAATGAATTTTTTTGCAATAAGCAAATTTTGGGCTACAAGAGAACACTTTCTCTACTTTTCAATTGACTGTGACGTAGTTCAAAGTAAACCGATTTTAATGGTAGTACCGGGTAGAGTTTTCGCCATGAAATTTTACTCGGCATGAAACAATGGGGTAAATGCCATTCTATTCTGTATTTCTGTGCGCTTATAGTTTTTTGATTTTTTGACAAAATTCTTTTATGCCACTTCCCCGTTAAATCTGTTTTCTTTTACTTACAAATAACTTTTATAAATTTTTGAAAAAAAAAATATTATATTTTATATTACATTTACATTATGTCCACCAACGTCATGAATAATTAGTTAGCGTATATTAACGGTAAATCGGAAAGTATTAACAAACTATTTACGAGTACAAGTTTGCCAAATAACTGTATTCTGAGATAGTTTACTCCCAATATAGTCAATTTTGTGTTAACATAGAATCTAAGACAAATTTGTTGCTGAATTTTATTTTGAAACTATATTTTGGAGGTCTGGCTCTTCTATTACCCCAACTGCAAATGGGCTTATTTTTAATCGCCCGTAACCATCTGAATCCCTACGGATGCCTAATTTAATAATCATACTAGTTTTTTCTCAATGGTGGATGCCTAATTCTTGATATGAAGATTAGAAGACTTGGAATACACGAATGACATTGCCCTTCTCGCATATACACACAACGGCATGTAGGACAAAATTAGAAGTTTGGAACAAAATATATTAGAAGTTTATTTGAATGTCTAAGAATTAACGCAAGAAATGGTATACCCCCGTCCGTACAATCAACAATTAATTAATAGAAGATGTCACCGAATTCTGTTACCTCAGTAGTAAAATTACTACAAGTAGAGGCACTAAGGAAGGTATGGAAAATCGAGTAAAATTAGCCAGAATAAGTTTCCAAATATTCAGACATTAAAGGAAAGACAAAGGTCTTCACTAACAAATGCTTGCTCATAATATGCAAAATATTTTGGCTCAGAATAATTAAAAACAATGAATTCCGGGAAATTGTCAAACATGAATCAATAAGCACACAATATAGCAAGCAAAATATAGCAAGACATTGCATTGGATTGGAATCCGCAATTAAGATAAAAAAGTAAGAGGTAAACCGAGATATATATATCAGTTCATAAAGAAATAGAGATTAACAATAGAACATGAGGCAAAAATAAATTACTAGCGTAGAACGGAGTCAGATGGAAGAGCTATTATGAATTAGGAAAACAAAATTATGGATAATTATTATTGTTTGAAAAATACTGTCGAATATAGATAATGTGAACACCAAAAATAATCAAATTGTGAAAAAGTTAACTCCTTTTACAGTAGCAAATAGAATTCGATAAATTATTCAAACTCCAGATGTTAGTTAGTTTTTCAAAATATCAGAATTTGGCAGCGTTATTAACCAAATCGAATTTTTTTTTATTATTTGAGTGCAGTTGAGCTTTCTACGAACTGCAAAATAATATAAAAAGCAATTTTCAATTTGATATTATGAATAAAAGCTTACTAATAATTTGCTTCTGTGACAGTAAACCTTTACTTAGAAAAAAAAAAATATTCGTTTTATAGAGAAGGTTCACTGTGAAGGTTCATTTTGGTTTGTTTTTTTTTTAAATAATTTTAATGAAAACGAAAGTTTGAACGGATTTAAGTTTTCTGTATTATATACATAGGTACATATATGTTGAGAATTTCATGCTTCCATACGCACCAAATATGTGTATATATATATATATATTCAAAAATGGGATATTATACATATATATATATGGTCTTATTTCAAATGATTTTCCTTTATAAGACTCTTTCAAGATTCAAGAGAGTACAGAAATGAAAGATAAAGTACGAAGATATAATATAAGATTTTTTTTTATATGTACTTAAATATCCAAAGTCAATTGTGTATGTATATACATAGATTTATATAAATAATATGAATATGTGTATTATGCGTTCAAGGACTTTTACTTCTTTTTTTTATTTTCTTTTTTCCTTTCTTTTGAATTAAATATAATTTTCCAAATTACCAACTAGAAAAAAAAAATTATTTTCATCTTTGCTTATTATCTTCTTAGAAGAAAATCCTCTTGTTGAAAAGAAATTTACCATATTATATATAATTTATATGTACTTTGTATGCATGTGTGTTTGCTTGTATGCATGTGTAAATATTATATGAAATTTTCTTAGAATTGCAATAATATATTATTATTATATATGTAGCTAACTATTCATATAGAGCATGTGTGTTTGTATGAATATATTTAATGTGGGAGTTTATTTAAAATACATACATACATATATGTATATATGAAAATAAAAGAAATATCCTTGTAGAAATTTTGATTTTTTTTTTTCTATTTTTTATTTTCTGAAAATTACAAATTTTATACATTATGTATTTATATATAATATGTATTTTGTGCTTGTATGTTAATATTATATATTTTATATATAAATATGTACACAAATTTATAGACGATTATTGGAATTAGGATAAAATCAAGACAAAAAACAAAAAAAAAAAAAATAGAGAAATTGAAGCGAGAAAGGAAAAAGTTGATCCAGATCAACAAGTATGCATGCCGAAGTCTTAAATAAATTTGTTAATATACTGGGATATTTGTTCTATTTTTCATATATGATTCTATATGGTACATAATAATAATGTAATACATATTTTTGTTGGAACATAAATAATATGTGTACATATATATATTATATAAATAGCCAAGGAGTCAAGCAAAAAAAAAAAAAAAAAAAAATAATTTAAAGGAAGCAACAAGAGAGAATTTCGGAGAAGTAAAAAAAGAAAAGTTATTTCGATTTCTTAGTTTAATTTTTATTCTATGTTTTTGGTTTGTTGTTTTTACTTATTATATGTCCTTTGGTTGTATAGTTTTGTTGTATTTTTCCTTTTATTTTGAATTTTGTTTTTATTCAACTTTTTTTTTTTTTTTAGTTTGTTTTTTTCTTTCTTTGCTTATCATGTTCTTGGTATGTAAATTTAGTGTATGTATGTTATTTTGTATTTTACTTATTTTTTTTTTTATATATTTTGTTTTTTGTTTTGGAAATCTCAGAAATTATGTTAGTTATATTTCTGTATATTTCTTTTTTTTTGTTTTGTTTTGGATTTTTTTTTTGTCATATCCGGTAAAAGGATATCCTGTGGATTACCAAAAAAGAGTGGGAAAATAAAAATTATGTACTCGAAGAAAAAAAAAAAATGTTTTCAATTTTGTACATTTTTGTGTTTTTGTCGTTTTTATGGTTTTGGAGGATTTTATTTTAAGAAAGTAATTTTGTTTGTTGGAATTATTATAGAAGGGTAGGTAGTGAAAGAAAGGAAATTATGGAGAATTGGAAGATAGGTATTTTATTATAGATATATATTTATTTTTGTAAAATTAAACTCAATTATGATTTTATAAGGTTGTGCATATTATTATACAATTATTAAAAATATTTTTAAAAAAGTTTTTTCTCAGAAATTCGAATATTAATATTTTGTAAAATTTTGTAAAATTTTTCGGAAACAGGTTAACACCTTGAAATTTAATAACTTGAAAAGTGTATTTTTCAGAATAATGCACACGTGCCTACTTGAAAAATAAAACAAAAAAAAAAAATTAAAATATTTTTTGTTACATAGGATTTTTTTTGTGCTCATTTAAATTTATTTAAAAAAAAAAATTTTCTTGAAAGTTATGACAACTATTTTCACCTGTTGTCGTCGGGATTTTGTAGCCTTTTCCGACTCCTGTTAAAATTAATAATAAAATTGTAACTCAAGAAAGTGATGGTCAGGTAAAAAGTATGTAAAAAATACTAAGATAATTTTAAGTGTAATGTAATAACTTAGAGTAATCGTAATGAGTTCAACAAGTTAGTTTATAAGTTATAATTTGAATTATTTTTTTTGTTAATTTTTTGTATGATTTAAGATAGAAATAAGTTGGATATTACAAATAAATAAAAAAAAAAAAATTGCACCTGTTGTACTGTTGGTCGTAATTTGTTGTTCCGAATTTTTGTCTATTTATTTTCTTTTTATAGTCTTTTCTTATTTGCTCAATTTATTTTTTTTAATTTATTATCTATATCCCTTTTTTTATGTTTGTATATTATTGATGTGTGTGTGTGTGGTAATCTAAACATACATTTGCGTATTTTGGTATTTTTCGTAAACGTCAACAATTTGACGATAATTTGTTTGTAGACTTTTGCATTTGATTTTAGCATCAATGATTTTAGAAATTATTTGCATTGTCATAGACGTTAATGAAAAGTAATTTTGACGATTTGTTTTCGAAATTTTTTTTTGGAAATTAGTTTGAAAACACATTTGAAAAAAATTATTTAACGATAAAAGGATTTTAAATAATTTAAACAATTATTAAATTAAAATAAAAAATATTATTAAAAAAATTGTAATAAAGCAAATTGAGAGGTTGGCAGTTGAATAGTACGTATAGTGTACATTTATTTATTTCTTATTTAAATCAAACAGATTACAATTAAGTCTTAAATCACAAATTATTTAAGTTCTAAAATATAAACACCGGGACACAATTTACTAAAGTCATGTTACGCGCACGACTTTTTGAAATATTGTGAAATATTTTTAAATTGTTTCTTCTAAAATTTCATGAAATGCAAAAGACGGGTATTTTCCGAACAAAATGTAAATGTAAAAACGAAAAAAAGTCTTCAAACTCCGTGTACATTTTAAAATAAGTTTAAAAACACTATTTCGTACAATTCTATTAGTACCCAATGTACAAAATTTTGTTCACTAAATTTTATTAATAAATTGAGCAATACGTATTAAAGAGGATGAGTGTATTTTTATGATTTTATATTGAAAAATATGAAAAAAAGGTTAAAAAAACGTGCATATGGATACAGTTTGACTAACCCTTTAAAAAATACTTTGATTTAAACAGTAAAATTTTTTCACCATATATCCTAGGTTTGTTACGTGTCAATATAATTTCTATATAACTATTAAAATATTATAAAATAATATGTTTTATGCATTGTAGAACATGACAAAAGAAGCTTACACACATTTACATGACTAAAATAAATAAAACTATAATATAGTTCAATATTAAGTTCATCTAAAGTTGCTGTACAAAATTTTGTACAAAATGATTGAAAGGGTTAAATTAAAAAAAAAACAAATAAAATAAAAGAATATTTAACAAATTTATTCTAAACTAAAGTACTCTACAATTTATAAAATGAAAATAGAAGGTAATGGGAAGACTAGAACTACATGTTAACCAATGGTTATTGATGTGTGATGATAAAATGTGATGATAAGAGAATGTTTTTTTGTAATTATATATCTGTTCTATTAAATCTCGAACTCAAATATTCAATTTCAAGAAAATTGTAGCAATAAATCTTTTTTAATTTGACTACCACTTAGTGAAAAATCATTATAGCTTTATAAACATCAATTTTTTCGATGATAAAGGGCATTAAAAATGTTCTCTGAGCGAAAGCGTGTACTAGTATTGATATGGGCATTTGGCGATTTTTATAAGCAGGTAGAATAAGAGGGTCAGCCCATGGCAGTCTACGTAACGCATACCTCAAAAATCTTTTCTGAATTGCCTCATTACCATCAACATGAATATTATAGTGTGGTGTATATGATATTCCCCCTTATCTTCAGTACTGAAAAAAAATAAGACTCTAAGTATTTAACAAAAATAAATTTCAAAATATTTATCTCAATATTCTATTTCAGTCATTTTAAATGGTGACATGTCATATAAGTCCCAGAGTCATAGTACCCATTGGGACTTATGTCTCATTTTTAAATCATTACGTCATTTCAGTCATTTTTAACGTCATTTCAGCTTAAGTAGAACGTTAGTAAATTTTTTACAAAACTGAAACTTAAGTTAACTTAAGTATGGCTAGTTAGACGGACAGCTGCCAAATCGAATGTCATTTGATTGAAACGTAGCTTAAGTTATCAGCTTAAGTTGAACGATAAGTAAATTTTTTAACAAAACTGAAATTTAGCAAACTTAATTAGGGCTAGATAGGCCAACAACTGCCATATAAATTCTAACATCCTTCAAAAATATTTCAAAAACCAAAGGTGTTACAGACTTAAAAATTGCACATAACTATATAATTTGTTAAAATTTACGAATACGTGATTTATTTATTTCCAACATTCTGATTGTTCAAAAATTGCCTGTTCATATCCAGAGAAACGAACGAAAGGTGATGCAATACGTGCATGTCTTCCATGTTATGGCACAAAAAAAAAAAAAATGCAAGACAAAATTGTGTAATAAAAGTAATTCTTATCTATATTAGCTAGAAACTTACTACAGTTTGCTGAAAAAATAACTTTTGAAGATATAAATAGTAAAGATATAGTGATGCATTTATTTATTTTAACAGTTGATCCTACAGATAAATCTGCAGGCCATTATTAAATTTTATTAATTATTTTGTATATTTTTTTGATATTATATATTTATATTATTTTTTTTTTATTAAGTGATGCATTTTATTTTTATCTTTTTGACAGGAGAAACCTTAGGGGAAATACCTATTTATAATTAAAAAATATACGGTACTAGTATAAGTCGAGTACAAACACTGAAGAAGTTGGCAAGTAGTTGAGGTATTTGTAAGATAACCCATTTTTTACACTAACGGAATTAACATTTCTGATACAACTGAATGAAAATGAAGGTGTTAGCTATTGAACGTAATTTCTAAATTTGCTGAATTTGATAGGAGTTTTGACATTTCTATTTGATCAACTGGAACTACAAATAGTAGTGCCAATAATACTTTAATGAAATTTCAATCAGTCAAAACTATGCAATGGTATTGTATTATTGTATTAATAATAAAAGCGTGTCATATTATTATCATATTGATCTCCGTCAAATACATACCTCAGTTTACCTGAACAGTGTATCTTTTAGGTCTGATGGTACATAAATTTCAGTTCGATAAACGGTTTCTAAATCGGGTGGTAAATTTTTTTCCATATTGCATCAATTATTTGTGCTGAATTATCGTATCGGAATAATTTACAATGTATATGAATCCATCCATTTTTTACCGCATTTATTTCTTCTTTCAAGAAAGGCAAACTTAGGATTCAAAAAACTTTAAATCTACTACAGGGACACGATGGATGACACAGTAGATACAGCACCTGCCCCTCAACCCCATTTTCGATTCCCAATAAAGCAAAAAAAATGCTTCATTGGTTTTTCGGTCTGGTCTAGTACCCTTTGTTATTGGGATATAATAAATGACAAATAATTGAGAGTATACCGGGTGTTCCAGAACATGCGTATGAGCTTTTTAAGAAGGGAAGGAGCCATTATTTTGAAATAAAATATTTATTAACTAAATCGAGGGAAGCACCGCAAAAGCATCTTTTAAGCTCAAAAATCGCAGAAAATAGCCGAAATCGATAGTTTCAAATGGGTACTTTTTTATATAAATTCCGATTCTACGTTTCTTTGTTTTAGTTTAAACTTTTTAGGAACCCAAAACTGAAATAAAAAATATGATAACACGAAAGACAAATTTATTTATAAAAATAATTACCTATTATTAATTTTAGTTTACCAAAGGAAAATATGTCGGTTTTTTGTTTAATTTTTATTAGTTTTAAAGAGAAATACTGATAAAACAAAAAAACAATCATTTAACATAAATTATTTTTTTGTCGCAGAAATCGAATTTTCATAAAAAGCACCCTTTCCCATTTGAAAATTTCGATTTCAGCCAATTTCAGCAAATTTTGAGCTTAAAAAACAATTTTCCAGTCCTTCTCGGAAATTGAAAATATCACCAATAAATTTTTTTTTTTTAAATTTTAAAATAACGGTTCCTTTCTCTCTTAAAAAACTGATACGCATGCTCTGGCACACTCGGTATGTAATCTGGTAACAAATTAAATAAAATCGAACTATTACTATTTAAGAAGGCTTAATTCCTGACAATAGCAGAGTTTTCTACATTTAATATAGTTGATAAGCAATAATTATATTTTCCAATATCCATTACGCAAATTGTTAATATTAATTTGAGGTTTTTACAATAGCGACGTAAAAAGCTGAAATGAAAGCAATTAGTTTTGGTACCTGCAAGGGCTACCAATCAATCTAGAAATTTGTCTCCTAGATGGGTTTTTTATTGGTGAATTAATGCGACGTATAGGTAGATGTTGAAAATAAGTATAGGATTGTTTCGTCTCCAGTATTGGCCAAATAAGTTTGGTTACTGAATTGGATATTTAGAATAAAAAGCTTCATATCACTTGTAAATAATCCCAATATATTATAACTTTGCGCTAAAAACCTAAGTTGTACCATAACCTCATCATTCTATCATATAGTTTTAAAAACTAGCCTTACATATTTGATAAAATTTATATTTTTATGTTTTGTAAAATAAGTTTTGTAGGGGTGCGAAATTAATTTTTACAAACTAATTTTATTCTCGAAGCTTATTTTTTTGAGCTACCACTTTATTTGTAAGAACGGTAGTGTAGATCAGATTATATAAAAAGGCAAGAGGTCTATTGTCTATATATTTTTCCCTAAAATACTCCACAGGAACTATTTCTTCAAGGACATTCAAGTATAATTTTCGTGATGTTTAATAAAACCATCATGGTCCCACTTTTTAAAATTCGGACCATATTTATATGACTAAACAAATTTTCTTGAAGTATTAAATTAATCAATTCATAAATTTTTACTACGACTAGCAAATCAATAGTCTATTCGTGTACTTCAAAAAACTTACTAAAAGTTCAATATTTGAACCATATTTTAAATTAATGCTGTGTTTAACTTCATAAACTTTTGTTATTTTTAAAATAATATCAATTCCATTTTTGGTTTAGAAAGCATATGTTTGTTTGAAATGATAGCTAAAATAAGTCGAGAAAAATACAATAGACAAAACAAAAAAAAAATTAAACTAAAGTATCACCATTTAATGGGTTCACATATGAATCGTAAAAAATAGTAAAAAAATTTCTCTATAATGTACAAAAAAAAAGGCCACAATTTGGTATCTGGAATGACGAAATTATTATGGTCGAACCTTTCTTAACATTATTCATTTACCATAATTTCTATTTTTGGTATTAAATTGTGTACAACCAGTGTAGGAGAAAAGGACTATTTGATGAAAACTAATCCTGATAAAATTGATTATAGTTAAGTAAAAATAACTATGATTCGTAAATAAATGGGTAGATGTGAAGTTGTTTTGTTCTTTCTTTTATTATTATTACATATTATTATTATTATTATTTTAATACTTAAAAATGAGAACAACTTCTTGTGGTAAATCTTTTGAGGGATTTAAAGAAAATTTTATCGTATGTTATTACGACACAAGAAAATAAGTGAATATTTACGATCGGTAGTGCAGAAAGTTTTGCAAATGGTTGTCATACCAAAAATCAAATTTTTTTTTTTAAATTTTTAATCTAACTAGATAGTGTTGTTAAAACATAGCTGTAGATATCTAATAGCTAAATGGTTTCAGAAATAAATACTTAAATACACTAACCACCAACCAAAGATTATCGAAACTTAAATACACTAACAACCAACAACCATCGAAAATTATCGTGTGAAATTAAGCCTTCAACAAATATGTTTTACCTAATCCTTCCAAGATGAAGTACTGGGAATAGCCCATGCTGCAGAATCAGTCTTCGGACAGTTCCATCTACAGCGACAGTAAGTCAAGCGGTAATAGAGGCATTATAATTCTTTAATACCAAGCCAGTGGTAATAGAGGCATTATAATTCTTTAATACCAATTCTTTTTGTAAACCAGTTCGGGATTTTACTTCAGGATCTGGGTTGATCAGGTCCTTTTAAAATTCCAGTCAGTTATGGTCGGAAGTTGAAAAAGAAAAAATAGGAAAATTTTAAATTTATTTGATAGGTCTATGAAATCAACAAGTCTATGAATATTACAAGTCTATGAAATCCACACCCTAACTGTTTCTACACAGAGGTTTGGAATACACAATCACATACCATAGTTTTTCTTCAGAGTTTGTATGATGGTATATCTACTAATTTTTAAAAGGGGAAATTCTATATCTACTGTAGAGTAATTCGCCTTCATAATAGCATAGTTCCATTTTATTTTTAGCGATAATCAATTTTTGTCATTCCCAATGATAAGCGTGTACTGGACCAGGTCGAAAAATCCAGAAAGATTTTTTCCTTTAAGTTAGGAAGATAATAGCTATAACATTTTCCACATTTAATGAGTTGATAAGCCAGTAATTTGATAAATAAATACTCAAAATATTGTAGATATTGTAGTGTAAAATTGCAGTACCGTACTTAATTAAGCACGAAAAGGTGATTCTACCTAAGTTACTGTTAAGGACATAAAAAAGGTTGAACACGCAATGCCACTCAGATTGATAACTATCGAATCTACGGCAATTTTAATACTCAATAAGATATGAAAAATATTCTCTGCGATTGCGCAAGTGTAACGAAAAATAGGCTTATATGTACAAGAGGGCTTATGTGTTTCAGAACCTAACAGAAATTTGTAATAATCTTTTTAGAACATCTTCATATTTGTAACAACCCACGTAAAATTTTTATTGCTATAAGGCTCTTGCACATCCTTGTAACACTATTATAAACACTCTTATAACAGTATTAGTGTTAATTTGATTGCTCCACAATTAATACGATATAAGTCACCGCAGCAATTGCTATAAATAATATTGTTATAGGATTAGTATACATATTAATGTATATCTATATGCTTTTATTTTGAAATGAAATTTATTTGAAATAATTTATGTTATGCGAGAGGGCGATAGGTATTATTTTTTATTATAAAATATTAATTTTATGAAGTTTATATTTAAGTCAAAGGGAGATATATATTAATTACATATTTTTATATTCGCATGTAAATGATTTATAATATAAAAAATATCTTACTGATAAATAATATTTTGGGGTTAAGAATAATTGAATTGATATTTATAATTAATGGGACCAACATACAAAATTTGACTGGGAAAGAAATATCATTGACATTAATTATAATAATACTTCGAGAAAATACATTGTCCTTCAAAAATAACCAATTTCTAAATAAATAAAAGAAAATATAATTTTAAATTGTATCTTTACAATGTTAAATAACGTGCGTTAATTAATGCATAATCATCAAATTTGATTTTATAAATAATTATTCTTTTAAGTAAAAAGTTTTCATTTATTTAAAATGCTTTTGTTTTTACCATGTTTGTAGAAAATAATGACCGTCGCAAAATATCTATTCTAAATATTTTTTCAAAACCTACAGTAAGTGTATTAGTAACATATTATAGGAATACAGTAAAATAATAACAGTACTACGGCAAATCTAGCTAGCAATTTTATTCTTATAACAACACTTTAACTCTTGTTATTCGATTACGCACTTTTAGACTTATAACAACATTAGATTTAATTTATTCCGAGAGGGATCCAGTCTTTACACATTACCGCAGCCGCAAATGGGCTTATTATGATATACAACAACATTGCTGTTGCATTTGCTGAAAATCCCAATATAAACCAGCAATTGCTATATAAACCACATTATTCCATTTTGATCACATTATTACATAAAGCAATATTAATCACATTATTCCTATAAGAATATCATTAAAACACCTTTAGTGGTTACTAGGAGTCATATAGGAGTCTTATAGCACTAATTTTGTTTTTCTAATAATAAAATGTTACGTGGGAGTTGTTGGTTTGGTCATAAAATATATAGTCCAGTTCGTGTTCGTGCTGTGTTGTATGAAATTGCTATGGCCCCACACGCAGCCTGATGTTGTGGCGGCAACAAAATACTATGGCTACCACTCCCTTTTAAGCTAACTAATTAACTTTAGCTGGTTAGTCGATGGTGATAAATTAACAATCTGCACTATTTCGGATAATTATTTCAGTAAGATAAATTGTGGTTTATATTTTGAAAATTCTGACAGATTTTTATTTTGAAAGTATTTTATTTTTTTCAAATTGCTAAATGCGTACTCTAAAAATCATTTGTATTTATCAAGGGAAACTTTGGTAGCATTTTCTAAAATTATATAATTTTGTGCCTTTTGCTTTTAACATTTTCGTACCCCTCTTGCATAAAATTACTTATATAAATCAATTGTGTGAAGAAACATTTTAAAGTTAAGCCAAAAATTTAGTTTCAAACAATATCTTTATATACGAATGCACAGCTTGACTTAATTAAGGATTGGTTAAAGCAAAATGTATCTTTGATCAGTAGGAAGATTTTAAATAAATTTTTTAATATAACTCTTGAGCTTTTCTGGATTGTATGTTTGTAGGTAAGTCAGGAAAGGAAGAGTGTAAAGAGAAAAGAGGACAATCATGATCAAAGGTGTTACTGTTCGTCTTGAATTTTAGTAGGTCATAAATATAGAATTAATCATGTTTGGGGAGCAGATAAGGTGGAATTTGGTTCTATATTCGGGATGTTATAAGCGAATTTGCATAATTAGTCTTCCGCCATATAGGGATTTCTACAGTGTAATTATGGGCAGATGGTGCATTTTGTGGTTAAAAAATTATTGCATCCCAAATATAAATTTTGCACCTTAACACGTCAATTTACTATTTCTAACAAATAATTAATTTTTGCAGTGGTGTTTTGCTCTAAAACTATGAAGGTATAAATGAATGAAAGTTCATAATAACCCACGTAACAATTTTATTGCTATAAGACTCTTGCGCACTCTTATAACACTATTATAAACACTCTTGTATCAGTATTAGTGTTAATTTGAGTGCTCCGCAATTGCTGCGAAAGGTTATAAATACGTTATAGCACTAAAATGGAGATCCTACAAGGCACCAGAGCAAGTGCTGTAATATTGTTATAGAATTAGTATACATGTATTAGTGAATATGTTTTTATTTTGAAATGATATTCATTTGAAATAATTTATGTTATGCGAGAGTGAGAAAGGTATTATTTTTTATTTTCAAATAATAATTTAATGGAGTTTATGTTTATTTCCGGAGAAAGGGAGATAGATATTAATTACATATTTTTATATTTGTGTGTAAATTATTAATAATATAAAAATGTCGTACTAATAAATAATATTTTGCGGTTAAGAATAATAATTGTATTAATATTTATAATTATTGTGACCAAAATGCAAATTTTGGCTGGGAATGAAATTTCATTGACATTAATTATAAAAATAATTCGAAAAAATACAATGCCCTCTAAAAATAATAAATTTTTAAATAAATAAAAGAAAATATATTTTTAAATAGCATCTTTAAAATATTTAATAATGTATGTTAATTAATGCATAACATCAAATTTGATATTTAAATAATTATTCTTTTAAGTAAAAAGTTTTTGTTTATTTAAAATGTTTTTCTTTTACCATATTTGTAGAAAATAATGACCGTCGCAAAATATTTATTCTAAATATTTATTCAAAAGCTACAGTAAGTGTATTAGTAGCATTAAAGGAATACAGTAAAATAATAACACTACTACGGCAAATCTAGCTAGCAATTTTATTTTTATAACAACGCTTTAACTCTTGTTATAGGATTACGCACTTTTAGACTTATAACAACATTAGATTTAATTTATTCCGAGAGGGATCCAGTCTTTACATCACCGCAGCCGCAAATGGGGTTATTATGATATATAACAACATTGCTGTTGCATTTGCTGAAAATCCCAATATAACAACTCCCGCAATTACTATATAAACCACATTATTCCATATGTATCACATTATTCCCATAATAATATAATTAAAACACCTTTAGTGGTTATTAGGAGTGATATAGGAGTCTTATAGCACTAATTTTGTTTTTATAACAATGAAATTTTAAGTGGGATTTGTTGGGTTGGTCATAAAATATATGGTCCAGTTCGTATTCGTGCTGTGTTATAATAGATTGCTATGATAAGCCAAACATTAGGTTTCAAGCAATGTTTTTATACACGAATGCACAGCTTGGACTAATTGAGGATTGGTCAAAGCAAAATGTCTCTTTGATCAGTAGGAACACTTTAAATAAGTTTTTTAATATTACTCTTGAACTTTCATGGATTGCATGTTTGTAGGAAAGTCAGGAAAAAAAGAGGGAAAAGAATATAATCACGACCAAAGGTGTTACTGTTCGTCTTGAATTTTAGTAGATCATAAATATAGAATTAATCATGTTTGGGGAACACATAAGAGGAAATTTGGTTCCATATTTGGGATGTTATAAGCGAATTTGCATAATTAGTCTTCCGCCATATAGGGATTTCTATAGTGTAATGATGGGCAGATGGTGCCCTTTGTGTGTCACGAAGGAATCGGTTAAGATCGGTTATTGCATCCCAAATATAGATTTTGCACCTTAGCACGTCAATTTACTATTTGTAACAAAAATAACTAATTTTTGCAGTGGTCTTTTGCTCTAAAACTATGAAGGTATAAATGAATGAAATTAAAACTTCAATGCTTTCGTATAAATTCATATAAAGGTAATGTTTTCTTTTTAGGGAACTCAAAAGGCTATAAAGTATTCCAACGCTTGTCATTAGCTCTTCACCTTTTATTTTGTGGGGTTAGTTAAAAAGTATGTTACTTGTGATTTTCAACAAATTTCAAAAATTTTAATAGAAAACAGATAATAATTTTCTCTCATCTCATTCAGATAATAATTTTCGTAAAATTGACTTAAAACAACAACTAATAACTCAGGAAAAGCGAAATCCAACACCACTCACAAACAAAACAATTAACTTTGAAAATTTTCAGGTTTTCCCAAAATTACAGAACACCTCGTACTCATAAATTTAAACAAAAAATTCACATGAAATAAAATATAAAACAAAATGCAAAAAAATGGGAAAATAAAACAAAATCGAATAAGGAAACATAACCCAGAGAAAGTGAAGATAATTGAAAAGGGAAGAAAAATATATTCGAGGATTTAAAAAGCAAAAAAAAAATAACAAATAAAAAAATCAAAATTATGAAAATGAAAAGAAAAAAAACGAAAAGTCTCGCCACCAAAAATAACCTTTAAGAATTGAAATAAGGGACCTTTAGGTTATCCATAAGCACATAATATATATACAAAGATACAAAGATGCATACATATATATATACATATCTATATTATATAATTTGATATTTATTTATTCGCATACCGTTATTCACAAGATTCTTAAATATGTGACGAATATGGAATCAAACAAACATACAAATGAATTTGGTGGGGCGGGTGAGGGGGATCAATGATGGTGATATATTTATTCATTTGTATACTATATATTATGTATATTAGTTTATGCATGGTTAAAATTTATTATATGACTTCGTCTGGGTCACATATGTTTAACGCTTAGCTCAAAGTAATAATAATAATAATAAAAATAATAACAATAACAATAAAAAAAAAAAGGTTTTTTTTTTCATTTCTTCTTCTTCATTTTTACACATTGGATAATAAGAAGGGAAAGTCCTTTTTCATTTTCAGGATCTAATAAAACAGAACAACAAAATAATAATAATAAGAATGAAAAAAAAAAACAAAAACAGTAACAAGAGGGTATGTATATATATTATAAGGAAGTTGAGCACGTATAAATATAATTGAAAGTGTCTACTGCTGGGTTTCTAATGGCCTGACTTAACATTGTTTGTTTCTTTTAACATACATCTAAACATATATTATGATACATTATACTAAAATATTTTTCTTCAAAATTTATACATACCTATATAATGTAAATGTATGTAATTTAGAGAGTTAAGGGTGACAATGATTATGTTAAAGATGAAGATAATTTTTTTTTGTTTTTGTTTTATTTTGTTTATTATGTAAGGGGTTTTCCTTTACTGTAATTTTTCTTTTCTTTACTGCTATTGTTATTGTTGGTGTTGTTGCTGGTGAAGTTTATTTTTAAATGATAATGATCCCAATTAAGGAAAGTGTCCCAAAAGGTTACCATATCATAATATATATATATATATATATATATATATATTTATATATATAAATACATGTGAATGAACATATAAGAATATGTGTATCCTTTCTTATTATATCCTTTTTTATTTTTAAATATAGTTAAATTGCTTTGAATAAAGAAAATGAACGTACCAAAAATGAATAAATAAATGAATGACTTTGTAGTATGAGTATAAGTAAACTTTTAAAGTGGAGAGTTAAGATATTGGATATAATATATACATATAGTAGTTAAATGTGAACATAGGTAGGTTAGGTAAGTAATGGGAGTAAAGGGTGGAAAAATTTTATTCCTTGAAAAAGGAGGATTGCTAATTTTCTTATGTGGTTTTTTGTTTCTTGATTTTCATTGTTTTTTCTATCGATGATAGGATAATTTGTTCAAAATGGGTTTGTTGGCATTTTTGATTAATTTTAATCGTTTTAAGGGTTATTTTTTATTCATGTTGTTATTGTTATTCTTTTTTTTATATTTAATTTTTCTCTCTTTGGTATTTATGTAAGAACAAAAAAACAAAAAAACAAAACAAAATTTTCTTGGAATGTGTAAATTTAATTTTCTTACAATGAAAAACATTAAAAACATTAAAAATAAACAAGAAACTAAAACTGAAACAAGGGACTTTTATTATAATATGTAGATGGAGTTAATAATAATATGATGGTTAAATAAATGTTAAAGGATAATATAGTAATTATTATGTTTTTATATAAATAACGAATACCTACAAACTATGTGTATATAAATATATAAAATGATTTATAGGTATGGTAATTTAAGTATAATTTGGATGAGTGTTAAAAAAGGGATTTAAAATTAACTAAAAAATTGGTTGGAGTTTATTATTATTTTCTAAATTTTTGGATGTGTTAATTGGACTCTGTGGTCTTTTTGTTTTTCTTTAATATTTTGAAATTTTTTTTAATATAGTAGTTTTATATAGAAATGCAATATTAAATATTTTTTATTGTAAACTCATAGTAAATTGATAAGATTAAATGCTTTTGTTAGCAAATAACAAAACATCAAAACTATAATAAAAGTTAAATAATGTATAATTATTTCCAGGTTTCAATTCACTAATAATTTTTAATATTTGATGACATATGGACAAAAAATGGTAGCATACCATACGATGATTAATAGATTGGTAACTATACACCTATTAATTACCTTTGAAAAAAAAGGCGCTACATAAAATGCAAGGCAAGAAAAATTAAAATAATGAAGAAATCATATAGGTCTAATGATAAGGAAGAAACTGCACTGTATCGAAATGAATATTATGACCAATTTATCCAAACAAACAAGTATTCATCAACAAGTGCTACAAGTATTCATCAACAAGTGCTTGAGAATTATATGCAGAATATTCTGGCCGGCAAGAATTAGCAACGAGGATTTATGGATGATAACTGGAGAAGAACCTATCAACAGACAGATAAATAGGAAAAAATGGAAATGGATAGGTCATACACTAAGGAAATCAGAAAGTGATATAGCAAGAAGAGCTCTAGAGTGGAATCCACAAGGACAAAGGAGACCCGGCAGACCATACAACACATGGAGACGCACAATCGATCAAGAATTAACAGTCAACAATTATACCTGGGACGATATTAAGGAAGTAGTACTCAACAGAGAGGAATGGAGGTTCATTATCGAAGCCCTATGCTACCACGCGGAGTAATAGGAGAAAAAAAAAAAAAAAAAATCCAAACAAAAAATGGTAGCATAAAAACTTAGAAGAACTTGAATAACTCACTAAAAAACCACTGAGAAGTTTAAAAAAATGTTCAAAAAATATAATTTGAAATTAGTAACAACTAGCAGAAGTGAAGTGAAGGAAGTTGACGGCATAAATAAAATTTCAATACAAAATTATTCAAAATTATATAAAGGACAATCAAAAAGGAAAATTACGGTGCTTCTAAGAACATTTAAGGTATGTAAAGTAATAAATTATTTAATTTAAATTATCACTAAAAATAAAAATCCGATTAATAAATAAAAAAAATAAATATATTAAAGTTTTAAATAATAACTTTAATTTTATTAAAGAAAAATATATGAATGAAACAAAATTATATGAAGTTGAACGATATTGCACAGATTTGCTGTGATTAATTTTTGCGTTCAAGTGGAAGTTTATTATGGCAACAGGTACTAGGACCGATTTATCCGTGACTCTTTTTTGGATTATGAATTAATAGAATTATTATATAATAATTATATTAAAGGTTTAATTACCGAACTGTCATAACCGAGGTTAATTCTTGATTCACTCGAAATTATAGAGTGTTCTAAATTGTACTATCGCAATTACACTAAGTAGGATAATAATAATGTATTTTTGAAATCTATCAAATTTATTTTCAAGCTTATCCTAGATTATTGGTTTATAAATTATATCCAAACTAATCAAACTAAACAATTTAATTTCAAAATGTGTGGTTTTTAAAATATCTACGAATATAGTTTCTTGTACATGTCTTGTTCTCACATCCCCTGCTTCCTTATTTATTCTCTTGTTATATGGCCTTTTCTTGTGGTTCTTGTATAAACTTTAAATTGATCTCAACTTGTACATTATATAAATCAAATGAAGAATTTTTTATTCATATACACTGCTGTGACACAACTTTGACAATTGAAATTTATGCTTACATTTCATGTAATTATTCCAAAATTAATAAACAGGTTAATTTTTTTTGGTCTTTTGATATATTTCTATCCAATATCTACCTGTATTGGATATAGGACCAACATTTTAAATATTGATTAGCTGTGAATATAAATTGTGAAATGTAATACTGATTAAAATAATAACGAAAAAGTTAACGAGAAATATGATTGTGCTATCACGGTAAAATTTGTCAACAAGGCAATTAAAAAATTTTGATTGCTCTAAAATCAGAGTGGCTTATATTTTGAATTATCGATACGTTTTATATTGAGCAAGTAGACCACAATTTCATCCAGTTTGGTACGATGTAGACTATAGAACGAAGGATTAAACGTCCACATTGTCCAGTCAAGAAGCCTGAGTTGAAACCAATCGTAGGCAGAAAAGGCTTGCGGGGGCAAAATAACACGTTTCTTGAACAGAGGATACATTGAAGCAGGTAATATTTGCAGATGAAAAACTATCCAAACTGCACGACAGTAATGGCTGACATGTGATTAGGCAAAAAGTAGGAGAACGATTAAGCAATGAATGCATGTAAATGTTGCCACCAAAATCTGAAAGTTTAATGGCATGGTAATATTTCTCCGATCCAAAAATAGGAAGATTATTCTTTGTTTCCTCAAAAACGAATGTGGATGTTTATATACACATTTTGGAAAATGTATAGAAGTCTTCTGTTGATATGCTCGTTGGAGTCACTTGTGATTTTAATTTTTTAACAGTATAATGCCTCTTGCTACACTGCTAGAATAGTAAGAATAAATTTTTGTTTATGTTTCTTGGGTAGGTTAGGTATTCGTGCATTTTCATCTCTGAATATTTTTTTTATTTATAAAATAGCTACTTTTTTTTAAATTTTATTTTCAGGTTGAAGATCACATGAAAAACAAATATATTACAGTAAATGGTCTCCAGCTAGCCTAGATCTAAATACTATTAAAAATATTAAAGCTACAGGTAAGATACAGAAAATAGAAAAGCTACAGGTTGCAAAGGTTCAATTAAATTGGTTGTTGTATCAAAAATTAAAATTAAAAAAAAATACTGCATGTTACTGTGAATACCGTTATGTGTATGTAGTTCATTCATCAATCAATTACTTGAATAATTATAAGCAAAATTGTATTGTATATATATGTGTAATGTATGTATTTTTATAATTACTATGTATCTTTTATTTTCAATACCTTGTAGGTAATAAAATGAAATAAAAAAATCGAAATGCATGAAAAGCCTTACTATCACCAAATTCTGTTGCCTTTAGCTTTAGAAATATTTTTTTTTTTTTTATTTACTTCACACATCTTTTTCTGACACATAGCACAGTACATGATACTACCTAGGTATATAACTAGTCGAAACAATATTAAGTTTATGGAAATAAATAAATAAAGAAAAAAAACTAGATTCTTAGATTAAATAAGAAGTATTATTCATATACATTATGTTAGTTTATAATTAGTATAATGCCATTGCTAATCTAGTTTGGGTACAGTTTAAAAAAGTACAACTCAAAACACCAACAGCAATGTAAAGTAAATATTATGTATCTCTCATCATAAATCATTAATATTATTTTCTCAATACATTTTACTTCTACCTAAGCTTACTTCCATAATTTATTATCTCAATCATTCTTATCATTCATAGCTTATGCTTATACGACGCAGAATTCTACCTTCATGTTTATACGTAAACGAGAACGTCTGGTAGATTTCAGCCATTGTTGCTGCCATATTATTGAAATACTAAGATGGCCGAAAAATAAATTATTGGCAAAGAAATAAATTTTTATTATTATTCTAATGTCAATCCAACAAAATTATTTGTATAATTTAGATATTAT
Organism: Argyra leucocephala; assembly: GCA_963942445.1. Classification (NCBI taxonomy): domain Eukaryota; kingdom Metazoa; phylum Arthropoda; class Insecta; order Diptera; family Dolichopodidae; genus Argyra; species Argyra leucocephala. Next base: position 39,298,649 of record OZ012678.1, on the reverse strand, counting down.
CACCTTTTTTATTTTATTAATATTCGATTCAACAATTGTCAACAACAATTTATTTGCACTTTGTGTATAAAAAATTAGAAAAAAATGTTGACACTGACATAAATTCCCAGAAAAAAAATTCAAACGTCAAAAATCTAGCAGAAATTTTAAATTTTGGTAGATTTACTAACCCTTTATCGAAAGCACTCTTCATCATCGAGTTTTGGCAGATTTCCACAACTTTTCTACCCGTATGAACATCCATACAATACATTGTTTTTTTTATTATTATGGATGTTACTATAAAAGGCTTCAGACAAAATAAAGTAAGTATATTGTCAAATTCACGCATGCATGCTTTACAGACAATCTCGATACCTATGAATTGTCTTCATGAAATAATAGATGATAGAAACAGTCAATGGTAGGAACAGTCACCGTGTGGCGTATGTGACGTAGAACTTAATCAATACCCCGTAGTACTACATCCGGTAACCATATACGGTTGCTTGTATCAGTCATTGATTGGGAAGTACTAATATATAAACGGTTCTAAAAGAACTTCTCGCCCTCTTGCTGTTTAACAGTCGAACAAGACACATCGCAATATTTGTACAAGGTGTTCTAAACACCTTTAATAAAATAATAAAAGTAATACATATAACTAAAATATTGTTAAATTATTATTTATGAATAAGATTTAATAGAAAACAGAATTATTAATAAAATAATAAAAATAATAAATTTAAAATTAAAACAACACAAAGTTCCGTCTTTCATTTCTCGCTCAATGAACTTAACTATATATAAGATATACTAATCAATCACCATAAATGATATAACGGGTTTGTCTGACGTATGTGGCTGATTTGTCTTTTGAGGAAATCCATTACTAGTAATGGTTTTAAAATTTGTTAATTATAAACAATTACAATAAATCAATTATCATACAGATATTGCTAAACACACATCTCAGCACAATCCAACTTTATCTCTACCTAAGTACCTATTTAAACTAAATAATTAATTAATTATTTACCGAATTTGTATTCAGTTTAAATTTCTTCCTATTCATATAAATATTTGCTAATTACTTAAATCAATCTCCATATAAATATATATTTTTTTTATTATTTCGTATTGTTATTTACTAACCTACCGCACTCACAAATCAAATTAAATCAAATCACCTACAGATAATATAATATTTTCATCAAAAAAAAATTACATTCTACATGTTTTATTTTATATGTAAGCAAAACAAAAAAAAAAAGATTACTCGAAATAAATTTTCTTACTAATAAAATAAATATCTACATACATACATACTTAGATTCAAATTACAAATAAACATATATTATATATTATATATACTTATGTACACAAATAAAACATTTGCAATTTAGCCATGAACTTTTCCAATTACTAATCTATTCATAAAGTTAAAATTCCTAGACAACACTGTATTACTTATACCTTGCCTCATGAAAATTAGTCACTAATGTCTAAAAAAAAAACAAGAAAAAAAAAATTAATAGCACTGTTAATGTATGTACCTATTACCCCATTCATTTATCAGATAATAAATAAAAGGCATTTATTTTTTATAATAATAGATAAAAAAAAAAAAAAAATTTTTTTTTTACTTTCATTTGAAACAGAAAAATACAAACGAAACGAAATAACAACAAATTTGACATTGAACTCGTTCATTGACAGCAATGCAAATAATATAATAACATGAGAATACAATACTAAAAAAAAAATTCAATGATCGAACAAACAAATGAACGATCGCACAATCTAAACAAAGCAATAACATTATTTTATTAATCTATTAATATTATGATGATATCTATACATGCATAATAATAAAACTAACACATATAAATGTGTACACAAAACAAACTTTAATAAAGCTTGAATAATCATTACGTTAAAAAAATATGCATTTGGGTAGGTAAGGTACGGACTGGCGTAATGAAAATCATATAAATTATAGAATCATATCAAAACAAATATATATATATGTATATATTATTATTTATATACTCTTAAACTAATATTTTCAAGTCCAAAAATAAATCTATCTACAATCAAACTATCATAAAAGTTTATATTAAAAATTTGTTTTGCTCTCTAAGCTTTTTATTTCTATATATTATAACAAACGGTTGAAAATATACTCATCATTTGGTTTCTCCGTTAATTTTTATTTAATTTTTTGTTTTTGTTTTTGCTTTTTTTTTTTAATTTAAACTAAACAGAATTCTAGTGCGCGCTATCATAATAGTACTGTAAATGATTAAATGACCTTGTTCTGGTTCAAATACCTTTTTTAATAGCGATCATTATATTCTATTTATTCTGCAATCATGTAGACATTAAAAATATTTCGTTCGATTGGCTTACCAACAATAATTCTAAAATAAACATTATAGCATATTGGATTGGAATACATTCAGAATTAAATAATATTATTTTACTTCTCGTTCTCGTTTTTTTCTATTTTCTTTTAAGTATTTTTCTTCTATATGTAATTCCTATAATAGTCGCTCTACTATAATGAATTATTTTCGTAGATGAGAAATGAGAGAAATAATGTTAAAGTAGAAAATAAACTAAAATCTCTAGTAAATAATGGCAAAAATACTAAACTACTTTTATATTATTTTTGCTAATGGTCAACAATATTCGTACTTATAATAATATTAATTTAAATATAAATAATAATAACAACCGCAATACCATATTTCATACTCCAATTCTGTTTTTTTTTCTTCAATTAATAAATTTGTTTAGTATACCAACAGACACAATAATAGATATTTTCATCTATAATACCACTATTTTGCAAATAGCCAGAAGAATAAAAATTTGAACGATTCCAAGGACACGAAATGTAAATAATAAGTACATATTATTATATACTCAATAACTTTAAAATTTTTCCCTATCTCTCTCGCTTTTTTTTTCAAAGTTAAATCAACAGTAATAAAATAAAAATTTATCAGAGGCATTAAATACAACAAAAAAAAAAAATTATTTTATTTCATTCATTTACAATACTAAAAACTTAAAACCACTGCTACTGTATATAATAATTTGCTTGCTACTACAATAGGAAAATTAGTCATGCGCCAGACTAAACATAACCTAATTACCGTGAATTTAGTTTCATATAGACACCACAATTACCATTTTAAATTCAAATTTCTACTCTATGCATACATGCATACATATTAGAAAACATATATAATAGTATGCAACGATATAATATTAGCAACCATGAAATCGGAAGAGATCTATTAACCTAGTAATGATCAAGTTTGTATAATGAGGAGAAGAGAACACCTATAAAACGATCAGAGATCATGATCGTGACATTCATTTGTATAATAAATATTCATATTTTATTTTGAAAATATTTTTTTATGTAGCTGGAGTGGTATTGCATTCTCCATTTCCATACATATATATATATTATTTTAATAACAATTGTTAGTATTAGTGTTATACAAGATTTTATTTAAAATTTAGATAATAGATAAATTACTATATTAAGTATATACTATTAATAATATATAATATGATCAAAATATATAATATGAAATTCTATTCTTATATATTTGTATTTTGCTTGTGTAGTATTTGTTAGAGAGCTATGTAGGCAAATGTATTTCACATCTATTTAGAAATAGATAACATAATAATGGTGTTGGTAAACATCACTCTCTGAGAAAATACTATTTTCAAACTAACACCATTTCAATTAAATTTTCAAACACAACTTTGAATAGATAATATAGATAGTTAAGTACACTGAGAAAAATAATTCTATCAGTGTTTGAAAACATAATCGCTTGATATAAAATTTTGTATTAGCAAATCTTAGCAAACGAAAAGTTAACTATAAAGTATTTTAAGCATTTTCTTTAATTATTACTATACAAAATTCTAGCATCAAATACTTAAATACAAAGAACTTGTAGAAGTAGTTGTTCACTTTTAACTATTATGTTGCGAGCTTGGAACAACAAAGTTCTAAGTGCACCAAGGTATGTTTTGAGAAAATAAAGTTTGAATGTTTGCGACGATTTAGTTATGTTATATTATTTTCTATTGCCAGCCACTTTGAAGTAATTAATTTCAATTTGTTGAAATAATTTAATGATTCTGATATATTCAAGTTTAGATATATAGTTTTCTAGAATTATATGTCCAAAAAAATGGATAGAACTTTGATGCTCATTTATTAGGCACAATAACTTAGAATCACAAGGTTCTATGAGTCAAATAGAGCTTTGTGGAACTTTAAAGATTTAACTGAATCACTTAGAATTTAGTTACATACAGCTATCTATATTAAAGCAAAATAAGTTACGAAATACATTTACATTAATTTTTTAATTTCATTTATTTTAAAGTTATAAATATTTTTTAAACAATGAAATTACAAGGTTATTAAATTAATCAGGAAACGAAAAAATGATAAGGCTTTATAAGAATTTACAGCGCCTGTTACTTGAGTTTACTTAATTTCTGAGAAACAAAAAAATAATAAGGCGCAAGTGCCTGTTCGTTACATTTACTGAATTTTTTTCTTTGACTTTTTTCATCTTCTTAATTGAAGTCACTGAAATTTCTTTACATTTTGAAATTGAATCCTCTGAAGTTGTATCTACTTCAATATTAGAAAAATCACATTAAAATTAAATTAAATCCTGTAAAGCTGAATGTCCTGGTGAGGAATATTTCATTATAATGTTTTCTATATCAGGATGAGTTTTTAAGAAGTGTTGAACTGCTAGTGACATGATGGAATTTTTATTTTGAGGAACACAAGAATCGCACCAAGTTATTAAGTTAGAAATAATGTTATCCTCACACACTTTCTCTAATATTGTATATAAGGAAGATGCGATATCATTACCACTTCCACTTCCACCTGTATATTCTGTCCATATTGCACAGTAAACTTTTTTTGTGGTTGATAAATGTGCAGTAAGATTATATATACACAGTTTGGAGTGATAAAATATAGGACCAATTTCTGCTCGTGGACAGGATAAAACATTTTAAAGATCAAAAGTTAATACAGGAATTCCAGATTCTATATCCAAAGCCTTCTGCTCTCTCATCATGATTTTTAAACATAAATGAGCTTCTCGTTCTTTTCTCAATATTTCCGTCGAAAGGTTTTCTTTTTCTGCTACAGCAAAAGTTTCGCATTTACCACATCTATCAGATTTAGGATGATGGAAATCTAAATTAAAATGAGTATTGAATATATATCTGTAAAAGCTTTCCTTTACAGGATCTTCGCACTGAATTTTGTACAATGGTACATTTATTTAAGTTTGAATCGTACAATAATAAGTACAATATTTAAGTTTGAATCGAGATAATGCTTTGATGAATTTGCTCGACAGTAGTGAGATTCTACCTTTGGGAATGAGTTGATATGAGCTTTGACTTCTATCACTTTTACTTCAGGAATTCGTTTTAAAGATTTTTCAGATATATCGTGAGTTCTAACTCCAGTTACGATATTCTTTTTATTGTGTGCATCGTACACTGGTTTTTGAGAAATTGCAAATGTACCTAATTAGTAGGGCTTACATACCTGCATACGGTTTCTTTTTACTTCAACATAATAAGTAAAAGAATAATTTCGACAGGAATCACCTGATTTCTTGGTTTTTCTCATTGTTTCACTTCTAATGGTCAGTTTTAAAATATAATTACATTTTTCTTGCCGATTCAGTGAATAGAACGTTTGCAACAATTCTTGCCTCTCACTGCTTGTTATTTTACTTTGGCAATCGAATTTACAACTACTAATCAGACCAAATCTTTTTTGAAATAACTTTTTTAGCAGGTATTAATTTACCTCTAGAACTGATGTAGCTCTAACCAGCTTGACATTGTCTTTGACAAACATTTCTCTTCCAACTTTTTGGATTGCGTTTTCTTTTACGTGTTTTTGGATCACACTGAACATCTACGATTGCATCTATACATTCCTCTTGTTGAACTTCTGCTGGAACTATATTGTACTCTTCAATTATTACGCATGAGTTTAATTCAGTTATATCGCCTTCACAAGTGATGTATTTTCTGATTGCATTTTCTTTTAACTATGTTGAATATGTTAATAATACAAACATTTAACTGATATTTAAAGTTTTACTCACCAAACTCCAATATTTTTTAAAACAATTTAATAAAATAAACACAACCTTTCTAAACAAAAGTACAACAATAACTAATTATTTCTCTGAAATGACAAAAATATCAAGGTTGTCAAAGTTCTATTTGAGAAATAAAAAAAGAATAATGTTGGGCAACAAAGTTCTATCAACAACATTTTGGTTCTATCTGCAATATTTTTTGAAATTATGTGCAACACACAATTCTATGTGGTTGTTAGAACTTTGTTAACCAAATTATTATAAAAAAATATGTAATTACAAATTTGCTTCGTCGGATATCTCAGAAACGGAAAGAGATAGGTTTATGGGGATAGCAGCAATCGACAGAGCTTACCCAAATTAGTATGATTTGATATATAGATCAATTTTCAAAAAAATGTTAGTTAGAACCTTGTTGTTCTAAGCTCGCGATGTAGTTATGGAATTTGCGTATGTAATTGTCAGAACTTATGAAAATACCACAACAAAACTTAAGCTAATCTTCTATTGCTAATTTTCTTCACAATATTGCAGATGAATACTGATGGTAGTTTCGCTGTCATGAATTATTATCCTAGGGAATCTATCACTCACTTATAAATGCTTGGCCTTAGTTTGATAAATGTTCTTCTATATGCATATCTATATAAGTTACACTATTTTGATCTTCCGAATGAGTATGCCCTCCGCTTTTTATATTCAATATGTAGAGCTGTAAATTTTGGTTTGTATTTTATAAATGGAGTGAAAGTTTTTTTTTCAAATAAATTGTCTTTTATTTGACAGATTCATGTCTGAAAAATATTATAGGTACATTTTTTTTTTTGTTTAAAGGGTTGTTTTCTTGCGTTGAAGTAAAATTTTTGTATAATTGTCAAAAATAGTCGAATATTTTCCTTTTAATTTTACTGATTCTACTATACTTGCAAATTTCTTCAGTGTTTTGTACTCGACTATTTTCGACAATTAGATTGTATAAATGCTTCCTACTTCTACTCTCTTCTTGATTTTTATTAATGATTTACTTAAAACAACCTTCAAAACATTGCTAGTGCCCTATGGTTTGCTCGCAATGCTGATATGTTTATAGGGATCTCAGGATTCTTCTCATAAAAAACGAAATAAAAAATTGGCTGTACACTACAAAAGTCGTCTCTCTCAACATGTCAATGTCGAAATTTAACGTTTAGCTGACAATCAAAACTTTGTTAGACGACTTAAACGAACGAAACCGTTTCAACTCCCATGAAGAGATTTCTGAAGAAAAGAGACAAAATTGTATTATTGGTTATTCTTAAAGACTAGTTTTCATTTTGGGAGTTTAAAGTTCATTTAAGTCAAAACAATTTTTCACTTGTTTCTTCCCTGGCACATAGAACAGAAGCTGAAGGCTCTTTTGATGATTTTCTTCTATCAGAAAGAGAGAAAACAATTACTAATAGATAATCTGTAATCATGTCATTAGCAAATTATATTTTCAAAAAATTTTGTAATTTGTTTTTGGTATAATCAAATAGAGAAAAAAATGTCTTGAACCTTCAGATTAGTAGTCAGAAGTAACATAACCCATATACACCATATCAGTCTTGCTCTCTTAAATTACATGAACATTATTTAATTATCCGCTAGAAGCACAATAATTGTTGTAATTTCATTGTAAAATTCTAAACTCCTTACCATCTTTGAATTTATTATTAATTCATACAAGCTTTATCTTTCACTATACCATAACAATACATATGCAAATTAAATTGATCTCTTCAAATTGAAAACAATTTTTCAATTGCATTTTTTTGTTTTTCTTGTAATCAGTTGAACATATTTTTAAAATCTCAAACTCTGCAAATTTTCTTCCACTTACTGTAAATATTTTTTTTTTTTTTTTTGTTATTTCTGTAAATTACCCCAACAGACCTAAATAATATATTCTTCTCAAACAATATATAGGTATATATTTTTTTTTTGTATCATTTTCTTTTTATCATATTTTTTATTGGTGTTAAAATTTTTCTTTTTAAATAACATGACAATTGACACAATATTCAATGTTTCTTTCATATTTTTTTTTTTTTTTGCTGTTTTTATTTTTATTGAAAAAATAAATAAAAAAAAAAAAAAAAAAAAACGAAATTCCTGACCTTTAAAAATCATCATACATAATATTAAACTCAGGAATATTTAAGAGTTAGTGACCACAATTTCAATATTGACCAACAAAACAGACATCGTCGTTTTTATAATATTGTTGTTTGCCCAGCATCACCATACCTTTGTCCAAATTATACAAAAAAAAAAAAAAAAAAAATCTGGAGGAAATTCCTACCACAAAATTTCATACCAAATTTTAATAATTCTCATTTTATTCACAACATCCATCCTCAATAATAATTGCTAACTACTACCAGAAAATCTGAACCGAATTGAAATAAAGACCAATAACATCAATCTTGTTTTTCAATTTCTCTTTTTGTTATTGTTATTTTTTTAGAACAATTCTTTGTAAATATTTTTTTTTTCTGGCTCATCATATATAGTGTACATATGTATATGTACTTGCCTTACTTGCAAAATGCCACCCAATTATTGATATAATAATAAAAACAACAACAATAAATAAAAATCACACCAAAGTTAAGAAAAAAAAAAAAATAAAAATAAAAACATTTAAACAAAAAATGTAACTCCATCATTGCAACAGCAACACTGAAATGCAGAAAATCCTCTTCGATACCAGAGGGAAAAGACTCTCGTTTTTTTTTTTTTCTTTTTTTTTAACGGATTAATTTTTTTGTTTTTTTATCTTTCTTTTATGTACATAAACTTAACACTACAATCAACTGGCAGTCAGAATAGCAGTCACTTTGTTTTTTCCTTTCTTTTTATTTTTTACGTTATATTATTCCTTTTCTGCATTCATTCTCTATTATCCTGAATATTGTATGAATGTATACACACCATCTGGTATTACGTTAGAATCATTACTTTGTGATGATGACCTATAACAGTAAAAGGACTTACTTTTGTTAATCCAAAATATTAGATGTGATGTTAATACGCGATTCCGAAAAAAAACAAAAATTTCATACTCAAAAAAATCAAAATTGAAATAAAAAAAAAAATACGTAATCATCATCCTTCTCAGATATCGTTGTCGTCCTTCACATGCATAAAAATTCCATGGTATTTAGGACTACGACATACTGAATAAAAAAATAGAAAAAAAAAAAAAATCAAGATTTCTGTAAATAGAATCACTTTGGTGGTTTATAAATTTGTTATCCTGAAAATATCAACACGATATATTCCTGATCGTTTTACTCAAAGAATATCTCAAAAAAAAAAAATATTGAATCGGTATGATGGTGTTTGTAATTAACATCGTCGTCCTCATAATCATATCCTGGTGTAATGTTTTTTTTTTCTCAACAGAATATTCAAAATGTACCTAAGTTGTTGTTGTTGTTGTTGTGTATCTGTTATAAATGATTGCAATGTACAAAAATTTATATTTTGCTTTAACCCTTCGTTGCATACCATTGCATATATGCAATTATAACTTTATTAGTGTTTAATTCAGCTATGTTTTACAAATTTCTCTACAAAAGAGTTAGAAAATATTTTTTTCTGTATTTCAAACAAAATTCAGCTCTCTTTTCTTATTTCATTACTCAAATAGAGAAAATATGTTCGTTTTAATTGAATAGTGACCACGTGCGTAACATTTGTACGTTATACCAATTTATTTTCTTTTAATTAAAACTTGTTAAATTATTTAAATAAACAAAATTGTAAGTAAATTTTGAATTAAAAAACTTCAATTTAATTAAATTTTATTATTTTGTTGCATTTATGATTGAAAATATTGCTTAAATTCGTTTTTAAATGTTATATTGCAAATATGCAAGAGCATGTGGGAACAGATTTTGTAAAATTTATGTCATATTTACAAGAGTTGCATATATGCAAGATTGTGTTATAATAATCGTTAAAATTTCTAGGTCAAGAGCTATTAGTGACGAAGAATTCAAAAAAATTATAGAAGGTTGGAGTTGTAGTGAAGATGAATTGTGTGATGATGGTGAAAATGTTGATGATGCAATTATGGAGAGAATAATGAGGGATAGTGAAAAAAATACAAATGAAATGGTTGCAGAAAGTGTGTTTGTCGAATATATTGATTACATGGACTCGAATAACGATAATATAGAAAACTTAGAAAATGTACCTCGGAATGTTATTGGTGGTAGTGATGACGAAATTATAAATGGTGGTAGAGATGACGAAATCATAACCCGCGAGCAATATGAAGCAAAAAATGCTTTGGTAATGAAAAATCAGTATTCCAAAGTTTTGTGGAAAATAACAGATTTTTCAATAGATGAAAGCGATACAAAATTTTATGGCAACAGTAAACTTCCACAAGTATTTATGGAGTTAGAGACTCGTTATAGTTTTTTTAAATACTTTTTTACCGATGAAATATGTAACTTAATTATTAATCAATTAAATTTGTACAGTTGTCAGAAAACGCCTGATAAACCAAAAAATCTAACGAAAACCGAACTGAATAAATATATTTTAGCACTTACTAGATTTAACTGTCGTAAATTTATATTTGTCATGGTCACTGTACAAACGTGTTGAAGAACAACGCGGAACGGAAAAATCGGCTATAATAAACTTATATGATTTCCGTTTAGACATAGCTAAAACTATGTGTAAACTAGGAAAAATAGAAAGAACTGCTGGGCGACCATCAAGTGAACTCAATAAAAATATAGAACTGAAACGCAAGCATCACTTTAGTGTTCCTCTACCACCAAAAGATGTTTGTGTTGACAAAACGGATCATTGGGCAATTTGGGCTGAAAAAAGACTACAGTGCAAGGTACCTAAATGCGACGGACATATTGTTGTTAAATGTGATAAATGTGGTATCTCACTTTGTTTCAACAAAACTAGGAACTGTTTTAAGTGATTTCATGATAATTAAGTTATTTTTTATTACTTGAATACCTATTTAATATTTTTTGTTTGTTTTTTTTTTTGCTTTTTTTTTTGTTTTTTACCTAAATTGTTAATTTATTTTTATTTGTCAATTTTAGATATTTATTTTTGTTAATAAAAAAGAATTAAAATTATTAATTTTATTTTTAAGAAAAACACTTTCTTTTTAATAAATATTTTCATACACTTGATTTTTTACTTTTATTGCATAATGTTGCACATATGCAAGAATAAGAAAATGACCAAATACTCGGACCAGAACTATTTTTTTTGGAAAAAAATTACTTTTTCCCTTTATTTTAACTATTTCACACCAGAAAAAAATTTTTCCATCTAAAAAAAAAAATTCATGCAATAAAGGGTTAAGTTTAGTTAGCCAGCAACCACCCAGTTTTTAATTCACATTGAAAGTCATCCCAGCTTATGGAAAAAGTATATGTGTGTGTATATAAAAATTAAAATGTGGTTTTATATGCAAAAATTTGAAAAAAAAAAAAAAAATTGAAATAAGAAAAAATTCTAATATTTAAATGTTAACTGAAGTTGATGATGCGATTTACAACAGTTGTGTACATAAACGTACATATATACATATATTCTTTTTCGATGATATTCAATGTTTATAAAACTCATTCCAATTGAATTTAACGCGCGCAACACAATACAAAAAGCATTGAAATGTTTGTTAGATAAATATTATGTGCTGCAAATATTGTTCTACTAATGCCAAATAAATGCCAGCTAACATGATGCTCTCATTGTGAATATTAATATTTCAATTTTTTTTTTATTTTTTTTTATTTTTTTAGGTGAGTTTGAGGACTTTGGTATCTCTATAATAGAAAATAGATGCAAAATAAAGAATTCAATTTGTAGATGAACTTTCCCCATTTTCAATGAAATAAACTGAAAATTCTTTTTCTTTTGATTTGGAATTCAGTTTTTTTTTGTAAAGTAAAAATAAAAAAAAATAAAAAATTGTACTTTTTCATCCGATTTTGGATGCTCCGTTTTTTATTTCAGTTTTTTTTTTTTTTTTTTAATGAAAAACAATCGTGTTTATTGATTGGATTGAGGTTGTTTTTAATGGCATTTACTGATTAAGTGTTTCTATTATATTTTTCTATGCGATCGTTTGAAAATTGCACAAATAAAATAAGTTATTAATTCAGCACTGCCAAAAATTTAGAGAGTATAGGTTGTATTTATATTGAAGCAACAAAGATGAATGAACCAAAAGGAAAAAAAAAAAACAAATTTTTTTTTTTTTTTGGTTGTGGGAAAATATTGTGAAGAAAAAAAAACATGGTTTTAAAGAATTTTGTTGATACTGTTAATCAATTTCGGATTATTGAGTTGTTCGATTGAATAATACTGATTGTTTTAAATTTGTTTTGTTTGTTTTGTGTTTTTCTAATTTAAAGCTGTTTGGATTGGAATATTATTTGATTGAATTACTTGTATTGTATGGATTTCAATTATTAAAAAATTAGTTGTGCAATAATAATGGAGTAATGTTGAATGGATATGTGTTGCAGAGTCTACAATATTATTTACAAATTTGTTCGTTAGCATAATTATGACAGATAAATCAATTTAGAAATTTAAAAATCGGATTTACTTTGACTATAATAATCTAATTTTTTTTTTGTAAATAGCGATAAGGCATTTTTATTATCCTGGTTTTCATATTTCCGAAAAAAAAATATATATTGATTATTAATTAATCCATTGGCTTTAGGATAATTGATGCCCAAAAAATTCAAATCCGTTGTCAGATTGGGGCTAGTATGTTCCAGAGCCTGGAAAAGGGCTGTTCGAAAAATGGAACAGCCCTGGTCGCGAGTTGAAATTTTTTTTTTGTTCATGAAAATAAAAAATTATGTTTACATTTGCAAGCAATTTAACTCAACTTCAGCGAAATTAAATGTGCGAATAAAACAATGAAAACCATGAACTGCTTTGTCGTAAACTAAGAACCCAGTTCAATTTTGATGCATCTGCTGCTTTTCTCTTAAATAATTATTTGATTGATAGAAAGCAATTTGTTTACATTAATGATGTTATGTCCAATTATTTAACTACTAAATGTGGAGGGCCACAAGGATCCTCTTCTTTTAAGTACATCTCTTCATTAACGATTTACCACTTTGTTTATCGGAAACCACGTGCAGACTATATGCTGATGATGTTCCATTGTATATTAGTGGATCCATTGCTAATATCAATAGATGCATAACAAAAAATAATGATGATCTTGATGTAATTTTATTTTGGTCTAGAAATAATGGCCTTAGATTAAATGGATCGAAATCACATGCAATGATCATATTTTTGCGAGGTGTAGATACATCAAATTTACCTAAAATCAAAATGAATGACGAAGTTATTCAATATGTTGAGAAAGCTAAAAATCTTGGGGTGATCTTCAATAATACTTTAACTTGGCGAGACCACATTAATCATATATCCAACAAGGTCTACTCTAAACATACGCAAATTATGGAAGTTCTCTTTCTATCTAAACGGTTGGATTAAGAAAAAACTAATACAATCACTTATAATACCACATTTCTTATACTACGATGTTGTTTACTCTAGCACGAGTGCAGGAGAATTCAGTAATCTAAAACTTCTATTTAATGCATGTACACGTTTTGTAACGAATAGACATGAACACGAGTGTATTAGAGATGTGTCGCAAATTATACTTAGCTTAACATTCGATAGCTTTCTTAAGTTCCGTTATCTTTGTTTTATGAAAAAAATGATGCTTAATTTACTGCCTGAGTATTTAAATGATAAGCTAGTGTTTGATAGATCACCTCGTAATTCAAACTTACTCATTCCACGTCACAAAGGTCGCATTAGACATTTATCGTATTTTGTTCGAGTTGCTACTATGTGGAATATGATGCCGAACTATATTCGTTGTCTTAGTCGGTACAAAAGTTTTGTTGAGCTCTGTAGAGAATATTTTAAAAATCAGGCGTAAGATAATTGAATCGATAATTAACCAATTTAGTTTAAATCAAATCTAACTTTCCTAATTTTTATTTTTTATTTTAAATTTTAATTTTTTAATAATTTTTTTTTTTTTTCTATTATTTTTAATTTTTACTTTTAATTTAATTTTTTTCTAATTTAGATTCCCTAATTGTTTAAATCGTCTTATGTACAATTTATATAAATTAAAAAAATAAATTAAATTAATGAAAATAGAAAATAGAGTTAAACATACATTTTATTGAGATAATTAGTGAAAAATTTATTAATATAAAATGTTATAAATTATTAAATCTTTTTTAAAAACAATTTTTCATATTTTTCAACGCAATTAGGGTGTAAGTTAACGTTGCATTTCTTGCACATGAGTTTTGTTGGCTTGCTGCATTCTTTCAATTGACATCGATTCAATTTTCCTTCTGCTTGGGAAACAACAACATGTCTGCCTGATAATTTTCTCGGTAAATTATGAGGCAAATCAAAATTATGATTCAAATATCAAGAATAATATTTCAGCAATGAATCCACGAAAACTTTTTTGTGGCATAGGTTTTTCATTTTATATTTCGCTACAAAACAGTGTAGCTTCCAGGCATTTACTATTGAAAAACTCAAAACAGCAATCCATAATGCCCAATACTATTTTTTGTTCTGATATTGCTGCGATACTTTGCAACTTCTTTATCATGCAAATCGACACTTCCGATGCTTTACTTGTAGTTATGTAGAAATAATGGTTGCTGATAGTTCACATAATCTTCTTTTATTTTTTCCAGCATTTAGCTGCAGTCATTGGTTCGATTTGGTCAAAGGTAGAGCAAAATGTAACCTCTTTATTATCAGACTATCAACAGAATAATAATTTGTTTGTTGCATCAAATATGAAGTCAGGCTCACCACACTGTAATTTTTATGTTTCAAATGATGCTATTCAATTTTTTCGTGCTGTTCCAATGGCAAGTTAAAGTTTTTCACCAAGCAAACACATCAAATATTATGATGTGAAAAAGTTGTCAAAATAATTTTGTGTCGATTTCAATGTTGAATATTTTTAAATAATCGAATAACAACATCGGCATCTAATTCAATTATTATAGTTGTGTTTTAGGGGTTAAACGGGCTTTAATATGACTCTTTGACGAAAAAACCTCATCATTGGTTTTTTGAATTCAAAATGTAAATTTGGTTTGTTTTAATTTCCAAAAAATCGTTAAAATTAGGAGTATGTTCACAGCACCACTATTTTGAGAACGAGTGAATCAATTTTAAATCTGAAACACTTATTTGAAAGCTAAGAGTCCAAAGTTAATTGATGTATTACATTTTAGTCAAAAATATACAGTTATAACGGAAAAAAACTTTAATAAAAAAATATATAATTTTGCTGTTCGAAAAATCGTAGAGTACTTGTTACAGATCAAATATAATAATCCTTGTATAGTTTGAAATTTATTTATTTATTTATTGATGTAACAGTGGACCTACAGATTAAAATGTAGGCCGACTACAGGACCTTTATTCTTTCGAAATGTGGGCCCTTATAACATAAAGATAAACGAAATAATATTTAAAAATTTGCAAAATATAACACTTAATATCTGGACTGGGTGTATAAAATATAACTAAAAAAAAATAGTAAAATATTATATATAAAATTTATAATCAATAAAAAAATTAATTAATATAATTAATACTTTATATAATTAAAAATATTACCTATATCAATATCTACATCAATACTTATACAATCTCATACAACACAATAACCAAATAACACAATAAATAATATTGTAGAAACACTAATAATAATTACACAATTGTGTCAACAACTGACAAAAATATGTGACAAGACGTACCCAGTAAAAACAGTAACGTCAGGCATCTTAACGTCAAAGATGGATAAAATCGGAGCGGCCACTTGCAGAAAAATATGATGTCGTCTTACCACGTAGGCGCAGATAGAGTTATCAAAGTGGTCTTCTACAGTAGGCCAATCCCCTACTTAGACAGCACAAACAGATTAAAAAATTAAATTAGACATGTCTCGGAAATACAAGTGAAAATAGCAGCTAGACATCGAGTACGATGGAAATGTCAAACGGAAGCTCTATGTTCCCAAGAGGAGTAAGGCAAAAAAAATATCTGGGATATATAACAAATAATCTAAAACAGAAAATATTAAACAATTCAAAAATATAAAAATTTAACATCAGTTTAACAATTTAACAAATTAACAAATTAACTATTAAACAATTCAAAGTACATATACAGACCAAGATAGATAGATTAATTCAAGCCAATGAAGCGCTCACCAGGAAGTGCAAAAGTAGCATTTACACCTCCTGGTCTGCGCTACATTCGTTGACTTGTAATCCAAAAATACATTTTTAAATTAATTTACAATATAATATTATATAAAAATTGTGTATTTGTGTATTTGAGTGCTTAGTCTTAAATAGTATAAAAATGAAGTATATAATATATATAAATTTTTGCAGTCAAATTCAACATTTTTCCTAATAATTTGAAAATAATAAATATTATACATAATTCACTAATACTAGTATCAGTATGTAACAAAAGTCTGAAAACATTATAATTTTAAAAAGAATTTTCTTAATAAACTAAATTTTGCAATCCAAAAGAAATATTTAAGAAAAAATTTTGAATTTGGATAAAAAAAATTGTTTAATTTGAAAAATAAATTGTTTAATTTGTTTGACGAAATGTTGAATTTGACTGCAAAAAAGTATAGATAAAGTTACCATTCGCTATAGAATAATAATAATTATTATTCCAGCAGATAGTAAGTAATAGCAGTTAATGAATTTGACCGGAGCTTACTTCAGCTTATAGTGAAACAAAAATTATACATAGCCAATGAAATTTCTCAATTTGTTGAATTTGACAAGGTTTTTCACATTTGTTCCTTATCAGCCAGAATCAAAAATAGAATCTCCAGTTATGCTTCTTCGTTAATATCTAATTCCAGTCAGTGATTACTATTCAATACCAGATTAATAATAAAATACAAATCCACAATTATTGTATCCTTATTGTATCCTAATTATTGTAGGTTAAACACAAATTCACACAAATTCAAACCAACGACAGAATTGGACCAATGTGCTTTTTTTATAATAATTTTCTTTATTTTTGCTCTTTTTATTGTATTTCATTAGCATCTGAACAAATTTTTAATTTTTAATTTATTAATTTTTAGTGATAATTTAAAATAAATCATTTAGATATAGTGAGATTCCAAGAACATTTCAGGGAAGCCGAATTAGCAAAAATAAGAGGTACTACTAATTTTAGATCGGCATAAACATATCAAATTATTTGATTGAAAAACATCGTAAAATTGATAAGACCAATTTATCATCAAAAAAGGTGGTAGAAAAAATAAGCAAATTAGACACATACGAAATTGTAGCAATTTCGAGGGACCACCCAAGGAACTAGATTTAGAATTCGTGTACATAATGTGTGCACGTATTATAAATTTAAGCACACAATAATAGGTTACCTCTTGGTGTTATATGTGTATAATTTGTGCACTTTTGGGGAATAATTGTATGCAAAATGGCATACACACAGCGTGCATGCTATGCAACAGAAATGTGACGGTTCTCAATGATAATTATTACGGTGACAAAAAGGTTTAATTTTATGAAATTGTATACACAATTTACCGCCCCAATCACAACCAAATTGTTCGTTAAAGAATACTTCGTAACTATTTTTTTAATCAAAAATTGTGCAAATAGTAAAATTAAAGTTGAATTAGAACAAAATATGAAGTTATATAATAATGATAAATAATAATTCTTTATTTTTATAATTTGAGACATTATATTCATTTTTGTTATTTATTATATTTTTTCTTCCGGAAAAAGTTCATGCAATTTCAAATTTATAATAAATATAAAGCTTTTACTTCGAAAAAATTAATGGGCTTTTCCAACAATTGTATATTATATTATAAAAATTAATTAAAAATTAAAAGAGCTAGTACAATTTTATTTTTTTTAGTATTTTAAACTTTAAATATTTAATTTTAACATAAAAAAGATTACAAAACAATGAAATTTTGTGATTAATTGAATTTAAGCTTTGAAATTTAAAAAATATTTCAATTTATAAATTTAGAAATATTGACATTAGAGATGAATCGCCATTTTTGTAATGATGAAAATGGCGAAATAGGGTAAATATACCTTTGTATGGTAAATTTAATATTACTCTCATCCGTGCCCTGATTAATTTGATAGCTGGCATTTTAATTTAATAGATATAATAGAAATAATAATTAGAAACAAAAATGTTTGAGAATTTTATTTTTTATTTTTAATTTAAAAGCAAATATATTTTAAATATTAAGATTTAGTTGAGAAAGAAGGTACATAAAATATTTTATTGTTAACGAAGTTAACATGAATAATAAAAAAACAAATATGCTGAAAATTTTACTGCATTCTTCTCCTTTGACTATGAGGTCATAGAAGTTCGTCTAGACTCTAAAGATGTTCTAAAATCAAAAATTTTTTATTTTTCGGACTAGTTCTTATATTAGCCTTTATTAACTTACCTATCTAGTTTATATTTGTCATATTCAACTTACTCTATATAAAATAATATATTGTACAGATTTTATAATATTAAATAAAATTTTTGTTGTTGTCTTTTTGCTCCTTTTTTCCTGCTTCACTCTCCGAAAATACGTGTTCGTAAAACAAAAACGTTTTGATGACATTATTTTCTTTTAGTTTTATTTTAACTTTGATGTTTTTTACCTTTGATTTGTCAAAAATGACAGCTGCCGTATATATGCATACACCTCCACCTTGTAGTCGTAATAGTATTAAAATGTGGACATGAGTATTGTTTTTCGTGACATTAGATTTTATTTTTTACTTTATATCTAAATTTATTTAAACTAAAACCAAATGCATTCAAGTTGTACAAAATGTGCTTAAATTTATACAAAGGCATACTTTTGAGTGACACTGTAACAGTACATTTTGGTAAAAATTGTAACCATAAAGTTTGAATTAAAAAAAAAAAAGAAAAAACAAAATGATTCCTTATTGTGACCATAAATATTTTCAGAATAACAAAAGCAAACATTTGCATACAATGTATGCAAAATGTGTATGTAAATTTCGATTTCAGTGTGCTTAAATACGGTTTTGGTTCCTTGGGTAGGTATAGATAACTGATTGAACAATGATTAAGGAAATGGATACTCACTGTTATTTAAGTTAATTTGCAAGAGTACACGTAAAATATGTAATAATGAGGGCTTAGGATATAAAAGGGGAAAAATAATTAGTTAGTGACAAGCACTGATAAAGAAAGTATGTTGCTTCCAAAATATCGATATTTGCAATCAAATATTGAAATTTATTAGAACAATTAAATAATTTAATTTAAATTTATACTTCGCATGTTAATTTTCTGCACTATTTTTATACTTTCATGATTTTTAACACTATTCAGATCACTATACAGATCACTATCTTGCAATAACTATTTGTCTCTGAATTAGAATATTGGAAAAGTAAAAAGTAAAAACCAATAATTTTTGTTGAAAATTAATAAAAAAAATTAAAAACTCAGCCTAACTTCATCTATTATTAAATAAAAACTCAGTCTAACTTCATCTAAATATTATTTGAATTGTTCCTGTTTCATTATTATTTGTTTCGAATAAAATCAAATTAAATCATTTTATTTTATTTTTTGTTATGTGCACTTTTGCATTAGTGATGCGTAGAAAGTCTATACACAAATAATTGTTTAAAAATATGCTCGTTTAACTTAATAGGACTTGTGTCTTCAATATAGTGTGAATAGATTTTTTTTTTCTACGATTTCCCCCAAAAAAATATATTTATAATGTCAGCAAAAGTAAAACAATAACAAAAAAAAAAAAAAAAAAAAAACATACAGGGAAATTCAGAATTACATAGAGATTTTATTATAGAAGGAAGGGAAGTCGATTCGGTTGCATAGAATAACATGAAATGGAGCTCTTTAGACTTTCTATGCTCTATGATGATTTTCTTTTCTTTTCATATGGAATCAAAGTGCTTTTTTTTTTTGCACAACATTTTTTTGTTTATTTATTTATTTGCTTTTTTTTTTTTTAATATTATATTTCTAAAAGGATAATTCGCTAAATAAATCGGATTTTTACGAAATTTTTGAGGTGCATTTGATTTTTTGTTAAACCGAAAAAAAATAAAGTACACATTGTTGTTGTTATTGTTCTTTGTTGGTTGTTGTGTTTTTTTTTCTTTTTTAAATATTCTCTGCAGTTATAAAAGACAAAAAGGTTCCAAAAATTACAAAATTAAAAAAAAAAAAAAAAACAGGACAAAAACACAACAAATGAATTTTTTTTTGGAGATGCCTGTGTTTCCGAAAAAAATTAAGCTTTTTTTTTTTGTTTTAGCCTTCTTTGTTTTTAATGGAAACAATTTTTGTGTGATTTCAACTGTAAGCCGTTGCTCAGATTATAATATAACAAAAAAAAAAATGTTGTTTTTTGGTGTATTTGAAGCCATTACTTTTGGTTTTGGTCTATTTTTTTTTTTTTTTTTTTTTTACACGGCCCATTATTAAATCTATTTTGAAAGGTATTATAAATGTGAGTTATTTATCATAACAATATTATAATAATAATTTTAATTGTAATAAACACCTAAAAACAACTTAAGAGATAATTAAATATTGGGTCTATAATTTACAAATAAACCAGCAAGAAGTATAGTTACGGTAATAGCCGATAAAAACCAGAACCGAGTAGAAGAAAAATAATAGATGCCATAAAGAAACTCAAAAATAATAAAGTAGAAAGTGTTGATGAAATCGCGGAGAAACCCTTCAAAGTAAAAACGAATAGCATAACAAATATAATGCAACCAATAGTAGTTGATATCTGGTATTTCTATGTTTATTGGCATTAACAGAGTAGCAAAAAAGAGCTGAAAAAATATCAACAGAGTAGCAAAAGAGCTGGCTATAGTAAAACTGGCAAAGAATTGACTGACTTCTGAATGTAGAAATTGGTGTGGTGTCACAATACTGAACTCGTTTATAAAAATATTAACACTCATCATCTATTTAAGAATAGAAAACATAATAGGAGACAACCTGGGAGAAAAACAAGCCCGGGTCAGATGAGACGATGATGAATATAGAGCAATCAAATGAATTGAACTCATCCCTATACATCGTTGATTTCACTAGTTAGCATTCTATAACTTTGGTTAACATTTTAGCATGTAAATTAGTTTTATAATTTTTTTGTATATAAACAGCCAAGCTTATTAACATTTTCTACTTTGCTTTGTTGGGATAAGCCAGGAAAGGAAGAAAATTTTTGAAAGAGTTAGCAGGATTTGCTGAATGAGTTTATATATGCTTTTCTTGAATTTGTGAGTAATGGTATTGTTAGAATGTGAAAATATATAAGAAGGGATATGATTCTATATTCCTGAAGCCCGGACTATGATCTGTCTATATATCTATAATCTCTAATGTCTATAATCTGTTTTCTGCCATTTAGGTATATTTGTCCTAATGTTCTAATAAGGGTGGGCAACTGCACTCTGCGCTTTCTATTATTTCACGTTTGAACTGTTTAAAAAAAGGGAATAGGTCTTTGATTTCCAATAAGTATGTCTCTATACCTACGAAGTATCTATAAAATAGAGAAAGGTCTCCGACGATGTCCAAGCGAAGTTAAGGACGAAGTTAAAGTTGAGTTGGCAATTAGAAGAAATGCCACATTTTGAATGCGGTCAAGATGGCCTAAGACTAATAGAGAAGCGGCAGTCCAAATGTGTGAATTGTATTTCACCTTGCGTCGTATACCTAAATGTTTTATAAATATTAAGATGTTCGAAAGTTGGGATACATTTCAATAGCTCTGTAGTTTGCTCAGAAGCTTCCTTTACATCGAATCAAGTACCCCAAACACTTGCATGCTCCTTTCTCGATATCAAAAATAATTATTTTTTTTGATTCAAGCGTATACCTAAATGTTTAGATTATCCTAGTTTTATAAAGTTACACCTAGAAAAGAGAGATTTGGTTCAAATTTTAGTGGTTTGCGTGAAATTAGACGATTTTAAGTTTTTGACAAGTTAAACTCAATTTTGTTTGTTTTACACCAGTCGGCAATTTAACATTTTGATATTATTTCTTTGACAAAGTTCTGGTTTACATTTATATATTGTTGTTTTTAAGTTTCTCCAGAAATATATTAAAAACATGCAAATATTAGAGATAGATTGATCGTGGGGCACATACAAGTAAAGAAGATATTCTAATATTTAAGCATCAATATTTTAATAAGAGTTTTTAATCAAAATTTAAAAAAATTTCATCTCTGGTTTTAGATTTAGAATATACCCTAACAGTATTTAGTATCCTATGGAAGTAGGATTTTAATTAAATTATTAAATTTCACATATTTTAATATATTTAATTTTTTGTTTTTTTTGTTTTGATGATGGTCAGGGACGTTGTAAGCATTCAAACCGAGGGAAAAAAAATGGTACAAATTATTTTTTTTTTGAAGTAAAATCTAAGGAAAAAAAAAATACATAACTAATATTTTGTAAAAAAAAAAAAAAAAAAAAAGTTGTGTATATATAATTTTATTAAAAAAATATACAAAAAAAAAAAAACTAATAGGAAAATAGTAGGTCTACTTCAGATTTTGTTTTGTTGCTTTTTTGTCATTTTTATGCCTTTTTAACATTCAAAGGATATTTTTTTTTTATTTATTTGTTTTTTTTTTTCGTTTTTGGTTTTCCATTGTTTTTATTTAATCTTGGCGGAAAACAATGTAATAGGAATATGAATTGTATGGAAACTATGAATTTTATGATTTTTATTATTTTATTATTTTTTTTTATAAGGGTTTATGGAAACTTAAACAAGTAATGGCCATTTTCATTCATTTTATATAGATGGTATATAATATAGTTGTATATGTACTATATGGTTTCTATTTTTAGTATATTATATATATATATATGTATTTTATACCTATATAAAATATAAATTTGAAATAAAATAATAAAGATTTATAACTGTAATATGTACTTGAATTTACAGCTTTTTGTTTTTTTTTTTTTTTTAAATCTAAATAAATGGATTATGAATATTTGAATGATGAAATATTTATTTTTTCATACATTCGAGAGGACATGTTTAAATTATTGGAAATGAAAAAAAAATGTTCATTAAAAGTTTAATTTTAACAAAATTTATTGTTATTTGTAAATTTATTTATTTGATTTTTTATTTATCATATTTTGTAATGATTCAAATTTTAAAATTAAGATCAGGAATATAATAACTTTAGTTTTGTTGTTACTTTGAAGCTAAATCGTGATTTTATTTAGTCACTATATTGTTCTTTATTTGTACCTTTTGTAAAGGCGATTAAAAACTAATTGATGTAATGCTGAAAAACTTCATTAAAGAGGTTTTAAAATAGAAATAATGGGATATTACAGGATCTTAATGTATTCGACTTGACTCAATTCAAACCGAAATAGTTTTTGGTGTTGTGAGAATCAAAGTATTGACTTAATTCAATTTGTTTCAATTCCCAGTTTCTAACATTTTATAATTGAGTCAAGTCAATCAAATTAGAAATTTGCGACATCAAATTATTTTTGTTTTAAAATCTCGTTAATTCAGTTTTTCAGCATTTCATCAATTAGTTTTTATTCGCCTATGTATGTTTGAAAAGTAGTTTTTAGTTTTTTGTAAAGTACGTAAATATTGTTTTTTAAATGGGTGATGCTGAAATAAATGTTGTACCAACGTTGGTCCAAATGATTATATCACAAAATACTTGTTGTTTTCAATTTTCCAAAAATATATACATATCTTTAAGGCTCATCTTATCGGACGAAAAGGACATTTGAAAGCATCCTTGTTGTTATAATGATTTTTGTATAAACTGTTATATCTGTTAGTCTATCAGATATATGTATATGTGTGTGAGTGTGAAAAATATTTTAACATTCATATGATGATGATAAGGACTGTCGTTGTGGAGATATTGTAACTGAAAAATGTTAATTTTTTAACAACAAAAATATTTCGTATCCTTCTTTAAAAAAAAGTATTCCAAGATTTACACATTGTTGGAAAAGTCTCATTTTTTACTATAGCTCATACATACACGCATCTTTTATGTCTAAATAGGTTAACTCAGAATCTTAACAGAAAAATTAAAGATCTTAAAAATGAAAATTTTGAAAAATATATAAAAAATTTATCAGCTAAAAGAGAAAATAACTACTCGTTGTGGAAAGCAACAAAGAGTACAAAAAACTCGATCTCTCAAATCCCGCCAATCAGAATGAACAGCGGTGAATGGGCGAGAAATAATAAAAATAAAGCTGAAACATTCGCAGATCCTCTTGAAGAAATTTTTTGTCCAGACGAGACAGATTCGGATGATCTCACTGAAGAAAATAATAATTGGCAAGAAAATGTCATATCACCATTTTCAGAGAGAGAAATAGTTGAACAAATTAAAAAACTCAGAGATAAAAAAGCTCCAGGGTTTGATCTAATTACATCGAAAGTCCTGAAAGAACTTCCGAAAAAAGCTATAACAATGCTAACACGCATTATAAGAATAAGGTATGTGTCGAATATGTGGAAAATAGCAGAGATAATTATGATACTAAAGCCAGGTAAGCCCATAAATGAGGTCAAATCCTACAGACCAATATCGTTACTACCAATAGTATCAAAATTATTTGAAAAACTATTATTGATTCGAATGAGACCGATCATAGAAAATAGTAATCTGATTCCAAATTATCAATTTGGCTTTAGATCTAAGCACTCGACAATCGATCAAATTCATAGAATAACAGACATAATAGAAAAAGCTTTAGAGGAAAAGAAAGTATGTTCTACCATATTTCTAGATGTAGCCCAAGCTTTTGATAAAGTATGGCATCGAGGCTTAATAAATAAACTAAATAATATGTTACCTAAACAATACGTAGATATACTCTCATCATATCTAGAAAACAGACTATTCAGAATAAAACAAGACGAAGAGTATTCTACTATTAGAGATATTAAAACGGGTGTGCCTCAAGGTAGTATTCTGGGTCCCATACTGTATTTGCTCTACACCAATGATTTACCAGAAATGGAAAATATAACTGTAACTACAATCGCTGACGATACTGCGTTGATGGCAGTAGGATCAAATATTGACGAGGCTACAATTAAATTGCAAAGAGCAAGCGACAAGCTATACCTCTGGACAAAGAAATGGAAAATTAAACTCAATGAGTTAAAATCAGTACATGTAAATTTTTACAAATAAAAAATTAGAAAATCAACCATTGGTAAATCTGAATGGGGTCAATATACCCCAAGAAAACAATGCTAAATACCTAGGAATGACATTAGATGTCAAACTTAGATGGAAAGAGCACGTCAAAAAGAAAAAATTTGAGCTTGAAAATAAATATAGAGAAATGAACTGGCTCTTAGGTCGTAATTCTAAATTACCTATATATAACAAGATTTTGTTATATAATCAGATAATCAAACAAATATGGGGATGTTCCAAACAAACACATGTACTTTGTATACAAAAATTCCAAAATAAAGTCTTGCGCAACATGGTAAATGCCCCCTGGTATGTTCGCAACAGTGATTTGCACAGAGATCTAAAAATTCCTAGCATAGAAAATGAAATAAAAAGATATGCAACAAAGCATATAGCTCGTCTGGAGGGTCATGTTAACGTTGAGGCCACTCAACTGCTAGATAATCAAAATGATGTCAAAAGGCTTAAAAGAACTAAGCCACTAGATTTAATACGATAGAATTTCGTAAACTTTTTCTTTAAGAAAATCAAAATAGCAATAAATTAATGGTTAGTCCGTTGGACTAGTATTAATGGGAGGGGTGTGGTTTAGTCAGTAAAAATCTGGCACACAATGGAAGCTACGGCGCTCATTGTGTCTATGAAGATTCCCACCAATCCACGCAAAAAAAAAAAAAAAAAAAATCTTTTATGTCTATATCTAATTGTTCAAATAATAACTTCTTAACCTCTTAAACATTTCTTAAAAAATATTTTGCTATTTTTTGAGCCACAAAATATAAGCGAAAATGTGTTTTCTAAATATTCAGTGCATTTCTTGTTAATTCTGGGCTGGTTCAACGAAGTTAAAATAATTTGCCATTTATTTTTATTTTAACTGGAACAGTGAAAATGTATTATTTTTTTTTGTTTTCAATTAGTATGACGTGTGATTCTGCATAGCTTCATATTTATTAATTTACAATTTTGCAGTTTTGAAAAACTTGAATAATAACTGATTTTTCAAATTATCTCAATTTTTGACCTGCTGTTTTAGATGTAATATTTTCGTTTCATCATATTGTTAGTAACTTAAAGTAGATTATATTTTGGTATATTAAATAAAATTTTTATGAAAATGTGAGCCTTACTGGTCTAAGGTTGATGGCCGCTACTACCCAAGTAAGTAGATAATGAGAGTAGTTTCCCAAGCATTTATTCATTTAATAATTTTCTAATATACGAACTATTTAAATATGAAAAACTACTATATTGTTGGCAACTAGTCCTTTTTTTTCTTCTTTATTAGTAATAATAAGGTTTATATACAATTCAGAGTATTCATGCAATGCTTAATTCTATAAATGTATGTCCTTTTTAAATAGGCGCTTCATTTTATTAAAGGAATTACTAAATTATCCTCTCAGAAAATTGTATAAGCTCTCATTGAATAATGAAAAATTAAAGTAAACAAAATATGATCCGACATCTTGTGATTTGTTGTCAAGGTGACATAGCCACTATATGATGCATGCAGATGGCAGTTCCTTAGTAATATATTTAGTTTAATTAATTTTTTATTAATTGAATTTATAAACAGTGACATTCGACTTAGATTGATTATATGGAGTTAAATTCTATAATATTTTATTAAGAATAAATTGTTTATTTATTTAGGTGGTATCGCCATAACTTTTTTTTTCTTTAATAAGCAATTTTTATATAGAATTTGTTTATAATTTTATATTAAACTAAAAAGTAACTAAATTGGTAAGTAGGTAATAATTAAAATACAAAATAAATGTAATTTGAAATAAAATATGTATGCTGTATGGTTTAATGATTTTAATTAAATTTAAGTTTGACAATCAGGTATGACATTTATATTAAAATAATATTAAGTTAATTTTTTTTTTTTTTTCAATTATTACTTTAATTCTTAGTTTTGAAATGATTTACAAATGATTTTAAATGATTTGAAAATAGTTTACATAATAATTTGACTTATTTCTAGCGTTGTGATTGTGGATATCAATCATTCTGTTAAGAATAAAATTATGTTTTTTTTTATTTATACGCTACACAAACACTAGGGGATTCTTTTATACAAAATTATGTATGGGTAAGGAGAAAAAGGATTAGGAAGGAATTAGGATGATAGAGGGAATTGGTCAGTAAGTTGGAGACGAACCTGAAGAGGTTCTTTTTGACAAGTTACCAATTGTATAATGGAACATTTCTATCGGAATGGGAACACGTGAGATGAAAGCATATTCAACATTTTAGAAGTTCTTACAATAAAAGAATTTCCGAAAACAGTTTTAGACCCCCTAGGTATTTCCATAGTGTAGAAATGGGCACTTGCAGCCTCCCTAGTTGGAGTTGTTTGAAGGGAGGCATTATTGATTTTATTTCAATAGAACAAATGTCATTTCCAACAAGATATCTATAAAAGAGGGAGAGAGCCCCAACGTTTCAACGTGTGTTAATGGAAGTAAGGGTTATCTGGACGGTTAAGTCTCCAATAAGGCGTAAGGCACGATGTTGGATTTTGTCGAGATAACCCAATTAAGTTTGGGGTGCTTCAGCTTATATGTGGGAATTGTACTTCATATTAGGTCGGATATAAGCTTTATAAATATTGGACAGATCTCTTGGGAAAAATAGGCTTTACATCGGAAAAGAAAAGCCAAACATTTGGTAGCATTTTAGCTATATCAAAAATATGCTCATTCCACTGCATTTTTACTTTTCATTTTTTACTCTGCATTTTAAACGCATTGAACTCAACTCTGTTTGCGTTACCCCAATCGGCTATTTTTGCTAGATCATATGGTTAAGTGAGCTAATCAATATGTTTCTCTTCAAGTTGATTGTGATAGAAGTGGCGTTAGATTTCCTTAAAAAGTCGTAGGATGCCACCAGGGTGCTGTCATCAGCAAAACTATGGATTGGATTGAGTTTTGAATAGAGTAAAACGTTGATGAAAATCAAGAAAAAAGTAGGTGATAAGGCAGACCCTGTCGCTAGCGTTCCGCGTTTATTTCTTAGTTGTCGGACATAAAACTTTCGACAACGACTGTATACTAAGATGTAGGATTTAACAATTTCAATAATTTCATTATTTAAAGCAAAATTAATATTATTAAATTTTTTGTTATCAAATAATAAAATTTTTTATTTATTTAATATTCAGTAATAATAGATTTTTTTTAACCATTAATTAATTAAGTTGAGATCTGTTTCTATAGCAAATTTCAATTGATTTTCATTATCACTAGCATACTTTAATATTATATCATCGGCCAACTTAATTTAATTTGCAAAAACAATAATTTTTTGCGTACTATTTGCTATTTATTTTGTAAATATTATTTGCAAAAACCTATTTGTTCTGCATTGAAATTTATTTTCGAAAGCTCGTGAATAAGGATTTCGTAGTTTACACAATCGAATGCAAATCGAGGAAAACGCAACCGACGTATTATCCAGCATCCACATATCTATAATTATAATTGACAAGCATTTAAGGTCCTGCGCAGTAGACACCTTTTTATTTTATTTCGATTCTCCTACTCCTTAATGAACTTCTAATATATATAATATATAAGATTATATATAAAACAAAAATGCGCACACAGTTGAAAATTTTGTACTCTTATGATTTTATTGTTCAGCAAATACATTATGCATAAGTGAGATCTTATGAAAATAATAAACAAAAGCAAACAATTCAGTTTTTATAATTTACATTATATACTTGCAAATGAATCTATGTACATATGCCAAAAAAAAAAACAAAAAAACAAATTCATCTAAAATAAAAAATATAAAAACAACAAAAAAACAAATCACTTGAATTCTTCATTTTTATCTTTTTAAGTAACGGTTTCTAAATTTTGGTTATTTGTAGTAATAATATAGTTTTTATTAAAATTATGTATTATATAAGTATACATATACATACCTCTTTAATAACAAAACTTTTTATTTTTAGTAATTTTATCACTAAATGCTTCTTACTATAGGGAATATATCGGAAACGAAGCAGTATATGAGGGACGTGTATTTATGTGTCCTAAATAAAACTTACTAACCACAAAACTTTTTATTAAACACGAGTGGTTTCTGCTATATCGTGCGAAGTCTATGTCAGTACGTAAATTTTTGTTTTTTTAAAAACTTTAAATTTGACTTCAACTTGAAATATAATTACTCAACAGGGGCCCCTAGTTATTATTATAATTTTTAAAAAATTGTTCAAGCTTCTAAGGATAAAGATGTATTATTTGAATGACTTTATTATGAATAGCAGTAATTATGGTAGTTTTTAAGGAATGTGGAACTTTCATTGTATTGAACGATATGTTTATGAATTTAATTAATACTCTGGGCTTAGCTGTTTTTATAAAGATTGAAGAAATATTATCATAATTGAAGACACGAGAAGATGAAGGGGTTATCTAACAAAATTGAAATTCCGAGTAAATTGAAGTCAAAGTTTTTTTGATATAATTTTTTTTAGGCTAGTTTTATTAAAGCCGTAATATACGAAAATTGTCAATAACGGAAGTAATTTTTTACTCATAACAAGCTGATTAATATGAAACTTGTATTTTTTCTGTTATTTGTTAAAAGTTGTAGATAGCTCCTTTATCCATTGAAATAAAGCAAAGACAAAAACCAATATAAGTGTGAAAGAAAGGTTTATTAAATACAAAATGACGTAATATCTTAACAAAATACAATAATATTAATCAGTAATCACCATTAGTTTTTAGTAAATGGAAGTTTAAATACATTTTATTCTTCAATACTTCAAAATTAAGCCTTTTTCGTCGTCACATTTTTTTAATTTTCATGAACAGAAATTTAATAAATAATATTTTTATTAACCATTTTGCATCAGTATAATATCTACTTATCACATTTTTTAATTTTTAATATAATAATAAACAGAAATTTAGTTAATTTTTTTTATTTTTCATTATTTTAAAATTATAATTACTTTTTCATAAACCTAAATGATATAAGAAGTAACGAAAATATTAATATTCAACTCAAAAATATAGCTAAATAGTTACCAATAAAATTTTAATAATATCGTTTTATGGCATATTTTCATCATATGACTCTTAGGACTCATCAGAAGACATCAGAAGATTCTATAAGAACCATATTCTTCAACTCGAACCCATTTAATACTGTCTCTAAATCTCACTTTTCCGTTCATCTTTTTTTCTGTTCGTTATATTATATTTATATTTTTAGCTAAATTTCCGATATCTTTAAAATGTTCAGCCATATCAATTATTTCATTATTTTTGAATGCACTCCGAATAATTTGTCGGAACTGTTCTGGTAGATGTATAGAGCCATGCTTCTAATACCTTCTCTATTCTTCCAAAATTTCGATTCGAATCTAGATAGGAATGGCCAACGTCCGGAAATTTATGATCGATGTTACGAAAGTACCCTCTTAAAATCAAATATTGGTACAGATCATTGCAAATTTTTTATTTTGTCCTCCACAAGAATATCAGCCTAAATTACTTATCGGTCGTATCTTAGCAAGGAACTTTATATTTCTCAGCTTCCTCTATTAGCCATGTCTTCTGTCCAGGAGCAAAAACAAGCTTTTTCAAATTTTTTTGTAATAATGTGAATTCCAAAATTATAAAATCACATTTGCCTTAAATAAAACGTTTTGTATGTGGTTATTTTTGGAAAAGACATAGTCTGCTGTAAATTCATTGCTATGAAAACAGTATCGTTTGATACTTTTCTAGTATTTTTATCGTGCTGCATTGCTTCAGAAGCATGAGTAATATTTCGTGAGCGCTCCTCGTTTTTTTTGTCAGCATTACAGGTATACATACAGTGTCACTTTTGAGATACCCAAACTACAAATTGAATTTTGTGTTAAAAATATTTGAATAATATGTTTTTTTTAACTTTAAATTTTCCCCCCAATTTCTTGTTAACACATTCTTCAAGATAAAAGTTATGCATTTTGCTTTGATTTAGTAGAGGGAAGAGATACACTTTATGCGGATTTTTATTACGCGAATAATGTGAATCCTCCACAGGAAATTGTTTAATAAAGTCTACAACAAATTTTCTATTTGCTTCATCGGTTTTGTTTGGTCTGTTACAATGTCTTTCTCTTTTATCGGTAGGTGGTGCAGTTGCATAATTATCTACTCTTTTTTTTGGTTGGTAAAACTCCTTTAAAAAGTTTATTCTATCTTCATCTATAAAACGCAAAGTACATTTGAGTCTACACTCTTCTCTGCATAAAATATCTTTTGTTGATTATATTTTGAGATAAACATTTCTCACTCCTCTCTCTTGCAAGACTGGTCTTAAGCTTTTTTTCACATCTCTGGGTTACATTTTCTCTTTTTGGAATTATAAATTTTAGCAGCAAATACTTGTTTTCCTTTCTGATTAGTGTTTTCTTCAGTAGATTTCACAACTAATTCTCTGGTTTCTTTATCATTCTCCAACACCTTGATTACTCCAATATTTAGAAAAACACTATACACCTACACAACACTGAGCATTGAATTGAATGTCAATTATTATTAAAACTAACTGCCAACTTACATATTATATGCTGTTGTGTGCCATATACATAAATAAAAAAAAAAGAACATTTCAAATAAACTTAAACTTGTCAAGTTTTGATTGATATGATCCGTGGAAGAAGGGTTTATGTATCGCACATAGCGCCTTCATTCCTTCAAATAATTTTCAACAATTTTGAAATACGTCTGGATCAAGGGGTGAAGTAATGTTAATACCTTCTTTCATTTGAATACTCATAAAGTTTAGCACATAACATTTGTTTAGCTAACAAATTTATTGCCAACTGCTCCAACTCCGAAAACATTTTAATTAGGCAATTGATCGATAATTACAAAATGAAATTAAATTGTGATTGATTGCTTTATTCATTTCTTTTTTATCTATTTTTTTTTTCGATGTTTTTGTTTAGCTATAAATTAGTTTAAGTCTAGTCATAGGTTTTTAAGTAAAATTTTTAAAATTACAAGTAGTCACAAGGTTTTTGTAATTTGCCACCATTTTTCCTTGTACCAATTATAATAAATTGTAAATCAAACAACAAATGTAATGCTAAATTAAAACTCGCAGCTGTTAAGATACTAATAATCTAAACTCTAACTTAAGTATAAGAAGACTCTGTCATTATAAATTATGTATTAACACATTTTGGAAATAAGCGAACTATCTAACTATATACACATTTTCATCCATAAAATAGATTTTTGTGGGCTTAATATACGTAAACCCCATTGAAAGTTTTATGTTAATCTTAACTTTAATATTTGATATCATAAATAATGTATTAGTCATAATTTAGTTTAACTAACAAAACTTAAAATTTCGAATATTTTAAAATTTTACTTAAACCATTCTCACAATAAAGCGCACACGTTTAAATTACAAATAATTCAATTTTTTTTATTATATTTTCAATAAAATTCAATAATAGTTTTTTTTTACATTCTATTGCAATTTCAAAGTCAAATCAAAACACTTCATAAAAACAAAACACTCTAAACTACAGAAAAAATATATATATATATATATATATATATAATACATTTTATTAAAATCGTTTTCCGTAAATTGGCTTTTCCAAAACTTTCATATTATCCGTATGAGCAAAAAAAAAAACAATTTCCAATCATTTATTTCAATAAAATTCAAATTGAAATAAAAAACAAAAATTGTTTAATAAAATCTAAAACTTTCACTGATCTTTAATAAAAAAAAAAAAAAGTACAAAAAACTAACTCTTAATTTCACACTCAATTCAATCTATTCTTTATATTGTATTGCTAAAAAATAAACAGGATATACAAATGATCCCTTCAATTGCATTTTAACAAAATAATATAAAAAAAATTCAATTTTTTATTTTCAGTTTGATTTTTCCAAAAAAAAAGATAACCTAAATTACCTAAGCACATACCAAAAAAAAAAAATACTAATCTATACTGAATGAAATGTGGTAAGCAAAAAAAGTAGTCCGGAATTCAAATGATTTGAAAGAATTCGTTATATTTTTATTAACAATATTGTTCTTATTTTAAACCCACTATAAGCTTGATCATCCTAAAAATATACAAAATAAGTTGAAATAATAATAAACAGAAAAAAACAACAATTGTTTTAAGGGATGAATATCCTATATATTATTAAATTTGAACAAAAAAAAACATTAGTGCTATAAAAGCTACACATATGAATGATAAACAAAATACTAAACAAGAAAACTCTACCGCAATATAGATACAATTTCAAAAAAAATTGAATCCATGTTTTTTTAGATCCTATTTTTTTTTTTTTTTTGTTGTTCTATCAAAGTCTACAAAAAGTTATTAAAAATATATCAGGTTAACACTTAAAACAAAAAATGCAACCTTTCAATGCTATATAAACTAAAAAAAAAAAAAATAACGTAAAAAGTCTATTAAACCTAAAAACAATTCTAGACTTTTTTTCAGTTTTTGGTGAGAAACACTACAATATATGCAAGAGTATAATATGTTCCTAACCAATTTTATTTTTCTTTTCTAGGTTTTTTCTGTTTCATAATTTCATCTGCAATCTGATGATGAATAACCAATTCATAAAGTTATTATAAACATTCCAATAACCTAACAATATTATCCTTGCTATTATAAAAGTAGCGCACTGCATAATATATATATATATATGCATATATATACAGTCATTTTAGTCACATCCAAATTGTTGCCAGTTCTAGTCACATCATTGCATCAAATCAAAACCATTCGAATAAAACTACCAAAAAGATTAAAAGCAACAAAACATAATACAGTAAGCAAAAAAAAAAAAAAAAAAATAATAAAAGGTGCCAAACACACTTCTAAAAAAAAATCGACTAAAAAAAGAAGCATAAAAAAATCAAAACAATACTGCAAATATGATGATCGATAGTCAAATTGCTTGTTAACCACTGATGGTTGTTGAATGATAGACACAATATAATCAAATCTTCTAGCACCGCAAACACGATATCAAAAAAATAAAAAAACAAAAAAAAAAAATACATAAAAAAAGAACAAAACTAAATAACCTAGAAAAAATTCCGAGAACAAAAAAAAAAAATAAATTGTAAAAGAAAAACTATGAAAAACCCATCTCGATTCATCTCTCGCTTAAATAAAAACTAAAAACAAAAAACAAAAACAAAAAACTAAAATCTAGGCTCATCCTATCCATTATAAAAGTGAAGTAAAAACTTAAATCCTTTTTAAAAAAATATTTGCAAAAAAAAAAAAAAATAAATAATAATAATAATAGAATCAATTTTACCCATACTTCAAGGATATTATTGCAAACAAGTCTTTTACTATCGTAATGATTATGTTATATTCATCTTCTGTTCTGTTCTCCATCCCCAGTATACTATGTACGTTCTATTTTTGGCATAATAGAATGTATATATATTATGTAGTATGTTTCATTTCGTTTCAAAATCAAATTTATATTCCTAACCACTCATCTTCTCAGTGTATGACTTTGTTGATGGCAACAAATAATTTTTAATTCTGAAATTGATTTTACGATTATGATCATGGAATTTTTATTACTGGAATTTACTATACATGAATACTAATTTATGTTTAATAGATGTTATATAATATTTGATGTAAGCGTCTAACTCGTACAATTAACATTTATAACAAAAAGTGCAACCTTCCAATGCTGCTTTTAGTGATTCCGACAACTAAAATTTCAACAATAATCCAAATTATATTTCTAATCTTCATTATTAATTAAGACGAATTACAAACTGGGATCGAACCATCCTTATTAAATTGGATGTAGATACTTACCTACCGAAAGGTCTTACAATGTTTTTGATATACAATTTCTTATATGTTCCTTGCTAATTCTGGGTTACCTCAAGGCAGCAATCTAGATTCATTAATCCACATTATTTGCAACAATGATATAGTTTCGTTAACAGCAGTGTTATTCTTTATGCCAATAGGATGAAAATATTTTAAAATTTTTGTCTTGCTCCAGGATAATATTTTTTTTTTTTTTTTTATTACTTCTACGCTTATTTACAATCTATCTTAATATTTTAAAAAATTTGACAAAAACTTCTAACAGATATTCGGTAAATTTTTATAACAAATGTATACAATTTTGAGTGGTGTATTGGCTTGTGAGGGTACATTGTAACAAATATACTCCTAGGTTTTACATTATCTTTTAGAAGCATCTTAATCTTCTGTGTTGTCTCCGCAGTTTTTCCACCTGTGGATTTGGGTGGTTTCCTAACCGGGTCCAATTTCTTATGGTTGTAG
This sequence comes from Argyra leucocephala, assembly GCA_963942445.1. NCBI lineage: Eukaryota > Metazoa > Arthropoda > Insecta > Diptera > Dolichopodidae > Argyra > Argyra leucocephala. The sequence goes on along the minus strand of OZ012678.1, from coordinate 39,262,713 downwards.
CAGTTATTTCCTCTTTTACAGATTTCATTTGTAAGTCATTACTTATGACTGAGTTTTGAGCATTCCAAGGCGCATTGACAATTGCTCTAAGTACGTTTGCTTGAAAACGTTCAATAATTTGTATATCTGAATTACTTGTCGTACCCCACAGTTCGATACCGTAAGTTCATATTGTTTTAATATACTTTTATAGACTAGTACCTCACTTTCTACAGAGAGTTGTGAATTTCTGCCAATTAGCCAGTATAAGTTGGAAAATTTTGGACGTACATGTTTACTTTTTGCTGCAATGTGCTTTCTCCAGGTTAATTTTTGGTCCAAGTGAATCCCCAAATATTTGACTGAATCCGCCATTGGTAACGTTTTGTTATCGATTTTAACTGGAGGGAAGATTTCTTTCCTAGTGGTGAAAGTAATGTGGACAGATTTGACTTCGTTTGCTTTAATTCTCCATTTTTTTAGCCAGTTGTTTATGTCATCTAAGTTTCTTTGTAGCTTAAAGGATGCCATTTGTGGCAAAATACTTGAAACTAGAACTGCTATATTGTCTGCAAATGTTGCAACCATGCTGTCTTATTGGTAAATCAGGAGTAAATAATAAATATAATTCATGTCCTAATATGCTCCCTTGTGGTACACCGGCTGAGATGTTCATTAATTGAGAATAATCATTGTTCAGTTTATCCATAAATTTCCTGTTCGATAGATATGCTTTTATTAGTTGATAATATTGATGAGGTAATTTTTCTTTCAGCTTATATAGTAGACCTTCGTGCCAGACTTTATCGAATGCTTGAGTAATGTCTAAGAATGCCCCTGAAAAATATTTTTTATATTTAAAATCATTTGTTATTTTCTCTGTGCACTTGTTCTGTTCTTGCATGTTGATTCCTAAACCCAAATTGATGGTTTGGTATCAACAGTCTATATGAATGAACCTTGATATGAATCTACCTTGATTAGATATTTTCAAGGTTTAGATGTTCAGGGAAGTTGTTTGTTCTCAACAGAGCAATGAACAAGTAAGTAACAAATCTTAGGCCCTTTTCTGAAATTCCCTTCAACATATTTCCATCAATCATATGCGGTTTTTTGTGGTTTAAATCTTTTTTTACTGCTGCTTGGATTTCAGTAATAGTAACATTTTTTATAGGTAAGCTATTTGGAATGGTACTTGAAAGAATTTTACTATTTCGTCATTTACGACATCTGATATCTCTGATTGATAGCGAACAAAAGTTTTTTTCTAAGTATATTGCAAAAGTTTCAACTTTTTCTGAATCCGTTTTAGCCCATTCATCGTTTTCCATTACTACTGGTGGAATGTGTTGTTGGGGACATTTCAGCTTACTCGTGGCTCTTCAAAAAGAATAATTTGAATGTCTTCATCAATTGGTGCAAACTTAACAATTTAACACTAAATATAAAGAATTGTAATGTCAACATTTTTACCCGTCGTTTAACACCAATTACTGCTAACTATACTTTCAGCGACAGTGCTATTAAAATGTGTTTTCCATTCTAAGGATTCGGTGGTAGATTTTTGACAAAAAATTGCCTTTCAACGAACACCTCAACGTAAATACTAGGAGTTGGCACACTGTAGAATTTGTATGTATTGGTAGAATTCAATTAATTCAGAATAAAATTCTGAGGTATGCTTTACGTAATCTTCCCTGGGCTGTCTCTTTTATTCTACGTTTATATAAAAATTTCATGAAATGTTATTCGCCCTATGCCCTACGAATGGGGTTGCAGGGCATTGATGATATAAAACACACTTCAAAGCTACTTAATTTAATCTTTTTGAAATCTAAACTAGAGAAATTTTAGATATTATCTTCGAAATATCTGAAGATATGATATAGACGAAATCTATTGCATTAACATAATATGGTGAATGCCCACACTAATAGTAATGTACGGTTTCGTTCAGTCAACATTTTTAATACCCTTTATCATCCGACACATTAAGGGAAATATGGGCTAATTAATATGATGTTTATGATAGTTACGTAGGTATGTAGGTAGGTAGAAATGACCATTCCAGTTGTTTCCGGAATACAAACTATCGCAATTGTGTCAATGTGATACCACAAATCAAGTGAACTATTTGTTCTTTATTGTGTTTAGGTATTTTTGCTTTCAGAAATAATAATTATATGGTTAGAGAAAGCATCATCAAATGTGAACGTATAATAAAATTGCAGCGATACAAAAAGGAGATCAGCATATGGCTATTGCCACTCTATACTATTATCCTACAGTTTCCAAGACCCACCCTATCATATTTAGTCAACAAAAATTACAAATTTTACCATGTTCTCCCATTTATCTCACATCAAGCATAATATAATATAGTTTCTCTTGTTTTTGTTTCAAATTCTCTTCTTCTATAATTTCTTTTTACTCTTACCTAAATTGTGGTCCATAAAATATTAACTATATAGGAATACTAAATTCAGAAGCGAGTTAAAAAACAAACTGAAAAAAATATCTTTGCATACTATCATCAAAAATGATGAAAATTTTATTTATTTTGTTTTTTTTTTTTGTTTATTGTTTTATTCAATTTTTTTTTTTTTTTAATATAGAGAATCTATTTAATCATTATTATTTTTCATTCAGAAAAATATTTGTGCATTATTATCATCATCATTACAATCATCATCAATTATCAATACAATAATAATAATAATAATGATCATTATTAGAGATTGACTAGCCGTTCTTTGTGTATAGATGACGTTTGATGAAATAGGCTAACTAAAAAATAAAAAAAAAAAAACAAAACAAAAATAAAAACAAATCAAATCGAAAATTTTTTTTTGTGTTATAGTATAGTGAATTATGCATATTAAGTCATGGTCGTCATCGTCAGCATCATAAAGTGTGAAGTTATAATGGGGTGGTATAAAACTGGCAGCAGCAATAGAAGTAGAGTAGTGGAATATAGTACCAGGAACAAAAATGGTAATCGTAGTTATACACTTTAGTTCAACATAGAAGTCTAATTCAGGAAATAAAATATTAAAAAAAAAAATAAATTTCATAAAAAGTCACTCTCTAGTACCACTTGAGTTAAAATAAGGACGAAGGATTTGTGTTGTTTTTTGTTGTGTTCTGTTTGCAATTTTAGCGTTTTGATTTTTCTTTTTACGTTTTTTGTGTACTTTTTCATTTGATAATGGTTTAGTTTTTTGTTTTATATGCAATAATAATTGTGATGCGGCATATGATGCGGTGAGGTGAGTTCTGCTGATATATAGAGATTTAGTTTTCCTTTTGCAGTTTTTTTGCTAATTCTTTTTTTTTTTTTTTTTTTATTTTTCAAAATGATTTGAGTCTCGAGTTATTTTTGATTTTTTCCACTTATTTTTGTATTTTGTTATCAATTTTAATTTGCCGTAAATTTTCAAACTTGAAGTAAGCGAATGAATGATTTTATGAGTATTTGGGGAATTTTAACATAGAAGGTATATATTATATGACTGCATAAACCAACAATGGACAAAAAAAAAAAATTTGAACAAACTTTGAATTTCTTTTTTATTAGAGGTTTTGAATTTTTTGATTTTATAATTTTTTTTTTTGTTTTTGTATACGGGTGTTAAGTGATTTCTAAAAAAAAAAAGAAATTATAACTACATTGGAATAGAGTTAATATTTTGAATTTTTTATGTGGAATGAACACAAGGAATGAGGAAAAAAAAATTAGAGGTTTTATTGAAACGTTTTGTGACAATTTGATTTAATTTTTTGTTTTATTGTTTGGTATTTTGTTATGTAGTTACTTGGTTAACATTTTTAATAGTTAGGTTTAATTTTTATAGGTAGGTCTGTATTGTTTATAGAGTAGGTATTGTCATGTCAATTGTATAAAATTAAGAGTTTTTAATAACAAGATAGGTAGGTAGGAAAAAAATTTGTTCGCATGAATTTTCATTAATATAATATAAATATTAATTTTAATGAATATAGAAAGGAAATTATATCAATAGAGTGTATAATTTGTTATAAACAGAATTAAGTGTTATTTGTTAAATTAGTTAAATATTTATTTGATTTTTTGTTTATAAAGCTTTAAAGAATAGTATGTATTGCTAATTTTTTTTTTTATATATGATTTTCATTTTATATTTTATTTTATTTTGTCGAAAATATGAATAATTCTATTATTAATAGAGTGGTATCCAATGCTATTATTATAATATACGATACCACTAACTATTGTCGTATAAAATGTGAATGAAAAATTAATATAGGAAATAAATGAATATTATTTAAATAAAAATAATAACTAAAAACATGTGAAACTATATATTAATAACTGCGGATGACAAGTGAATCAAATAACTTATTTCTAAATCTGGTGGATTAGATTTTTGAAGTTTGTGTGCAAATTTATCCTTCGATTAAATTTCAATGATGTAGCTTTTATACTCTCGTTCAATAAGTGGAAACGGTTAATAAGATATTCTTCACAACAAAATTTTGTATTGTAAAGTTATTCTATGTAACTTCACGTTTAAATTGGTTTCACTGTATTTTTGTATAGAATTATTTACAATACAAAATATAGTTGTAAAGAATAGCTTATCGCTTCGCTTCACCTTATTAAGTTCAAGTCTACACAGCTACTTGTTTTTGTATATAAAATGCTCTCTCTAGTTTAGCTCTCCATAATCCAAATAAGCTATTATTTATGAAATAACAAAATGAATATACATGGAAAATATCTTAAATTTTTCTATTTTGAAAAAATATGGCTTTTTTTTTTAAATGTTTTATTTTTGACAAAATATATACATAGTAATTCCAAATAAAACTAAACAAATTCAGTTATGACTATATTACAATGTTCTTGGCTAACAAGTAGAAGCGCTCACATATATATTTATTTATTTTTTTCTTTTAAGTTAAGCCAAACACTAGGTTTCAAACGATACCTTTATACACGAATATATAGCTTGGACTAATTGAGGATTATAGAAAGAAAAATATCACTTTGATCAGTAGGGACATTTCGAATAAATTTATTAATATTACTCTTGAACTTTTGTAGATTGTACGTAGGTATATTTTTGCATTGGGGAAACACGTTTGTTGGAATATGGTTCCACATTCGAGAAAATTTGACTACAAACGAATTCCCATAGCCAGTTTTGAGCCACCTTGGAATTTGCACTGAGTAGGAGTGGGCACTTGATGCCTCTCTTGTTTCTTGGCGGAAATATTTGAGAGGTGGCATTAGTGTTTTTATTTCATCTGAACAAGTGCCTAAACCTACAAGATATCTATAAAATAGGGAAAGTGCTCCAACAACACGACGATTTTCAAGTGGTACAAGGGAGGATGTCACATTAGGGTTGTCAATAAGACGAATGGCATGCTTTTGAACTTTGTCAAGAAAATTTAGTGCGGTTCGTGATGCACCGGCCCATATTCCAACTTGGGTCGTATGTATGATTTATAGATATTTAGCATGTCCTGGGGAGAAAAATACATTTTGCAGCGACTCAAAAAACCCAAACATCTCGCGGCATTTTTAGCAATGTCAAAGATATGGTCTTTCCATATCATTTTATTGTTGATCTTCAGGCCCAGGATATTCAAGTGTTCGGTTCGCTGAATACGCACACCCCCCAATAATAGAGTGGGGTTAAATGGGGTAGTTTTGCGCGAGACTAGACAGCTTTGAGTTTTGGAGGTGTTGAACTCAACTCTATTACTTTTCCCCCAGTTGAAAATAATGGCTAAGTCATGGTTGAGCATGCTGACCATGATGTTACGTTTAGTATCAGTAACTGGTATTGTAGCATGTGATTTTCGAAGAAAATCAGCATCCTTTGATACACTTCATTGCACTAGAGTGCTGTCGTCTGTAAAATTATGGATAGGATTGAAAGTTGATTGGAGACGATCATTGATAAATATCAAAAAGAGAGCAGGTGAGGGAACAGATCCTTGAGGAACACCAGAGTGTATTATTAATTATTATTTAAGTTATCTGTCAAATTTAGAAATATTATTTTGATTAAGTTTATAATAATATGAATAATGTTTACAGTTAATTGTAATTTGATTTATTAGATTATTGAAAAAAATAGGTTTTGCGAACCATATTCATCGAGTTCGAATAATCTTTATTATTTAATCTTAATTATATTTGCCTTAATTAACTTGCCTTGGACTTTATATGTTTGTTTCAATTTGCTTCAATTCAACAAAATAACCATTTCAGTAACCATTCAACCAAAGAATATCCATACAAGAATATGCACTTATGTATGGATCAAATACATATGTAAATTTGCTAAAAATTGTAAGAAATAGAATATAATAAGAATTTAACGTGCAAAAAAAAAAAAAATTTGGTAAACAAGAGAGAGTAACAAAAAAAGTTGACTGAAATTAAATAAAAAAAAAATAATTTCAAAAAAAATTTTCGACAGAAATTTCGTTGAAATATTTAACAATAATATTTTCTAAATTATATCAACTATGCATAAGATTTTTAGGAAACCTAACTAAAACAGCGTTATCATATTCTTTAAATTCTGTGATATGTAAATAGATGTTGTCCTCAGTATTATTTTATAATCGTATAACAATATAATAAATATTTAGGTTTACTATAATTTAATATAATTAATAAAAAATAATAATGTTTGTAACTCCAAATTATTACTGACAAAAATATTAATAATATTTTATATTATTGTAATGTTATAATTTTATATTTTTAATAGGTATATATACGAAAATAATAATGTTTAAAACGAAAATATTAAAATAATAAAAGATCAGAATTAATCTTCGTATAAGGGAACAAACTAAATTAGAAATAACATTTTTTGCCACCTTGCCTCATATAAATAATGGAACGGAACGTAAACAAATCCAAAGGAGGATAATGAGAACCAAAATTATTTTACAGCATAAAGGAAAAGACAAACATCTGTTTTGCACCTTTTATCTCTCATAATAAATTTGGTATACGATAAGTAGATCTAAATTTTACCTCTTTTAACTAATTATATATTGCTTGGTTTGGTATTTCTTAAAAATGACTTAGGTTTACGTAAACTGAGATTTGGTGTATATTCTTGTTATGTGTGTACTAAGAATGGAATATTCGATAAAGTTGAAATTTGGTTTCTCTTTAAATTCACTGTATTTATTAACAAATTATATGGTGTCGCTTAAAGAAGAAAAAAAAAAACAAAAACAAAAAAGGAATATAAAATAAATGTGTGCAAGTGCAATACAAATCATTATCATTATATTTTAATCATTATCAATTATTATTGAATTATATTTCAATTTCAATTATTTTCAATCATCATTTTCATTATATTTTTTTTGTGTTTTTAATTTGGTTTCTTTTTTTAATCTCTTTCTTTTATTATTTCTCTTTCTCTGACTAAGTATATGTAAATGTACGTACATGTGTCATATAGGGCTTGCATTTGTTACATACATAATCATATGGCTTAGTTTAATTGAAAATAAAATGCAAACATTATTTATGGAAGAAAACAAAATTTGAACCAATCAAGTATCAGTTATCTATCACTCAGTTACAAATTACTCTTCTCGAATGTAAAAAAAGTTTAATTTCGATTTATGCATGTATATATTATACTTTTATATGCCAATTTATGCTTAGGCAGCGTATACACCTCGGACAAAATCGAATTTTATCGTAGATAAAGTCGGATGAGTGTTTACATTTCAGACTTTTTCAGTAGATTTTATCTACGATTTTACGTCAAATATTTTTTGTATTTAACAGGGTTTCTTTTTATAAAGCGCGTAATTTTTTATTGGTGAAAATTTTTTAATACGTAAATTAAAAAATTCAAAGGTATCTAATCAAAAATCTCCAAAAAAATTTTAAAAATATACATATTTTCATAAAATTTGTTACAGTAATATAAAATATAATTATACATTTGAAGTATGAGCAATAATAACCAAATTGCGTTAGAGTGAATTTTAGTGCCATTTGATTATATTTTTTATGTGTTGTTCTTTGAAAATATATTATTTTTCATTAAAGAAATATTTTCACTAAAAAGTCGAAAATAAAATAAGGAAAAAAAAAATTTTTTTTAGAAATATTTGCCTTCAATTTAAGCGTACTAAAACCATAAAAATAATGTTTAGAATCGCAGCTTGATATAATGTTTTCATAGCAAGTTATGATTGTAATTACGGAAAAAGCAAATTAGCCGAACTTTTTACCAAATCTCTTAATCTCATCTCAAGACTTTACCTAGAATTTCGCTTCGCAAGTTCTACCCAACCTGACGTTCTTACGCACACTATTTTTATTAATTTTCAAGTTTACTCACGTAGTTCTGAATTAAACGAAAAAGTAAGGACAGCAATCCAAAAATTTAATTGTGAAGCTTTTTTCATATTAGTACCGCAAAAAATTACTGATTAGAAAATTAATAAAATTATTAATTTTATATTTCAAATTTATTCATTTTTTCTATATTCAAATTTATACAGAAAAACATATCCAAGTTTCAAACCCATTTGGATAAGCTATATATATATACATTTTTTTTAGATTCTTGACAATAACTTAGGTATAATCACCTTTTCGTGCTTAATTAAGTACGGTACTGCAATTTTACACTACAATACAAGAACCAAATAAGATCATCTGAATAATAGCAAAACATCATAAAATCAAGAAAATAAGAAGTTTTTTTTGAAATTAGAAGAATTTTTTAAAATCATCAATGCAATGAAATGCAATGGATTTCATTTTTCAAATTTTTTGAAAATGTGTTTCTAATCACATGCCCACCAGATTTTCAATCCATATTTCGCTGCCTTATGTTATGTATTGAATCATCTTTACTCTTCCACTTCCACGGTATGGAAATAGTTGTTCATCGATGGTGAGTACATAATGTGGTTTATAATTAAAACACAAGTTCTGCTTCAAAATAAGCCAAATCTAAGTTAAAGGTGCAGCTCTGCACTTTCCAATCTATATGCTCTTGTGTTTCCATTATCGAATCTAATAAAATGTGTTATTTATTGAAACTGTTTGTGTGACATAGTTGCTAGATAGAAAGATTGTTTGCTTTCAACAATAAAGTAAAATGTTGCAAATCGTTTCCAGTCACACCCGCAGCAATCAATAAACCAATATATGCATCTAATTTCGTTTGTGTAAAATCTTTCCACATATTTTGTTTTTTAGTAAGATAACTTCTTTTGTAATATTCAAAAACAGATTTGGCTTTTCTGTTCGTTTCAGAAACAATTTTGAAACTGATATCTGAATTTAAAAACTTTTGAAATACTTCAATTGGGTAAGAATTTTTGTCAATTGGACCGCCACCGTGTTGTCGTAAAAAGTTATGAGCACGAATTTGACCGGTTGGTCGATCCCTTGTGCACCATTTTGTAAGATCTTTTCCATAAAAATACAAATCATGTTGCAACATACTGCTGGTGGTTCAGGACGAAGAGCTCTTGGTTGAAAAGCTCTATCCACTTTAACCACAATATTATTAACTTCATCTTGTTCATCTTCTCCATTATCTTCATCATTACTTGGAATACTAGAATTAATTCCAATTTCAAGCATTTCTTCTTCTGCATCTGATGCTTCACCAAGTTCACAATAAGCATCGATATCTACATCATTGTCTTCACGTGGCACAGCCTCAGCTTCATTTTCGTGCTATCGATATAATTTGTTTGCATTTGTAATCACATTTGCAACACGTTCTAAAAAATCTTGTTGACCTATTGCATTAATTTGTCTGAGATTATAAACCATATCTATTTCATCGATGAAAATATTTGGATCTGCCATACATCCATTTCTTTATATCAATTGAAAATAATTTAAAACAACAATCAAAATTATAAAACTGTATTCAAAATACTCTAAAATGGCAAAAACTATACTTTTGGGGCTGAATTAAATTGAAATAAATAAGCAAATTTTTATCTAGAATGACAGACAGCTTACTAACTAACTGATCATTTTAATTCCTTTTAAATTGTTAAATGTAAATAAAATATAACAAAAAAAAATTAAAATATCCTGAATTTTGTATGAAATTGTATGAAATTATTGACAAAACAATAAAAATTAAGTTAAGTACAAAATTCGATATGGTATGGCCAGAACTGGGTGCTCACACAAGGGTTAAACCAGAATGGGCAGTGTTGTATATCGGTAAAAAAATAATGTCTTCCATATCTTATTACAAATCTTAATCACGTGATCACAAATCTTAATATCTGTATGATTATGTGAAAGTTTATATGAAATACAAATGTACCAAACATAAGTTCTATGTCTTTCGTAATGTTTACCTTTATGCTAAATAAAGTGAATAAAAATTGAGAAATAATTCAACTCTGTAAGGAAACTCTTACGAATAATTTTAATAACTCTGTGGTAATGTACTTACTACTGTATAAATCTACACTAAACTTTCTTTTTGATTTTGAATCAGAGTCTTTAATTTGGAATAAGTTTTATTTTATGGTAACATGGACAGAAGTCATTTGAAAGACAATTTAATTTTAGAATGGGCCATCGCCATGTCACTTTTTAATTAATTCAATACTTCATTGAAACATTTATATATTTGCAAAAACAACAACTAACTTTTGACTTTAAATGTCATAATTATTTTTTTTGTCAATTTTACACTTAGTTCTAGACCAAGTTATAAATTTATATTAAACATTTATAATAAACTGATAAAAAAAATATATATATTGTATTTTTTATCAGTTTTACTCACTGCAATGCTAACGAAAGAACTGATAATGTGTACCATAATACACTATTGTGTAATATAATACAGTGGTGCTAAATAATAAATTTTAAATTATAAATTTAATCCCACCAATCTATCACTTAATCTACTGACTTAAATAAAATTTATTAAAATCTAAAAATAAAAAAACTGATAAAAGCTAAAAATATTCGCCTAAATTTATGTAATTTTTTTTTTATACCATAACTTGGTTTTCGTATTTTTACTTTGATTGTGATAAATATTTGCAAATATCTGCATTCTAGACATCTAATTAGCTTAAAAATTATTTTTCTTATATTCAATTTAATAATTTAGTTTTATTTAATCCTGAATATTATATATTTATTATTTTCTGACGTATGGATAGTGTAAGCCAATATATGTATCAACCAATATTATTATGCCAAACAAGGTGAAATAAACTTTTATTATATTAAATGGGAGAACTGGCATTTCACAGCCACGTACATTTTAAGCTAGATATTAAAAAAAAAATTAATTTTGTTTTGTATAGAATTAAATCCATAACAATAAAGATAATAATAAAAGAAAAAAAAAATTATTGTTATGCCAAACTAACTCAACTTATTACTAATATTTTCTATTAATTTTCATATTTTAGTTTTTATTTTTCTATATAAGTTGTATTACCACTTAAAAAATAGAATCAAATTTCTTTAGGACTTGAGATGTGCTGTAAAAATACACTGATGATACCATGTATGAAATTCACATTATAATTCATATTATACTCACATCAGCTGAATCTCAGCTACTTTTGCATACAAGAGTTTCAAATCTTAGAATCCGAAAACCGGTTAGAACAAATAGCAGGTTAATTTGATGACATTATTGTACGAATAAGTCGTGTTTTGATCGTTTAGTAAAAATTTGTAAATTATTAAAATTAGCAGACTATATTTGCTTGGTTCAACTAGAATTGAGCTAAAAACGATGAATATTGCAATGAGGTACAAATGTAAACGATAATATCAGCGCAAGTTTAATGGAAAAAATCCGCAAGTTTGAAAGAAAGTGTATAAGAGTTTGTATGAATAAAAACCGCAAGCTCAAATCCGATTACAAACAGTTTTATTCAAATAAATATTTGTACAAAGAATCAAACATAAACAGAATCGACAGTTTTATGATAAATCTCGTTCGTAAACATTATGTAAGAGTACAAAAAATATTCCAGAAAATGGTTTAATATCTCATATATTTTACCACAATGTAGAGTACATAAAAAAAACTTTGCGCACAGTATTTATAGCCTCTGAGCATTTTATATTTCTTGACCAAAATGGTTTTATCCAAAAAATCAAAATCATGTCCCCATACTATATCACTATTAAAGCCCACATGTAAAGCGATTGAATATTAGCTGGGAAACAGTAACGGAGATGATCTTCCATTTGATTTGACCATACCAGACAGAGACAAAAACATTAAAAGAGCATATTGGTGGTTAGAAAACACATTCAATTAGTAATAGGTATTAAACATGTACATTCTAGGTTTAAGAATAACTAGTTTAAGTTAGTTTAGATAAGGTTAGTTATTAGGTTAAGTTAGTTTAGCTAGGTGTAGGTTAGGTTTTGTTTAAAATAACAAGACATAATATTGATTTTTTCAGCCTTATTTTTACATATTTTATACATATAAGAAAGTAGTATGTAAGACAATAATAATTATGAATGTACAAAAAACAAATTATTAAGCAATTAATAAAATTAGTTTTAATGTTAATAATAATTAGTTCCATTAAAGCCGTTTTTCTTTAAATTTTTATAGGCTAAGCTAGTTTTTAGCTTGTATATCAAAGGCACATAAAAGTTAAATAAAACAACGAAATTTGAAAATAAGTGAATTTATTCTTTAAAAATTCTTTAAAAAAAGGTGCAAGAGAGTAAAGATTTTCACTTGTTTAATTTTTTTAAATTAAAATATATAAACAACATACAGATTAAACTAAATACATAAATAACATACATACAAGATTATTGTTCATGTACGTCTAATATTTTGAAAAATATAGTTGTGTAAAATATATTGTCGGTGAAGCAATTACAAAGAAAAAAATATTTGAAATTCGACTATCAACAGATTTTCATGATCCCAATCTAGCTTTTCCATCGCATTAATGAAACAGTATATAGTATTATTTTTTTTGATAATTATTGTTCTTCTCTACCCTTCTCATAATAGCTTCGAATCAGTTTTTTTTATATTTATTTTTTTAAATTTTTATTCTAAATTTATTTTGATCAATTTTGCAATCCGATATTTCTAAAAATAGTTTATTTTTTTTTTTTTGTACAAAACTCGATAAAAATATTGAAGTTTAATTAAAAAATAAACAAATATACATATATCGATATTTAAAAATTTCATTATTATTATTAAAAAAGTTTTTGTAAAAATAAAAAAATAAACAAATTTTGAGATCAATAACTAATAATATTGAAAAAAAAAAAAAAAAAAAAATTTGAAGATACTTAAATTGAATGCTTAAAACTTAAACCAATAATATAATAGCCAATAATAATCCTAGTATATCCTTCTAAAACATAAAATGTATCCTATATTTAAAATAAGCTCTTCTATATACAAAATAAATATTATACGAACCGTGTTATTTCATGATGGTTAATGTTCAGTACGCTCATAAATTTAATCCACCCAATTCATAATAATATCCATCAGTATTTCATCATTATTTGTATTGCAAAGTAAAACTAAATTTTAGTAATTTTTATGCAACAAAATTTAACATTTTTATACGATACAAAAAAAACAAAAAAAATAAAATAAAAAAATTGTTTTGTTGATTGTGAAATTTTTATTTGATATTTTTCCATTTCGAAAAACAGTTGTAAACTTTTGTAATATAACAGTTAAATTTATATTTTTTTGATGTTGTTGTGTTTTTTGTTTTTTATTTTGTTTCGAAAATTTCACAAAATCGCTTAAATTTCATTTTAATACTAATTATTTATAACAAATATTCTTCTATGGTCAGTGTACAACATACCACTACCACCGTAGAAAAAAAAAACTTTTTTTTTTCTATTTTATTGGTCTATAACTTCTTTTTCTCATTTTAACTTATAATGTTCAAATTCTGAATTTATCTTTTAGTAGAAACAATTCAGCAGAAATTATTGCCACATCAATTTACCCCCTGAGATTATTTCTTCAACCTATATAGCATATAGCACATCATCATCGTCATCGTCATTATAATCACCATCATCATTACAATTATCAATCATCATTATCATGACAGAATCAGTAATTTTTCATAGAAAATTCTTAAAGGTGCAGCAAAATTCATTGAATATAATCTTTGGGAATTAAATATTGAGAAATAAATTTAAAGGGTATGCTAGATTAAAACTGTATGTATAACAAATTATTTTCTTAGGATTTAATGCCATAAAAGCTGTGTGATGTGCCATTCTAACTAATGATTGTTTTTTTTTTTTTTTTTACTATACATAAGCGATTTTCGGCTATACTTCATAACTACACTTTTGATCCTAATTTTTTATTTATTTAAATATTAATTTATTCTAATCTGGAATATGTACCTATGCTCAGTTTGGACGCTAGTTATATCTTAATTTTATTGTAAAATTCAATCCAGAAATAATTTCTGCGGCTTGTATACCATAGTTTTCCTTGGTTTGATTTTATTATTTACTCTCTTTGTATAAATATTTAAACTACTACAATTAATTATGTTGAAGTCATGAAGCGCTATTGTTGTTATCTTATTTTTATAATGGAAGTTTTAAGTGAAGAAATTAATTCGCCCCTAAAAGTGAATGCACAAAAGTGTCTTTAATTGGGTGTTTCACCGAACTAACTATAGAAAATATTAACTAGTTTTTAGATTATTTATGGCTTGAAATGAATATAAATACTATCAGGGTTGTAAAAGAGTTATCTTTAAGTGCCAAGCCCAAGTGAAATTTTGAATTAGATTACACTTAAGTTAAACACAGTTTCAATTCAATATTGAGCTATTTCGTAGAAAAAGCTCATAGTGTTTAGCTCAACTACCGTTTGAGTTTAGCTTAAGTTGAAGTTATCTCAAACAAACTGAAATTTATAAATTTTATTTTGGCGCTCAAACAACAATTTTCACTATCAATTTTGGAGTTGTTTTGAATTTTTTAAACTTTGGTTTTAATGCAGTGTTTTTCTTGTTTGGGTTTAAAAATAAAAAATAAAAATATTCATTTTTTTTTATATATTTAACATATTGCTTGACCAAAGAAAAATTTTAAAAATATTTTTGATTTGAATTTAAAATTATTTGAGTTGAATGGAATTCATAGGTTAGGTTTCGGTTGATCCAAACGCTATAAGATCGATTTACAAGCTTGTTCAGAATGTGAGTTATATTGTGTTTTAATTAGCTTAGAGGTTACAGATGTTGAGCTAAATAATCTATGCGTTTTGTGACAATTCATTCAAAATTTTTCATAAATTTCACTTCGAAAATATAACTCACAGTTTAACAAATTAATATAAATAGCATTTAAGAATTATTATAACCAATGGTAATAAAAAATCATTATATAAATATAAACAGTTTTATAGTTAAGAAGTGATAGAATTTTTCCACTGTAAAATTTATTTTGAAGATTTTTATAGATTGTCTGATGTTACACAATGCTTGAATTATAGGTGCGTAAGCTTAGCATTGTTTTCTGGAATGTTTTTCAATGAAAATGTCAGTGTTTTCATTTAGATTGTGATGTTATTAAGTTTCGATCTGATAACACAATAATTTATTAGCTAGTTTTTTAATATATTTCTCGATAATAATACATTAACCGCTTTAGACCAATTGAACCCAAAACCGTTTGTAAAAATGCAAATTGCCAACATTTTTATGATTACTGTAAAATATTGTTTTGTTCTTATTTTTTATTTTTTTGTCCTTTTTTTAATTTTATACTTTCTTATTTTGTTATTATTGATTGTCCTTTATTTCTGTCATTCGAAGTTAGAACAGTTTTCTATTCCTAGTACATCTATGAATAACATATCAAAATAACATTCGTTATCTGTTAAATATCAACGGACAGGTAATTTATTCAAAAATTAGATTACCCATTAAATGTACAAAAAACTGAAGTCTCAAATTTAACCAATTTATTAACCCTTTAAGATCCAAGATGTAATAAAATGTAATAAAATGTAATCTACGTAATAGTTGATATTTAGTTTTTTACTTATTTGAGGTCAAAATAATGGAATAAGCACCCTAACTGCCGTCACAGAATTTAAGCCATTTAAAGAATTCAAAAAATTAAGGATATAGAGATGGTAAGGAAATAAACAAAATTTTAAATGAATATAAAGACAAAAGAATAGAATAAAATAGTTGGAACGCATAAAATATACAGACAGTTTAAAAGATATTTATTCACCATCTTTGAAAAACTTCTAAGTTGTATGTTTGTGAGATCCCATAAGTTGGTAAAGTGTTTCATAGTTTAAAGGTTCGCTTGATGAAGCATTTTTATATTTCATAGTGCTGGTTCGAAGAGTATCTACTATAACTTTGTGAACGAGATCAATTATCCAACAGATATTTATAAAATAGGTTGCCTGCTGCTATATTACGGCAATGACTTAATGATGTTAGTGTTGTGTAACATTTCCATCATTCATAATTTAAATGGATCGCTTTTACATCATACCTAGGTATTCTAGACTGGTACTGTGTGCACCACTCCAAATATGCGAACATAAAAGCTATGGATTTATTTAGCTTTTGTTTAGTTGTGGGAAAATTGTTTTCAAGTGTATCTTAAATTACGTATCAATTTATTTTTCTTTACAATGAAAGCGAATATTTCTTCTTGTAATCCTTGCTTCTTAAGATTTGAGGTAATTTGTTAAACAAATTATTTTTAGAATAACAGTTAATTGGAATTTGTGTTGTTTATTAATGCTTTAGACATGAACCCTGCTTTTGGTTTATTTTTTGTTAAAATGGAAAATATTGCGACATATTTTTGAAAAAATATAATTTCTATTTTTGTTTCGAAATGTGAGTTTAAGTTGTTAGATTATAGTCTTGTGTTAAGACTTGTCCATAATATTTGTGTTTCTAATTATCCAAGGTAAACAAAACACGACTCTGAAAAATACAAATCGAAAAATTTAATATCTAAAAAAATATAAAACTATACTATAATAGTTATAGAAATATTAAACAACCCAGAAATTTACAATTCCAAAATTAATCATGTTCTTCAAGTAAAAGAAAATTGGATTTTCACAAATAAGTAAAAATAAAAAAATTTAGTACTTTTTGATTTTTTGTTTTCATTCTTTTGACATTTAAAAAACAAAAAAAAATTTATAGAAAAAGGGGCATATTTTATTATAACAACATTTTTAACCATCAATGATTTTGTTGCATTCAATTCATAGATGGCCATCAATAGTATAATTTTTACTACACATATATTATGTACATATATAGTTAAACAATGTATGTACATAATATATACATATATATACCATCATCGTTCGTCATCAACCAAATTATTATGATGGTCGTACACCCATTTTTATAATAATCATCAAAATTATATAACCTTTACCCCCCTCCCCTACCAACCGCATATTCGCATATTAGAATGGAAACAGAATTTATAATAATATTATAGATGAAATTATATTGATGAACCAGTGAGAATAGTATGAGGTAATATAGAAGAAAAATCATCATTATGGGCTAAAAAAAGAAAAAAAAAACCAAAGGAAAAAAAGTAACAAAACATTTTTGTTATATATTTTTTTTTTTTTTTTTTTTTTAAGAAAATAAAAACCAATTTATAGTTAAAGTCCTGCTTAGTTATGCGAAATAGGATCAACATTATGATGAATATCAAATGAAGCGCCCATACATTATAACAAGAATAAAAAAGGGAGCAATACGAAGCGGTCAGGAGTAGGTATTATAGAAGTTTTTCATCAGTTGAATCAGAAAAATAAAAATAATAAAAAAAAAAAAACAAAAATAAAAACAAAAAATGAAATTATATTTTGCCTCATGAAACTTTTTATTGCCTCCTCATCTTGTGCACTCCGCGCATATCCTGCGCTTTTATATTTCCTTTTTTTTTTTTTATTTAATTTTTTCAGTTTCGCAATTTTTTTTTTTTTTTATAGTCATTGTCATTAAATTTTTAGTATTGATGGTTATTGCCTAACATACAAATAAATATAATATATATATATATATATATATATATATATTATATATGAATATATATTTAGTATTACATTTTCGTAGATATGAACAAAATAACAAAGTAAAAACAAAATACAACAAATACTTGAGATGAAGAAAATAAAACAAAAAAAAAAACAAAAACAAAAAACAATAATAAAAAAATAACTGTTACAAAATGTTTTTAAAAACATTTGGATCACAAGTTTCTTGCAACAAAAGTACTAATAAAAATAAATAATAGAGGTCGTACTTTTAAGTATTATTATTGTAGTACTATATAGATTCATATTTATATATTGATATATATACCTATTCTATTTTATCATTATAATGAGAGAGGTAAGAGAAAGTATAGAAAAATATATATATATATATAGATAGAGAGAGTGAGAGAGAGAAATAAAAACAAGCGGATTTTGAGATTTCGATAAAAAATTTATAAAAGGGGCTAACAGGATCTTACAATTTTTTATCTCTTTTCTTTCTATTGCTATTTCTATTTTCAACCAAAAAAAAAACAAAAAAACAACAACTACAAAATGATGGAAAATAAAAGAGAAAAAAATAAAAAAAAAAATTTGCTTTGGAATGGTGAACATTTTGAAATCTATTACTTTGCTGAAATGGCAAGAAATTAAAATTGAAATGAATAAGGATGTTATTTTTATTATATTTTATTTTACTTTATGTATTTCAAAATTTATTTTTGCTCTTTTTTGTTTTTTGTGTATTTCTTTTTAATTTTTTATTAGTTTATTTTTTATTTTATTTTATTAATTTTTTTTTTTGTTTATTGTTTTTATTTTTTTTTTTTGTTTTACTACAAAAAATTCAAAGCCTGCATTTCTTTTAGAAAACTTCCGTGAATGAGATTCTTTACTTTTTAATTTAAGCATTAAAATTGTACATAAATTCGGAAATTGAATCTGATTGAAACATTATCATTATATTGTATCTGTATGAAAACATAATGTGCAAACTCTGCAATTAAAATGTTGAAGAAATTTATCTGTTGTGCTATACTTTTTACTGCATGCTAAATTCTAATATTTTTTGTTTCGCAATAAAATTTCTTAAAAATTGTTACTTTACAAATCTTTATTCGTTAACACTTGCAAAATGATTCACTATTTTTATTTTGTATTTCAAGCCAGAAATTGCTTAATTATTATTATAGCTTTATTGACAATTGTTAGTTATTTTTGAACAGAATAGATAAGTAATATTATCAATTCTGGAGCAACAAGCCTTTAAGCACTTACACATATCTGAAATTGATATTTCGATTAAAGTCAATTTTCAAATTTAAATAAGCGTTTAAAAATATAGTAGCGGGACTGAACATTTTAAGCTCGAAAACTTTATTTTGTAAATTTTGTAAGTGCTGACGTTGTTGTAAATTATTACTATTAGTAAATAAAATTATGAAAAACTCGGTTAAGTAAAAAAAGGTCATATTAAAACACTCAATACATTTGAAAATGATTTCAAATTTATAAAAAATCCTAATACGATTTATTTATTTTGTCATAAAAGCGATTATGACAAAATTCTTGTAGGATAATTCATGATATTCAATGACAAAATTAAGGTAAATAAGCGATTATGACATTTTAGGTCAGGTTGAAATTTCAGCTAATGCGGTACCTTATTCCTTATTAAAAATGTAACTTATTCAGAAACAAACCAAACTTCGGCAGAAAATGCTTTCTAAAATTCTGAATATAGTCGTTATTTTGTCTCGATTTTCCTTATGTTGACCTAAGCGGTTCTGATTTGTTGGTCCAAAATTATTAAAAAGTATTAAACATAATAATGTCAAAAAATTCGCTCAACCTTGTTATTGAATTCTGTCCTTAGCAGAATTAACCTATATCTTCAATCAAATAAATTTTGGAGAATTGTTTTCATTTAATCAAAAATATTCTTATTATTTCTTCGATAAGCAGATCCTACTCTACATTCTATTGTTTCACAACTCTATCTATTAGTTATCTTATCCAATTAATTTTTGGCCAGTTAATTATAGTTTCTACTTAAAAAATCTCATCATTATCATTTTAGACTATCACCATCTAATTCTTTAAATGTGCAATTCTTTCTTCAATATAAATTACATAATGGTCCAATAGAAAAGCTTTTTAATCCAGAGAAAAAAAAAATAAAATAGCAAGAAAAAAAATAATAAAATGAAATAAAAAAAAAAAAAACAAAAAAATTAAAATATATTACAAATAAATAAAAAAAAAAAAACAAGTCTTTAAAAAATTTTGTTTTATGAATAACGAAAAACAGTAGCGTTTCATTTTTAATATCCATTCATTCAACCATTGAAATATCCTTTAAATTTTATACTTAAATACATCTCTATATAAATCTAGCTATATAATATGTATATAAACATCTATAAATTTTATGGAATAAAAAAAAAAAATGAAAATGAAAAGTTGTTTTTTTTTTATTGATGTTAGAAGGAAAACAAGAAAAATCGGTTGTAAAAATGAAAATTGCTAACAGTTTTATGATTATTAGAAAAATTTTTTTTTGTTCTTATTTTTTTTTAATTTTGTATTTTCTTATTTTATTATTGTTGTCCCTTCCTTCTGTCATTCAAGTAAAGCAGTTTCCTATTCTTAGTACGTCTATGCATAAAACTTGAAAATAACATTCGTTATCTGTTAAATGTCATCTGAAAGCTAATTTATTCAAAAATTAGATTATCCATTAAATGTACATTATTTCATAATATATAATGCATACACTCATACATACATACATTTATATCATGTTTAAATATTCTTAAAAGGATAATGCGTATTATTTATAATAAAAAAAAAAATTTTTTTTGTTTTTTTTTTTTTTTTTTTTTTTTTTTTTTTTTAAGTTCTGTCATTAATTTTGACTATTAGATGGTGATAGCCATTATGACTTTTAGTGTTAAATTTTTAAAAGAGTTTTTTTCTCTTCTTATTGTTATTGTTTTTGTTTTTCTCTTTTTGTTTTTACTTAGAGAGGGGTACCGCCGGGGTATAAATGTAATTTATTTAAAATTTAGAAAGAAGTTATATTTTCTTTTTTGTTTTTTTTTATTTATTTAAGTATAGTATTAAATTTTCTTGACGAGGACATCACAGTGATATAATTTGTATGCTAATTACAAGTTTAAATGAATTTCGAAATTTTCATATTCATTAAGGGGTATTTACATTCATTTGTTATTACAGTTGTAAAATAAAATATAAGAGATAGAGTGATAGAAAAAGGACGAAGAGCAGTAAAATTATATGATAAACTTTTTAAATATATTTAGATATATTTTGTTTTTGGTGTTCAATATTTTATTGTTTTTGTTTTTTTAATAAAAAGTACAATATTTTATTTTAAATTTAATTAATTTATTTATGACTGATGATTTTTAATTTTTTATTGAATAATTTATAAAACTGATATAATTTAGTTAGGCAAAATTAAAATGGGGGTGTTAGCAATATATATATATAGCTATTCATCAATGCCTGTTATACGTTGGACTGTATTAATTTCTTACAATATACAAACTAAGCCTATTCCACTATTAAGATCATAGCGATGTATGTATAGGTATCTAAAATAAGTATATAAAATATTTTCTATATGTTACCAAACATAGAAGAGTATTTTATTCATCTAACAATACTAACTCATCCAGTAGACCATCCTACCATCAACAGCATGTGTAGTCTATCATCTAACAATACTGGAAAAGTGTTGTAGTGTTAAGGTGGATTTCGTTATATCGCTATACATCTTCTAAAATTAATTCTGATTGATTTTATAACTTATATAAAAATGTTTTAAAAATTATCTGTGAGTTATAAAAATCAATCCTTTTGGAAAATAATAAAAGTTATTAAAAATAAACATTAGGTGATGCCACCACTTAGTTTTAATAATGAAATGTACCTGACACAACTTGAAAAGGCTAATCTGATAAGCCAGCGATTAGAAAAAAAAACGTCAACTCACTGATCAGTTTTCCGATAGTTATACAACCAATCTAGTAGACTCGTATGGTAGACACATTGAAACTATTAATTACTGTTTAAAAAACTCAGAGCTAATCAAAAATTGCGAAGTTAAGAATATCATAAAAACATTAAAGAGGAACAAATCTCTAGGTTTGGATGAAATCTCAAACATTTCCTAGGATATTAATTGACTACTTAGTAAGTATTTTCAACAAATGCATAGAAATTGGCCATTTCCCAGATGATCTGAAAATCGCGAAAATAATTCCAATATTAAAGCCAAATAAACCATCTAATCATCTGGATAGTTATGGCCCGATAAGTTTATTAAAAACATTCTCAAAAATCTTCGAAAGAGTATTAAAAAATAAAATAGTTCACTTTCTTGACCGCAAAAACATTTTACCTAATGTTCAGTTTGACTTCAGAGCGGAACATAGCACACTACATCATCTTCTTAGAGTGAAAAATTTTATAAATTTTATATTTTTTACACGCTACCCAAACACTAGGAAAGGATTCCTTTATGCAAAATTATTGTAGGTGTGGGTAAGGAAAAAAAGGATTTGGAGGGAAAAAGGATGATAGAGGAGAATTGGAAGGTAAGTAGGAGACGAACCTGAAGAGGTTCTTTTTGAAAAGTTGCAAATTGTATAATGGAGCATTTTTGTCGGTAGGGAACACGTGAGATGGGAGCATGTTCCACATTTTTGCAGTTCTTACAATAAAAGAAGTTCCAAAACCAGTTTTAGACCACCTAGGTATTTCCACAGTGTAGAAATGTGCACTTGAAGCCTCCCTAGTGTTACGCCGGAATAGTTTGAGGGGAGACATTAGTGATTTTATTTCATTAGTGTCATTTCCAACAAGATATCTATAAAAAAGGGAGAGAGCTCCAACATATCGACGAGTGCTAAGAGGAGTAAAGGTTAACTGGACGATAGGGTCGCCAAATAGGCGTAAGGTGTTATTTTTGGATTTTGTCCAGGAAACCTAGTGAAGTTAGGGAGGCGCCAGCCCATATTTGAGAATTGTACCCCATATTAGGTCGGATATATGCTTTATAGATATTGGCCAGATCTCTTTGAGAAAAGTAGGCTTTACATCGAGGAAGAAAACCCAAACATTTGGCAGCCTTCTTAGCTGTATCAAAAATATGCTCATTCCACTGCATTTTTTGGTTTAGCTGCATGCCTAAAATATTTAGATTTTCTGACCTTTGCAAGTTTACTCCTTGAAATCGCAGGGTGGGGACGGGTTGATCTCTTTTACAAGAGATCCAACAGCTTTGGGTTTTGGACGTGTTGATCTCAACTCTGTTTACGATACCCCAATCGGCTATTTTTGCTAGGTCATGGTTAAGTGAGCTAGTCATTATATTTCTCTTCGAGCTGAGCGAGGTAGAGGTGACATTTGATTTCCTTAAAAAGTCGTAGGATGCCACCAATGTACTGTCATCAGCAAAACTATGGATTGGATTGAGGGTTGAAGAGAGCAGGTCGTTGATGAAAATCAAGAAAAGGGTAGGTGATAAGGCAGAGCCTTGTGGAACGCCAGCATTTATTACATAGTTGTCGGACATAAAACTGTCGACAACGACACGTATACTTCGGTTGGAGAGAAAGTCCTCAATCCATTTGCAAAAGAGGCTGCCCAAACCAATAGCCTGACATTTGCTCAGAAGAGCAGAATGCCATTCTCGATCAAAGGGTTTTGAGATATCAAGAGCTACAACCTCAGATTCACCGGTACAATGAATGCTGGTATTAAGCTTAACGCAGAGAGAAGTTAAAAGATCGCCTGTTGACCTTTGGCTTCTAAAGCCGTATTGGCGATCATTTAAAATACGCGAACTATTAAGGTATCTCAATAGCCTTTTGTTTATTATGATTTCCTTGAATTGGTATTATAGTATTAGATATTGAGGCTGCTTTCGACACAGTATGGCATAAGGGTTTAATACATAAGCCTGTAATCGGTCTTCCAATATTTTTAATCAAAATCATACAAAACTTCCTGAGCAATAGCAACTTCTGCGTAAAAATGTAAGTTTTAACTAAAAAAAAAAAAAAAATCCAATTGATAAGGTTCTTACTATCCTGTTTTCCCTTAAAAATTTAATATTACTAATAATTTAATATTATTTACTATGTGAATATACCATTTATTTAAAATTTAAAATGTTTCAGATGTAAAGAGAATATCTCTAAACTCTGTAAAAAACTCTGTATTTAAAAGAAAACAAAAAAATTGTATATTTAAGGAAATAAATGAATTGAAATTGAAAAATCAATCAAAAATGTTTAACGTAAAATTAATAAATTATAATTAAAAAAACTAAACATATTAAAAATGTCTTCTATTTTTACTAATCTTAATTTAATAAAAAAAAATTTAAAATTAAACTCATTTCCCTACAATGCTTTATACCTTCTTATCAATTTTTATTAGAATCGAATTTCCAAGTAAATTTGGAATTGAAACAATGTTTGTTTCCAAATTCTATTTCCAAAAAAAATGTACTAGATTTAATCTAGGCAGATTGCCTAAAAATTATGTCTAAAATTCTATTTCCATGCCTTTAAATAGTAACTGTTTATTATGTATTAAATTTAACTGGTTTGCCTGATGTTTGCCTACAAAAAAAAAACTAAATTTTGAAAGCAAAAATATAAGTTAATATTCTCTCTAAAAAGTAGGTATTGTTCCTTTTACGTTAATTTTTAATTAAAAAAAAATAATTCTTATCTATATAAAAAATTATAAGATCAGACAGATTAAGTTTTAGTTAAGATCGATAAGTCACAACAAAATTATTGTATAAAATTATAAAATACGTGAATTGTAACCAAATATTTAACACAAAATAAAGACAAAAACAAAATGTCATCAAAAATGTCGACACCTCCCTACATTTATAAAAACACAATATTTTTTCCAATCCTATTACCTCTCAGTATTGTCCTCATTTCATGTAAGATATAATATTATTAATGTACTTTGCAAAAAACAAAACCATCTCGATTAAATACAGTTGCAGTTAATACCACTAACAATTAACATTATTTATTTAATATAAAATAAATTAAAGTATATGTACACATTCATGAATTAAATTAAATTTTCAAAATAAAATTATCCTAATTTTCTTTAACATTTTCTATAACAGTTTCCATAACATTTTCAATAACTTTTCCTAATACATTATCAACCACTTTTTCTGCTATTTTCTCAACAATATTTTCTTCTTCACTTAGAACTAATGGTGCGATTTCTGTAATATTCTGATTTACATCAACTCCATTTGATTTACTTTCAATTGGATTCATCTTTTTATATTTAGCAGCACCATTATGTACAATTTTTGTTATTCCAGTTACAGCTCTTCTTGGTAAAAATCTAAAAATTATTATTATTTAAGATTTGCTGCAAAATAATTTATTAAAAACTAAATTTAATACATACTTCATTGATCCTAGAGCCCATTCAAATAATGGAGGAATTACAACATGTTCCTGATTTTTTAAAAATGCTGTCACAGTTTTCTTAGCAACATGTGATGCTGAGAAAGCTGGCAAAAAATGTAAGAAACTAAAAAAAAAATTTTTTTATTAAAAGAAAAGTAGGATTTTAAAAATTAAAAATTACCCATTTGCATCTAAAAAGTTACATAGTTCATCATTAGTAGCAATAAAATATGGAAAAGAAGTTGTTGTATAAATATCATTTTCTAAGTCTTCTGTTACAAGATCCATTTTTAAAGATTCCATAAAACCTTTCACACCAAATTTAGTTGCACAATAAACACTTGATATCGGAATACCTGTTAAACCTGATTGGAAATAAGAAAAACAAAAATTTAATAATGAAAGCCTGCAAACAAGGATGACAATTAACTGAGGCAATGTAATCTCAGTTAAATAACTTAAAAATCAGTGTAAAAAACAATAAACTAATTTTGTAATCAAGTAAGATTTTGTAATTCAGTAAGAACATTGTTGCAAAATACCTTGATATGGCACTTGATGCAAAGCTCAGATGGAAAGAACGGGTTAAGAAAAAAAAAAGTTAGAACTGAAATATAATCAGGTGTATTGGCTATTTGGGCTGACATCTACGTTTTCAACGTGTAACAAAGATTTTGTCTATAGTCAAATTTTAAAGAGTCTAAGCATACGGTATTAAAATATAAAATACAGTATTCAAATATATGGTTGTTCTAAACCATTTCATATTCAAGCCATCAAAAAACATTCAAAAAGCAAAGTGTTGCGAAGCATCGTCTATGACACTTTGTATGTTCGCAATGCTGATATTCATAAAAGCCGATGTAATAAGAAAACTGGCAGTACGCCACAAAATTCGTCTTTCTCAACTATACGGTGATGTTAAAAATAAGCTAGGGAAGAAGTTATATTTTGGGTCATGAATAGCACAATTTTGAACTCGATCAAAGTGGTTGAGGACTGTAAGACATCCCAAATATGCGAATTATATTACCGTTTTGGAACGTATGATTTGTAGATATTAAGATATAGTAAGAATAGTTTCTTATATTTTGACGTAGAATCCAAATTTGTATAAAAAAACTACCACTTTCCATTTGAAAATCTTGATTTGGAGGAGTTTCGGGAAATTTCGGGTTTAAAAAACCGGGAAGTTGAATATATCACCAATTGATAGAGAACCCTAGGAAGCTGATACGCAGTTCTAGAGAATTCGGTATAGTCGGTTTGGTCAAAAATATGATCGTTCAAAAACATATTGTTCGTTCGTCAAATTGTAGTTAGAATCTATAATTATAATTGACAAGCATTTAAGGTCCTGCGCAGTAGACACCTTTTTATTTTATTTCCATTCTCCTACTACTTAATGAACTTCTAATATATGTAATATTCTAAGATTGTATATAAAACAAAAATGCGCATACAGTTGAAAACTTTGTACTCATATGATTTTATTATTCAGCAAATACATTATACATATGTGAGAACTTATTAAAATAATAGACAAAAGCAAACAAATCAGTTATTATAATTTACATTATATTCTTGCAAATGAATCTATGTACATATGCCAAATAAAAACAAAAAAACAAATTCATCTCAAATAAAAAATAATCTCTCCTCTCCATAATGAACTCTTAATATACAATAAGTAAGTTGTATATTAAACAATAATGCGCACATAGTTGAAATTTTTTTAATCATATGGTTTTATTATTCGCCAAATACATTAAGAAACAGGTAGAAACGAAACAGAAAATGAGAAGTGAGGTATTTATATTTTTTAACGAAAACATACTAATTCCAAAGCTATTCATTAAAACATGACTGTTTTCTGCTTTGTAATGAGAAGTTTATGTCAGTACGTAAATTACTGTTTTTTTTTTTAAATTTTAAATTTGACTTCAACTTGAAATATAATTACTCAACAGGGCCCCTAGTATAGTTATAATACAATGATATTGTTAATTTCTTTGCACGGCAATATTCGGTACGGAACTTAATTAATGTAAAAAAATCTTATTCTATAAAATATGCATGTGAAAATAATTTGGTGGGAAGCTCAAGCCATCATAAATAATTTTTATGTTTGTGATTTCTGTTTTTCTACTTGTGTTTTTTTTTTAATAATAAAAACGGTAATACTACGTCGATACGCTGTATATTGGAATTTTCACTTTTGAAAAACGTATTTTTGTTTTGATGACATTTTTTGTCTATTTATGTTTAAGTGATATACAAAGCTACTTGTAATTTTGAACTGCTGATTTAATTTTTGGTAAGATTTGAGACGTCGGCTCCATTCTTATAAAATATCTAATCTATCGAAAGTAAAATATTGAGAAAATTGATTTTTTCAGTTTGACAAAAATTTAAAAATAATCAAACAAAATTTTGCATTTTATAAAAATTGGAGCATGACATGAATAGTTTTATAATTTTAATATTTTGAAATATCAAATATAATTTGTATATTTAAAAAAAAGTCAGTAGAAGGTTATGTAGAGTAGTATAGTATATATTATACTGTATAGTGTATTCAAATAAAAATACAAATAAAAATAATCTGCTAGATATTGAAGACTACCCAATCATAGGCAATGCTTTCAAAACTTTTATCACTAAATTGGTACAAAAACTAAAGTTATGATAAATAAGCATAACTTGAAGGCTTCAAAAGCGATAAAATATATTTTGTTTGAATAAATCAGAAACAAATATTTCGAAAACTATAACATATACTTTATTTTGACTGCAAATTTGGACAGAGCATAACCGAAAATGGTGTAGTACATTGAAAAGTCAATTTTGGAAAAACAGGTATGTTGAATACATAGGAATGCAGCCGAAGATTTATTTCATCATCAATTTTTTTAATTTTTGTTAAAAGACATAAATGCAACGTCTTAATTGCGGGTGAAGAAAGCGTGTAGACTATTGAAGTATTACACGCCATACGCTCTAATTTAGGTTGAGTTGTTAAAAAGACTTATCATCATTTTGAATAAAATAAATAAATAAAAATTAAAAAAAATGCATATACCTGCAAGCGATGCAATTTGTACAATATGCCCTCGTTTCTTTGCTTTCATTGTTGGTAAGAAAACTTTAACGGTCTAAAAAGAAAAGGATAATTTAAAAAAAAATCAAAATTTATTTATATGTAATAGAAAATTACCCAGATATTTGCTACTAAATTAACATCAACAATTTTCCTTATATATTCAGGTGAATATTCATCAATTGTTTTAATTGGTGTTAAACCTGCATTATTTATAATTATATCCACAGTACCTAAATCTTTTTCAATTTTTGGTTTTAATTGTTCAACTTCTTCATAATTTCTAACATCAACCTGGAGAAAAGACAAATAAACAAAATTATTAATTATTTTTAATTAATACGCGTCTAGACATTATTGTTCTCTTTACTGTTAATAATACAATTATTATTGTTTTTAGATATTTTTAAACTTAAATTCTTTTTATTATATTATTTTTATTATTTTATATATCATTTATTACTCCAACAAGCTCATACAGAGTATATATGTTATGTACATATTATTATTAGTTTCAAAATCAAAATTTCATTCAAAATTTAAAATAGTGTAAAAATTAAGAATAACAATTATTTTATACAAAAACGAAATACAAATACACAACTAAAATTTAAAGTAACGTATTTTTGAAATCTAAGTAAGATATTATTATTATTATATATTTTTTTATTTTAAGGCATATGTTACCTAAAAAAATCATCATTACATTTTTACAGTTTTTTAATCTATGATCTAAGCAATAATGTCTGCATTTTAATTGATGGAATGAGCAAAAAAGGTTCAGGCATGCCTTGTTTACTTTGTTTCGATTAATTTAAGCTTTAATATACCAAATCAGATGCAAATTAAAAAACAATATCACAGTCGACAAATAAACAAATCGGGAAAATTGAAGAAATTTTACCACAATTGGAAAAATTTTAAAAATTTTACTATTGAAAGAAAACTTAGTTCGGGAAGAAAAGAAGGGTTTGTAAAGAAAAAACTGGAGAAGGAGGTAAAGCAAATTTTTAACAACTTCAGTTACAAAAATAGTTAATTTAGTAGATGGCGAGTACGGTCCAAAAAATTTAAACAAAATCCTCTGTCTCAAAACATTTAGATTATAAACTATTCCATTTAGCACTCCAGAAAACTCAAAGATAAAGCCAAAAAAATATTGGGAAATTTAAAAAAAAAAATTATTATTGTTGTGTTATTGATGGATGAAACATATTCGTTTTGGATAATTTCGATCAATTGCCGGGTCAAGAATTTTATGTTGCAGGTCAATGTGGGAATTTAGTTTATGTACAAATAGAAATTTCGAAATAGAATTTCGATCAATTGCCGGGTCAAGAATTTTATGTTGCAGGTCAATGTGGGAATTTAGTTTATGTACAAATAGAAGTCAAAGTTTCAAAAAAAAAATTTAAAGTTTCAAAAAAAAAAATGTGGTTTGGCAATCAATTTGTTTTTGCCTGGAAGGAGCACTACATTCATCGCACAGGGGTCAATCAATCAACAAATTTATGTTAAAGAGTGCTTAGATAAAAGGTTAAACATTTTGGTAGTTAAAAATTCGGTGACGGGATTCTTTTGGCCTTATTTGGTGACATGCCATTATGGAAAAGATGAACAAAAATGGTTTGAAGTAAATACAATTGCAATTGTGCCCAAAAAGTTCAATACACCAAAATAACCAGAACTTCGTCTGATTAAATTGTAATAAGCAATTATAAAAGCAAAATTCAAGGACATTCGTAAAACTGCCAAAAAAAATACTGATTTTAAGACCAAGTGGAGAGCAGCTACCAAAGCAATTGACGCAAGTCTCGTCAAAAGCCAATGCTTCAAAAATCAATGCTCCAAACGTCGAAATTAGCTACAAAATGGAAATTATGGTGAATATGATTAACCGTGATTTAACCAAAATTGCTGACTGGGACAAAAACAACAGAGTTGATTTCAACTCGACATAAATTTAAAACTGTCTAATCTCATGTAAACTTCTAAGATTTGAACCCAATCTTTCCTTCCAAGGTGTTACTTTGCAAAACTCGGATAGTATAAACATCTTAGGTATGCACGTAAATCAAAAAATTACTTAGAATGACAATAGTTTTGATATTGCGAATGAAGCTGCCAAGTGTTTATGGTTTTTTAAGTTGTGGTAAAGCTCTCTTTTCACCTTTGGAACTCTTAATAATCTATACAACATTTAGACGACCCAAGATGGAATACAAAAATAGAAAACGTGGCAGAATTCACTAAAAATTAAATGAATATCTAAAAAACAAAAAACTTATTATAATTTGTATTGAAATAAATTTTTTTTTTTTGTTATTTTGAAAAAACTCCAAGAAAGCGCTTATTCTTTATGATTATTTTTTCAATGACGAATTTTTCTGGTATATTTCATGTTTTGAGAACAAGAAGAGAAATATAGGATGTATATTGTGTAGAGTATGAATTTTTATATTATTTATGTACTAGTATGAATCTATATATTATTGTTTTTTAGTATTTTTTTTTTATTCTAATTTTTGGCAGTCTTTTAAAACAATAAATTGTTATGTAGTCTAGACCTTATGTTGAGTATGCAGTCTATACCATTTAAATTACTCTCTAAATTTGTTTATAATATTTTTGTAAACTAAGCTTGTACATATTTTAAAAGACTATCAAGTCTTGTTTAGAAATATTATTTTATTAATTTCATATTTTCTATTTTTATATTTTTCTATTTTGTTTTTGAATTTGTTTAATTGAATTAATATTTCAATCGGATTATCCCAAATAATTTGAAAACATTTGAGTAGGTTTCACTTAATCATTGAATTAAAATTTGCAACATTAAATTTAAGAATTCGTCGACTATCCTTCTTTCCTATGACAACATCATAGTACAGTTGATATACATTTAAAATGTTAAACTTCAACGATAACAGATAAAATTACTCTTAAGGTAAACAAAGTTATTCCCAGATACTTCAGTTACGAAAATTTTTTAAACAGTCGATTGGTCGGTCGATAATAAATTGTTAAATGTAAATAAATTGTAATTTTTTGTTTTTTAGACGAAATATTTTATTTTTTGTTTTGTTTTAAAATATAGCTTAAGTCTAGTTATAAGCTTTTAAGAAAAATATAAAAAAAATTTTCAAACAAGGCTTTTGTAATTTTCAACATTTTTTTCTTGTATCAATTAAAATAAATTATAAATAATACAACAAATGTAATGTAAAATAAAAATTTAATAAAACAAAATACTATAATCTAAACTCTAACTAAAATATAAGAAGACTTTATATTTCAAATATTCAGTATACATTATGTGTAAACAATTTTTTGGAAAAAAACATACTAAATAACATCGGCTATCTTGTAATATATTCGGCTAATAATATATTTCAAACAAAACATTTAAGACAATATTTTTGACATTTTTTTAGTCAATAATATTTGAGTTATTTAAATATTTTTTTACTGGCCTTTTAACTCTCTTTTTGGGTTCAGTAAACCCCATATTGTTTAGTTTTATAAGTACGTAATTATGTATTTGATTTCGAATGTTAAAGTTCTTCTTTATATAAAATTTGAACTTTGTCAATGTACCTAATAAAATATATTTTTATTACATTACTTATATAATATTATTTAATCAATTAATTTAATAATAACTTCGAAAATTTCAAATAATCCGTATTGAAGATAAAAAAAAAAAAAAAAATGTATTATGATTTTAATTGATAAAAACAAAATAATAACGAAACATTGATAACATAATAATTTATAATAATAAAAATATATTTTTAGGTTTCTTGCCAATAATATTAGAGATTAATGAAATTAATTTATAAAAAAATTCTTAATTGTTATATTTTTGAATGATTTATCAGTCATTATCATTTAATTGAAATATCATTCATTATTAATAAAAATAAAAAATTGGTCAGTCAAAAAATAGTGTTATTATTGGTATAGCAACATCTTTTTAGAAAAATATTTAAATTATCACAATTATTGTGAAAGAAAGATTTTTGGAATATTTTTCTCAATTGATCATCACGTTCTTTGTATTAGATGTGACTAGATTTTTATTAAGATGTGATTAGATTATATTTGTCAAGCATAGATTTTGGGAACATACTTCAAATGGTTTGAAATTTCAAATTAAATAATAAAATATTGCACAAAAAAGAGAACTTATACGAATCCTATTTGTTGTGTGTGTACTTTTTTTTTCTTAAATTCAAAAACCTTAAAGAAGTATAGCAAAAGTCGAAACTTAATATATTTTTTCGTATATTACAATTTTATAGACAAATAAACTAGCCATAGGTTGACCATTGAAAAAATTATTTATTCTTTATTCAGGAATGCACCAGAGGGTGTATTGAAAATTGATTTTAAATGATGAAATTACAAACTCTTTACATTAGCGTGATAAGTTGTTAGTTTCACCATCTATGGGTTTTCATTTTAGGATTGTAAGAAACATCTTATTACCCAGTATAGTTGATTAAATTTAAATATTAACTGCATATTTTTTGCTCAGCTTCATCCAATGAGACAACACTGTCCAAATGTATGACATTTGAATATATGCTTTCTCCATATCGTAATGTTGATATTTCACGTATTGAGCATTTCGGCGTAAATATTTACGCTTTGCACTACATACTTTTTCATGGTCTGACCCTTTTCAACTTCTTCTTTACGAAGATAGGTTGCTTTTGATAGACCTGTAAGTTTTTACGAGTTGCACTACATATTTTTTCATGGCCTGACCCTTTTCAACTTCCTCTTTGCGAAGATAGGTTGCTTTTGATAGACCTGTAATATCTCCAATAACGTCGATTGGTGGCTGACATTACGTTTATCCACCAAATTATTGCTTGAAATATCCTGGCACCTAAAATTATGGATTTAATAACCTTTAAAAAAAATTCGCGTACTTATATTACGTTCCGTTGGCATCTTTAGTATTGGTAACCATAGTACTGACTACAGTAAATATGAGCCATTGTCTAGAATTTTACATGAATCTAATTCAAGAGCAGCTCGTTCTGATACTAACATTTGCAAGAGAAGCTTAAAATTAAAGCTGCATAATCGATAAATGTTGTACAGTACATGCCGAAAAATTCAAGTTAATTACTTCGTTATGTATGTATTTATCAAAACAATGGGATGAACTCATCAACTATTATTTACACTGATATTTGGCTTGCAACCAGATAGGTACCTATAGTATTTTATTTTTAATTTTCTGATATATCAGCTCTGATGTTGGTCAATTGTAAATTAACTTAATTCACCTTCATAATAGTATATTTTATTTTAAGTGATAAAAAAAGTCTATTTCAAATTAATTTCAAAGAATTGTAGGACTTTAACTCGGAAAACTTTAAATATCTTCGTTAACCATATTTTGGTCGATTTTTCATCGTAATAAAAAAAAATTTAAAATATCATACGAGAAAGCTTTCGGAGATAATTGCATATCAGTTCAACAAACAGGCGTTGATGTGCGCTGGATAAAAAAATCGTGTGAATATATTTTTGCGAGCGTCAAACCAAACGTTGGCTATACGTTGATTTTACGACCTAAAAATTATTCAAATTGAAACCACGAAAAAATGTATGTTATTTCTACAAAATTTATCGGAAAGTCCTTCCTTTTTCCATCGCAAGCTACACCTCAAGACTGAATCATCTGCAAATATTGCTCGTAAACCAATATTTATCGTATTTAAGAAGAAGAATTAGTATCAATATAACCTTTCCCAAAGCGTTAGCTTTGATTTCTTGCTTATATGTGTTCCTACATTTACCATGACAAAAAAACATAAGTTTAGGCTTTCTACAAAATGCTAGCGGGCGCAAATGCCAAAAGGGGTATGAAAAAAAAAGTTTACTCTATTGTATGGAAATAGAACACTACTTCGTGCCGAACACATTGTTATACAAAAATAATACCACCTGTTATGAACAACATATTCATAATAACATATGCATACTAATTTTTATGTCTATATTGAACTTTCGCTAATTTTGTTAATGAATTTATTAAAATTAATTGAGTAATTAAAGTGGGTCATTTTATGACCCGAAGATAATATGTGTAATTTGTTTTTCCTTCTATTTAAAAAGGTTAAGTAATATGCAGAATATATTTTTGTTTTCTACTTTATTGTTTCACAACACTATCATTTCGAATTTCATAATTCCAAAAATCTACTTCAAGTTCTATAAATTATCTATATAATTGTTATAAACGACATTTGAATCCATTTAACTCAAAATAACCCTATTTTAAAATTATTTTGGCAGTAGAATTTTTTAACTTAATTCCGTAGGTTTCGTTCTGACAAGTGAAAAGATCTTGTTAGAACAAAAAATTGTAAAAAGAATAATTTAGTTTTAAGTAAACAATTAAATAAAATAAAAATGATCATGGGAACTCTACCATTATAAGAATATTAAATATAATTTTAAAATGAATAATAAAATTAAAATTTAATAATAAAGAATATTGCTGTCTCTAAATCTATTTTGTTATTATAAAATTATTTTTCAAAAATAACAACAAAGCATTGATTAAACTCTAATCAAAGTTAAATTGTATGCCTTATAATTTAAACCGTTTTCTACCGTTATTTCAAATTTAAAATCTTTTAATCGACTTAACCTTTTCTCTGTGCATAGTTTTTTTATCGTAGTTTGTGCACTTGGGTCCATCTGACCTTATATGTATTTTCATATATTTTATATAAAAAATTTGAAATTATTTTTAATTTTTTTTTTAATCTCGATTTTATTTACAAAATGAAGCAAAAGAAATATAATTAAGATAAAATTAAACAAAACTTAAGTACAAACTTAAATTTAATCACAACAAAAATCAAGAAAAATATCCTAAGCTTAAACATGGTC
Organism: Argyra leucocephala; assembly: GCA_963942445.1. Lineage (NCBI taxonomy): Eukaryota > Metazoa > Arthropoda > Insecta > Diptera > Dolichopodidae > Argyra > Argyra leucocephala. The sequence continues at coordinate 39,227,137 of OZ012678.1, read as the reverse complement.
CAATGTTGGAACTTCGATTTCTTCTTGGGAAGAATCTATCATTTCTAGGTTGAAGCAGTTTATGCAGAGATAATTTTTGAATGTGCTGCACAAGATGGTTCTTTACAAATGCAATATAATGCTCGTGCTTAAACATCAGCAGATCGAGACACCGATGACGTTCACTGGCTGTATTCATAGATATTTTTTTGTCTGCTGCAACGCGTCTTAGATTCACTACTTTATGCCCTATCTTCTCCATAGCGATTTTAACATTTTTTTTCATTGCACTAGAATTGGGTAGACGACTTATATATTTTTTTGCATAGCCAACTTCTTTTAGAACAATTTACATTGAGACGATTTCGGCTGGTTTGAATAGTTGAAGGTTTGCAATTTTATATAAATTAAACGTTGCAAGATTAGCGATGTCGATCATATTAAAAAAATAAAATATTGCACGTGTGTGTTTTAACAATTTGTCTAGTGTATCGACTCCGGCTTTAGTTAAATTGTAATCCAATATGATGTTGTGTTTATTTGAACCATAGTCAACACATTCATCATTATGCAAAATTGATAGTAACAAGACGTTTTTATTTGGCTTTGGAATGTAGCTTACCAACGTAAGATTCTAGTCAAAACAAAACTCTGAAGAAATCATATCTCTTTTCTTGATTTCTGCTATGCTGGTAAATTCTTTTGGCAGGCTAGGTTTATTTGAAAGAATATATTGTTGTTTGTTTTTCTTAATAGCTTGTGAAGAAGTTATCCATGGTTATAGTTCGCCCTTTGTTGACGTATGACTCAGATAAACAATGAAGAAAATTCAATGAGTAATCAGTTGAACGTGGCTCAGTTGGTTGTTTTCCTACATATATCTCAGTTTTTAATGGGTATGTCGCATCGCAAATCCAAAAAACTTTCACTCCATACTTGCCTGGTATGATACTTGGTGTACTTAGATGGTATTAATACTAATCTGTTCATCAACTAATATTATAATAATTTTTTTTATATTGAAATGTCAACTTGAATAAAATAACCATAGCAATACTATTACCTTTTTTAAAAATTCATATAGTATATCAAATTTTTTGAAATAATTAAAGTAAAGATAACTTTTGTAACAAAAATTTCTTCCCGTGTATTATGAATGTTGACCCCAGTGCACAGATATGCGTATAGTTTTCTTCACACAGGGATAACTACTACTTGATATACAATCGAATTTGATCCCGTTTTTTTATTTTGTGTTTAGAAAATACTAATTTAGGCTTTCCTAGACTGATTGATTGACTTAATTGACGCGAAATAAATGTTTTTTTATTTTAAAAACGGTTGAGGTCAATTTGACCCCAATGCACAGATGAAAGGTTAATAGGAGACAAGATCAGTGTGAACCGCATCATCTTTAATTTCAAAATGTCTATATTTTTATTTCTTCTTTAAACTAATTTTGATACTCAATTTTGATACAATTCACAACTATGTAAATCACTAGAATAAGCGTCTGTAGACCACCAGATTTATCTACAGGTCCACTGTTAAATGAATACATATAAGTATATACTATTACACTTAAAGATACTATTTCACTAATATTGTTAACATAATACTGCTATTGATAACAAAAATATATTAAATTAAAAAAAAATAAATAAAATAAACTCACCTTGTAAGCTCTTGATTCAATTCCATATGTTTTTTTTAGTGCTTCAGAAGTTTTTGTTGCACCCGGTAAATCAATATCAATAATAGCAACTTTACAACCTCTTTTCGCTAATTCAACACAAATTTCTTTACCAAGACCATTTCCGCCACCAGTAACCTTTACCGAAATAAAACACAAAAAAATGTATTTTTTAGTTTAAAAATAATATTTAATAAATAATTTTAAATTATGTTATTAAAAAATTTTTATTAAAAAAAATTAAATTTACCAATGCTACTTGGCCTTCGATATTTTTCTCTTCAACTGTTTTGAAGATATCAATGCAGCTTCTAAATATTTCCACTACCAAAATTGATACAATATGAAATAGTAATTTGACTGAACGTTCTATGTATTTAAAAGTTGTCTGTTTCTGTAAGATATTTTTGCTATGCTTAACCTGTTTAACGGTATTCATTTTTTTTTTGTTATTTTTTTTTTTTATTTATTTTTAACAAAATGCATGCAGCGGAACTGTTATAAAAACTTGTTTATATTATTCTTGTTTCTATGTTATGTTAATAACGTGCAATCAGTAAATATTGCACAATTTAAATTTTAACGGTTTTATTTGCTTAGTAGTACAAAAAAAAAAAATGTCGTTTTTTAACTGTTACAAATTATTGCACAAGAAAATAGAACGATATATTGCAGTTAATCGAATAAAAGCATTTTAAAATAAAATTGAATAAGCGCAAAATTTTTTTATTGAACGTTTAAGCTTAACCGTCGGGTAGATACTACTTGTAGTTATACTAAAGTTTTACCAAAATTCCTATTATCGGTTAAAGCGTACTTTTTTTGTTTAAATTTTTTTTCTCTTTTTTTATATTTTTATTTTTGGAAGGTACGTATTTAGTTTTGGTATGCAAAGATAAGAAATTATAGAAGTTTAGTATTTATGAGTTTAGGTATAGATTTTTAGAAATCAAAGTTCACATTTTTTTTTTTTTGGTTTTGTTTTGTGGAAATAAAGATTTGTAAAGAGTGATTTAAAAAGCTTTGAGTTTTTTTTTTTTTTTTTGTAAATAAAAATGATAGCTAAAAATATTGGTTAGAAATATCGTGTAGCTAAAAATTCATTCAACTGTATCAGTATTTCTGGTTTAAGCTTAACTTAAAATATATTTGAATTTAAGCTTATCCAAATTTTTGTTTTGTTTGAGATCGTTAAACATTTTTTGTTATTTAAACTGGCAATAAATGTTGGTTTATTAAGAAAATGGGAAAAATAAAATTTTAAATGAACAAAATTGCAATTAAAAGTTACAACAATTAACTGGTGTAATATAAATTTTATATGTACAAAAAATTTCATAAAGAAAAATTATTAATGCGTTTACCTAATAGTTATTTGGGTTTGATGTTTTATTGAAATAGTAACAACAAATTTGCTGTTCCAAGTTAAAATAAAAACTAAAATATAAATAAAAAAAAGTATATTTAAAGCTTGGGTACAGACTTCAACTTAACTACAAATTTATTTTTATTCAAATCGTTGTAACATAGTACATCTGTACATCATAAATTGTTCTTAACTATATAATTATGACATACATTCAAAAGTGTTAGTATGATCAGTTATCTTACAAATCTTTAAATTAAAAATGCCAGTTTAGTGGGTATCTGGAAAATTTAGTGGGTCATAAATAAAATTGCTACTAAAAATTAGATTAGATATTCTCACACGAGACATAGGAGCTTGGATTTAGGTCTAAAGTAGGTACCAATATTTATCTCACTATTGACTTAATGTAACGATTGTTCACAACCGAAGTCTGGATTTTTCAGAAATTCACTGCACTAAAGCTTTTAATTTAAAACTGCAAAATAATTTTACGTATACTTTGAATTATGCGCAGACTGCTGAATTGACTTTTAGATTTTTAATTCATTATTCATTTATTATAATAAAATACAATACTTAAAATATACATTTACTAAATAAAAAAAATAATAAGAATAAATATAGGATCATTCGGATATTCATTAGAATATGTGATGAATGAAACTGCAAGCAAAAATACAGGCATAAAAATATAAAATATTGTTGGGTACATACAATATTAAGATAGAAAATTAAATTTATATAGAAAATTTAAGCTAAATATGGAAAAAACTAAAATGGCTTAAAGTTAAAATTATATAATGAAAAAATCAAATTTAAAATAAAATTTAATAAAATTTAAATCAAAATTTAAATAATAAACGAGAGGAAGCATAATTAAATACAAAATTATAATAAAAATAAAAAGTAAATAAATAACTAGAAGACTGAAAGAAAATTAAAAAAATTATAGTTAGAAAAAAAATGAAATTAAAATTAAAACTAAATCGTATTAAAAACAGATTCAATTTGAAGATGATCCAGTTCAAAACGCCAAAATCGAAGATTTTTGCAAAACGAAACAGGTGATTTGTCCGATCTAAAAAGTAAGGTATTATTAATTTTTGAAAAAAAGTAAGGTATTACAAATTTTTGGAGCTATATAATCATAAAAGTGGCAAAAATGAGAGTTACGGGCTCTTGGAACATTTACAAGATATAAATCATTAATTCTGAGATGATATCTAATTATAAATCGGTGAGCGAAATAGCCCGACTTATTAAAAAAAAAGCAAATATAAAAGACTAAGTAGTAGAATATCCAACAAAATAAAGGAAAACTCTGCATTAGTCTATTTTTTTTTAAATTATCCTTATACAGAGTTTTTGAGCGATGAGAAGAGGTTGAATTTTATTAAAATAAGAACCACCCCAGCAACTAATTCCATATTGCAGTTTAGAACTGAATAGAGCAAAACACCATTAACATAGCTTTTAATGAAAAATACAGATTTAAGTGATAAATGTTTCGCAAAATATTTTTAAAATAATTATTTAAATAGCAAGTATCTGCAGACCAATTCAGTTTATTATCAAATAAAACACCCTAAAGTACCTAAACGTATCTACACTTTCAATGTTAAAACAAGAAATACTACAAGGCGAAGAGAGGACAAAAGAGCTTATACACTGTATAGGAAATAAAGGAAATTTAGGACAATCAGGAGAATGATACCAAATACTAAACGTCTCGAGGAGACAATTATTAAGCCTAAATTGCATAATTTTAGTTTTATTACTTATAACTAACTTATGAATATAAAACCATTTTCGAATTAGGTCCAAGTCATAATATAAATCCCAAAATAAGTCAAGTAGATTATTATTGTTGAAGTGTAAAAGCAGTGTCATCCGCAAAAGCTGTAGGTATACCCTTGAACTGTTGTTGCAATAATAAATTAATAAAAATAAGAAACAGAACACAAACCTAATACTGAACCTTATGGTACACAAACCTTGATACTAAGAAGTTCACTGAACTTTTCATTCGATTTGAGTCGCTGCTTCCTATTATTAAGATATGACATGACTCGAACCAATTAAAAATAAAATCTCTAAAACCCGCATTATAAATTTTTGTTAATAGCAAATCATGACTCACTGTACATCAAACGCTTTAGTGATATCAATAAATAAACCACTACATAAATTACCATCGTTAATACCACCATAAATTTCACTGCAAAACTTTATAAGTGCATCCTCGGTACTTCGTTTTTTCCTAAAACCAAATTAGGCCCACTAAAAAATTTACTTTTATCAAGAAACTGTAATATTCTGGACTTAATACTGAGCTTTCTCAAAAATTTTTGAAATAGCAGGCAGTATACAAATAAGTCTGTAGTTATCAGATTCCAATACATTTAAATCTAGATTTTCAATATATTTTGAAGTCTAAGAAAAGTTCCGCATCATGCAAGAACTAAATTTTCAGTTCCCAAATGGAATTCAATACTATTTTTAAAACAGATAAATTTTGATTATTTTGTGTTAAAAATTAGTGAAAAAAATGGATAATTTTTTATTGAAATTTTTACGAACGCAGTCATTAGTGTCTTTAAATGAAGAAGTTGGGCCTAAAAGTTTAAAACATTATTTAAAAAATAAAAAAATCGGAAGATGTTATATTGGTAATTTTTTTTAAAAATTTCAGAAAACTGTAAATCTATAAGCTCTATAAGTTTAATGTCAAATCATATATTCGTTTCCCAGTTTTTCTAAAATAGAAACAAATTATTAATTTATTATTATTATTATTAATATTATTATTGTTATTATTGTTGTTATTATTATTATTATTATTATTATTATAATTATTATTATTATTATTATTATTATTATTATTATTATTAATATTATTATTATTATTATTATTAATATTATTATTATTATTATTATTATTATTATTGTTATTATTATTATTATTATTAGAATGTATAATATTACATATGTATATAAAAAATTAGGTCAATCATTTTTTAATATCATACATTTTGTTTCAAAATCTGACATTAATTTTAAATTTGAAACAAAAACTTGCAAATACTGCACAATCGCGTCAAAAATTGTGCAGATTTAGTTTGTAGTTTTACTTTTCGAACATATTGCCAATTCTGCGAGTTTTCGCTTTTATGAACACTTGCTGCACATTAAAACTAAGTTAAAAATGAATTTCCGAAAAAGCCCGCCTCATATTATGTCAAATCTTTAAATGAATTGCCTAACATTTGATTGGATTAGAATATCTTTTGTAATTTGTATACCAAAAATATCGCTTAAAACTTAAATGAAGCATAATTAATTCAGCTTTTAACAAGATATATATTTAGTCTTATATAATTTATGCTCTATACATAATTATAAGCTTTTCAATTTTTTTTATTATTATAAAACAAATTTCAAAAACGAGTGCGATACTGGTTTATTAAATTTGTCACGTTTATTAAAAAAACAACATTTTTCTACATTAATTTTAGAGAAAAAAAAAAACTATTTTCAATTACATGGCACTAAAAAAAAAAAGAGTTATTCTTTTTTCAGTTTTTGAAGTAAATATAAATTTTGTTATGAATTTTTACAATACATATTTAAAATAAATAGCAAGTTATATTTTACATTGTTTAATTAAATTTGATAATAAAAATGCTGATATTAACTTTTGTAATACCTACATGTTATATTTATTTGCTTAAAAGTTAAATGCAAATTTTGTACTTTTTATAATTACATTATCGAAATTGACCTTCAAATATTTTTAACTACATTTTATTTCAGATTACGTTTCCAATTTTTATTATCCATTACAAAATAAACTATTAAAAATTATGAATCTTCATTTATGGGTCGATTTCAATGTTTTTTCAACTGTTTTACTTTGCTTAATGAATATTCTAAAAGATAGTAACAAGTTTTGAAAAAATTTAAAATTTGAAAATGTTCATATTTTTTTGTGATGCCAGGGTCACAAAAAATGTGCAAAATTTAATAAAATAAAAAACACTTTAAAATCTTCATTTCTGGATCGATTTTCAAATTTTATCCACTGTTTTACTTGTTTTAATGAATATTCCAAAAGTTAGTAAAAAATAAAGTCATTTTGAAAAAATTGAAAATTTGAAAATTTTCGAAATTTTTTGTGATGCCAGGGTCACAAAAAATGTGGAAAATTTAAAAAAATAAAAAACACTCTAAAATCTTCATTTCTGGACCGATTTTCAAATTTTATCAACTGTTTTATTTGTTTTAATGAATATTCTAAAAGTTAGTAAAAAAATAAAGTCATTTTGAAAAAATTGAAAATTTGAAAATTTTCGTATTTTTTTGTGATGCCAGGGTCACAAAAAATGTGCAAAATTTAAAAAAATAAAAAACACTCTAAAATCTTCATTTCTGGACCGATTTTCAAATTTTATCAACTGTTTTATTTGTTTTAATGAATATTCTAAAAGTTAGTAAAAAAATAAAGTCATTTTGAAAAAATTGAAAATTTGAAAATTTTCGTATTTTTTTGTGATGCCAGGGTCACAAAAAATGTGCAAAATTTAAACAAATAAAAACACTCTAAAATCTTCATTTCTCGACCGATTTTCAAATTTTATCAACTGTTTTACTTGTTTTAATGAATATTCTAAAAGTTAGTAAAGAAATAAAGTCATTTTGAAAAAATTGAAAATTTGAAAATTTTCGAAATTTTTTGTGATGCCAGGGTCACAAAAAATGTGGAAAATTTAAAAAAATAAAAAACACTCTAAAATCTTCATTTCTGGACCGATTTTCAAATTTTATCAACTGTTTTATTTGTTTTAATGAATATTCTAAAAGTTAGTAAAAAAATAAAGTCATTTTGAAAAAATTGAAAATTTGAAAATTTTCGTATTTTTTTGTGATGCCAGGGTCACAAAAAATGTGCAAAATTTAAACAAATAAAAACACTCTAAAATCTTCATTTCTGGACCGATTTTCAAATTTTATCAACTGTTTTACTTGTTTTAATGAATATTCTAAAAGTTAGTAAAAAAATAAAGTCATTTTGAAAAAATTGAAAATTTGAAAATTTTCGTATTTTTTTGTGATGCCAGGGTCACAAAAAATAAGCAAAATTTAAACAAATAAAAACACTCTAAAATCTTCATTTCTGAACCGACTTTCAAATTTTATCCATTGTTTTACTTGTTTTAATGAATATTCTAAAAGTTAGTAAAGAAATAAAGTCATTTTGAAAAAATTGAAAATTTGAAAATTTTCGTATTTTTTTGTGATGCCAGGGTCACAAAAAATGTGCAAAATTTAAAAAAAATAAAAACACTCTAAAATCTTCATTTCTGGACCGATTTTCAAATTTTTTCAACTGTTTTACTTGTTTTAATGAATATTCTAAAAGTTAGTAAAGAAATAAAGTCATTTTGAAAAAATTGAAAATTTGAAAATTTTCGTATTTTTTTGTGATGCCAGGGTCACAAAAAATGTGCAAAATTTAAAAAAAATAAAAACACTCTAAAATCTTCATTTCTGGACCGATTTTCAAATTTTTTCAACTGTTTTACTTGTTTTAATGAATATTCTAAAAGTTAGTAAAGAAATAAAGTCATTTTGAAAAAATTGAAAATTTGAAAATTTTCGTATTTTTTTGTGATGCCAGGGTCACAAAAAATGTGCAAAATTTAAAAAAAATAAAAAACACTTTAAAATCTTCATTTCTGGACCGATTTTCAAATTTTTTCAACTGTTTTACTTGTTTTAATGAATATTCTAAAAGTTAGTAAAGAAATAAAGTCATTTTGAAAAAATTGAAAATTTGAAAATTTTCGTATTTTTTTGTGATGCCAGGGTGACAAAAAATGTGCAAAATTTAAAAAAAATAAAAAACACTTTAAAATCTTCATTTCTGGACCGATTTGCAAATTTTTTCAACTGTTTTACTTGTTTTAGTGAATATTCTAAAAGTTAGTAAAAAAATAAAGTCATTTTGAAAAAATTGAAAATTTGAAATTTTTCGTATTTTTTTGTGATGCCAGGGTCACAAAAAATGTGCAAAATTTAAACAAATAAAAACACTCTAAAATCTTCATTTCTGGACCGATTTTCAAATTTTATCAACTGTTTTACTTGTTTTAATGAATATTCTAAAAGTTAGTAAAGAAATAAAGTCATTTTGAAAAAATTGAAAATTTGAAAATTTTCGTATTTTTTTGTGATGCCAGGGTCACAAAAAATGTGCAAAATTTAAAAAAAATAAAAACACTCTAAAATCTTCATTTCTGGACCGATTTTCAAATTTTTTCAACTGTTTTACTTGTTTTAATGAATATTCTAAAAGTTAGTAAAGAAATAAAGTCATTTTGAAAAAATTGAAAATTTGAAAATTTTCGTATTTTTTTGTGATGCCACGGTCACAAAAAATGTGCAAAATTTAAAAAAAATAAAAAACACTTTAAAATCTTCATTTCTGGACCGATTTTCAAATTTTTTCAACTGTTTTACTTGTTTTAATGAATATTCTAAAAGTTAGTAAAGAAATAAAGTCATTTTGAAAAAATTGAAAATTTGAAAATTTTCGTATGTTTTTGTGATGCCAGGGTCACAAAAAATGTGCAAAATTTAAAAAAAATAAAAAACACTTTAAAATCTTCATTTCTGGACCGATTTTCAAATTTTTTCAACTGTTTTACTTGTTTTAATGAATATTCTAAAAGTTAGTAAAGAAATAAAGTCATTTTGAAAAAATTGAAAATTTGAAAATTTTCGTATTTTTTTGTGATGCCAGAGTCACAAAAAATGTGCAAAATTTAAAAAAAATAAAAAACACTTTAAAATCTTCATTTCTGGACCGATGTTCAAATTTTTTCAACTGTTTTACTTGTTTTAATGAATATTCTAAAAGTTAGTAAAGAAATAAAGTCATTTTGAAAAAATTTAAAATTTGAAAATTTTCGTATTTTTTTGTGATGCCAGGGTCACAAAAAATGTGCAAAATTTAAAAAAAATAAAAACACTCTAAAATCTTCATTTCTGGACCGATTTTCAAATTTTTTCAACTGTTTTACTTGTTTTAATGAATATTCTAAAAGTTAGTAAAGAAATAAAGTCATTTTGAAAAAATTGAAAATTTGAAAATTTTCGTATTTTTTTGTGATGCCAGGGTCACAAAAAATGTGCAAAATTTAAACAAATAAAAACACTCTAAAATCTTCATTTCTGGACCGACTTTCAAATTTTATCCATTGTTTTACTTGTTTTAATGAATATTCTAAAAGTTAGTAAAAAAATAAAGTCATTTTGAAAAAATTGAAAATTTGAAAATTTTCGTATTTTTTTGTGATGCCAGGGTCCCAAAAAATGTGCAAAATTTAAACAAATAAAAACACTCTAAAATCTTCATTTCTGGACCGATTTTCAAATTTTTTCAACTGTTTTACTTGTTTTAATGAATATTCTAAAAGTTAGTAAAAAAATAAAGTCATTTTGAAAAAATTGAAAATTTGAAAATTTTCGAAATTTTTTGTGATGCCAGGGTCACAAAAAATGTGCAAAATTTAAAAAAATAAAAAACACTCTAAAATCTTCATTTCTGGACCGATTTTCAAATTTTATCAACTGTTTTACTTGTTTTAATGAATATTCTAAAAGTTAGTAAAAAAATAAAGTCATTTTGAAAAAATTGAAAATTTGAAAATTTTCGTATTTTTTTGTGATGCCAGGGTCCCAAAAAATGTGCAAAATTTAAACAAATAAAAACACTCTAAAATCTTCATTTCTGGACCGATTTTCAAATTTTTTCAACTGTTTTACTTGTTTTAATGAATATTCTAAAAGTTAGTAAAAAAATAAAGTCATTTTGAAAAAATTGAAAATTTGAAAATTTTCGTATTTTTTTGTGATGCCAGGGTCCCAAAAAATGTGCAAAATTTAAACAAATAAAAACACTCTAAAATCTTCATTTCTGGACCGATTTTCAAATTTTTTCAACTGTTTTACTTGTTTTAATGAATATTCTAAAAGTTAGTAAAAAAATAAAGTCATTTTGAAAAAATTGAAAATTTGAAAATTTTCGAAATTTTTTGTGATGCCAGGGTCACAAAAAATGTGCAAAATTTAAAAAAAATAAAACACTCTAAAATCTTCATTTCTGGACCGATTTTCAAATTTTTTCAACTGTTTTACTTGTTTTAATGAATATTCTAAAAGTTAGTAAAGAAATAAAGTCATTTTGAAAAAATTGAAAATTTGAAAATTTTCGTATTTTTTTGTGATGCCAGGGTCACAAAAAATGTGCAAAATATAAAAAAAATAAAAACACTCTAAAATCTTCATTTCTGGACCGATTTTCAAATTTTTTCAACTGTTTTACTTGTTTTAATGAATATTCTAAAAGTTAGTAAAGAAATAAAGTCATTTTGAAAAAATTGAAAATTTGAAAATTTTCGAAATTTTTTGTGATGCCAGGGTAACAAAAAATGTGCAAAATTTAAAAAAATAAAAAACACTCTAAAATCTTCATTTCTGGACCGATTTTCAAATTTTTTCAACTGTTTTACTTGTTTTAATGAATATTCTAAAAGTTAGTAAAAAAATAAAGTCATTTTGAAAAAATTGAAAATTTGAAAATTTTCGTATTTTTTTGTGATGCCAGGGTCACAAAAAATGTGCAAAATTTAAACAAATAAAAACACTCTAAAATCTTCATTTCTGGACCGATTTTCAAATTTTATCAACTGTTTTATTTGTTTTAATGAATATTCTAAAAGTTAGTAAAAAAATAAAGTCATTTTGAAAAAATTGAAAATTTGAAAATTTTCGTATTTTTTTGTGTTGCCAGGGTAACAAAAAATGTGCAAAATTTAAGAAAAATAAAAACACTCTAAAATCTTCATTTCTGGACCGATTTTCAAATTTTTTCAACTGTTTTACTTGTTTTAATGAATATTCTAAAAGTTAGTAAAGAAATAAAGTCATTTTGAAAAAATTGAAAATTTGAAAATTTTCGTATTTTTTTGTGATGCCAGGGTCACAAAAAATGTGCAAAATTTAAACAAATAAAAACACTCTAAAATCTTCATTTCTGGACCGATTTTCAAATTTTTTCAACTGTTTTACTTGTTTTAATGAATATTCTAAAAGTTAGTAAAAAAATAAAGTCATTTTGAAAAAATTGAAAATTTGAAAATTTTCGAAATTTTTTGTGATGCCAGGGTCACAAAAAATGTGCAAAATTTAAAAAAATAAAAAACACTCTAAAATCTTCATTTCTGGACCGATTTTCAAATTTTATCAACTGTTTTACTTGTTTTAATGAATATTCTAAAAGTTAGTAAAGAAATAAAGTCATTTTGAAAAAATTGAAAATTTGAAAATTTTCGAAATTTTTTGTGATGCCAGGGTCACAAAAAATGTGCAAAATTTAAAAAAATAAAAAACACTCTAAAATCTTCATTTCTGGACCGATTTTCAAATTTTTTCAACTGTTTTACTTGTTTTAATGAATATTCTAAAAGTTAGTAAAAAAATAAAGTCATTTTGAAAAAATTGAAAATTTGAAAATTTTCGAAATTTTTTGTGATGCCAGGGTCACAAAAAATGTGGAAAATTTAAAAAAATAAAAAACACTCTAAAATCTTCATTTCTGGACCGATTTTCAAATTTTATCAACTGTTTTACTTGTTTTAATGAATATTCTAAAAGTTAGTAAAGAAATAAAGTCATTTTGAAAAAATTGAAAATTTGAAAATTTTCGTATTTTTTTGTGATGCCAGGGTCACAAAAAATGTGCAAAATTTAAACAAATAAAAACACTCTAAAATCTTCATTTCTGGACCGATTTTCAAATTTTATCAACTGTTTTATTTGTTTTAATGAATATTCTAAAAGTTAGTAAAAAAATAAAGTCATTTTGAAAAAATTGAAAATTTGAAAATTTTCGTATTTTTTTGTGATGCCAGGGTCACAAAAAATGTGCAAAATATAAAAAAAATAAAAACACTCTAAAATCTTCATTTCTGGACCGATTTTCAAATTTTTTCAACTGTTTTACTTGTTTTAATGAATATTCTAAAAGTTAGTAAAAAAATAAAGTCATTTTGAAAAAATTGAAAATTTGAAAATTTTCGTATTTTTTTGTGATGCCAGGGTCACAAAAAATGTGCAAAATTTAAACAAATAAAAACACTCTAAAATCTTCATTTCTGGACCGATTTTCAAATTTTATCAACTGTTTTACTTGTTTTAATGAATATTCTAAAAGTTAGTAAAAAAATAAAGTCATTTTGAAAAAATTGAAAATTTGAAAATTTTCGTATTTTTTTGTGATGCCAGGGTCACAAAAAATGTGCAAAATATAAAAAAAATAAAAACACTCTAAAATCTTCATTTCTGGACCGATTTTCAAATTTTATCAACTGTTTTACTTGTTTTAATGAATATTCTAAAAGTTAGTAAAAAAATAAAGTCATTTTGAAAAAATTGAAAATTTGAAAATTTTCGAAATTTTTTGTGATGCCAAGGTCACAAAAAATGTGCAAAATTTAAACAAATAAAAACACTCTAAAATCTTCATTTCTGGACCGATTTTCAAATTTTTTCAACTGTTTTACTTGTTTTAATGAATGTTCTAAAAGTTAGTAAAGAAAAAAAGTCATTTTGAAAAAATTGAAAATTTGAAAATTTTCGAAATTTTTTGTGATGCCAAGGTCACAAAAAATGTGCAAAATTTAAACAAATAAAAACACTCTAAAATCTTCATTTCTGGACCGATTTTCAAATTTTATCAACTGTTTTACTTGTTTTAATGAATATTCTAAAAGTTAGTAAAAAAATAAAGTCATTTTGAAAAAATTGAAAATTTGAAAATTTTCGAAATTTTTTGTGATGCCAAGGTCACAAAAAATGTGCAAAATTTAAACAAATAAAAACACTCTAAAATCTTCATTTCTGGACCGATTTTCAAATTTTTTCAACTGTTTTACTTGTTTTAATGAATGTTCTAAAAGTTAGTAAAGAAAAAAAGTCATTTTGAAAAAATTGAAAATTTGAAAATTTTCGTATTTTTTTGTGATGCCAGGGTCACAAAAAATGTGCAAAATTTAAACAAATAAAAACACTCTAAAATCTTCATTTCTGGACCGATTTTCAAATTTTATCAACTGTTTTATTTGTTTTAATGAATATTCTAAAAGTTAGTAAAAAAATAAAGTCATTTTGAAAAAATTGAAAATTTGAAAATTTTCGTATTTTTTTGTGATGCCAGGGTCACAAAAAATGTGCAAAATTTAAAAAAAATAAAAACATTCTAAAATCTTCATTTCTGGACCGATTTTCAAATTTTTTCAACTGTTTTACTTGTTTTAATGAATATTCTAAAAGTTAGTAAAGAAATAAAGTCATTTTGAAAAAATTGAAAATTTGAAAATTTTCGTATTTTTTTGTGATGCCAGGGTCACAAAAAATGTGCAAAATATAAAAAAAATAAAAACACTCTAAAATCTTCATTTCTGGACCGATTTTCAAATTTTTTCAACTGTTTTACTTGTTTTAATGAATATTCTAAAAGTTAGTAAAGAAATAAAGTCATTTTGAAAAAATTGAAAATTTGAAAATTTTCGAAATTTTTTGTGATGCCAAGGTCACAAAAAATGTGCAAAATTTAAACAAATAAAAACACTCTAAAATCTTCATTTCTGGACCGATTTTCAAATTTTTTCAACTGTTTTACTTGTTTTAATGAATATTCTAAAAGTTAGTAAAAAAATAAAGTCATTTTGAAAAAATTTAAAATTTGAAAATTTTCGTATTTTTTTGTGATGCCAGGGTCACAAAAAATGTGCAAAATTTAAAAATAATAAAAACACTTTAAAATCTTCATTTCTGGACCGATTTTCAAATTTTATCAACTGTTTTACTTGTTTTAATGAATATTCTAAAAGTTAGTAAAAAAATAAAGTCATTTTGAAAAAATTGAAAATTTGAAAATTTTCGTATTTTTTTGTGATGCCAGAGTCACAAAAAATGTGCAAAATTTAAAAAAAATAAAAAACACTTTAAAATCTTCATTTCTGGACCGATTTTCAAATTTTTTCAACTGTTTTACTTGTTTTAATGAATATTCTAAAAGTTAGTAAAGAAAAAAAGTCATTTTGATAAAATTGAAAATTTGAAAATTTTCGTATTTTTTTGTGATGCCAGGGTCACAAAAAATGTGCAAAATTTAAACAAATAAAAACACTCTAAAATCTTCATTTCTGGACCGATTTTCAAATTTTTTCAACTGTTTTACTTGTTTTAATGAATATTCTAAAAGTTAGTAAAGAAAAAAAGTCATTTTGAAAAAATTGAAAATTTGAAAATTTTCGTATTTTTTTGTGATGCCAGGGTCACAAAAAATGTGCAAAATTTAAACAAATAAAAACACTCTAAAATCTTCATTTCTGGACCGATTTTCAAATTTTATCAACTGTTTTATTTGTTTTAATGAATATTCTAAAAGTTAGTAAAAAAATAAAGTCATTTTGAAAAAATTGAAAATTTGAAAATTTTCGTATTTTTTTGTGATGCCAGGGTCACAAAAAATGTGCAAAATTTAAAAAAAATAAAAACACTCTAAAATCTTCATTTCTGGACCGATTTTCAAATTTTTTCAACTGTTTTACTTGTTTTAATGAATATTCTAAAAGTTAGTAAAGAAATAAAGTCATTTTGAAAAAATTGAAAATTTGAAAATTTTCGTATTTTTTTGTGATGCCAGGGTCACAAAAAATGTGCAAAATTTAAACAAATAAAAACACTCTAAAATCTTCATTTCTGGACCGATTTTCAAATTTTTTCAACTGTTTTACTTGTTTTAATGAATATTCTAAAAGTTAGTAAAGAAATAAAGTCATTTTGAAAAAATTGAAAATTTGAAAATTTTCGAAATTTTTTGTGATGCCAAGGTCACAAAAAATGTGCAAAATTTAAACAAATAAAAACACTCTAAAATCTTCATTTCTGGACCGATTTTCAAATTTTTTCAACTGTTTTACTTGTTTTAATGAATATTCTAAAAGTTAGTAAAGAAAAAAAGTCATTTTGAAAAAATTGAAAATTTGAAAATTTTCGAAATTTTTTGTGATGCCAAGGTCACAAAAAATGTGCAAAATTTAAACAAATAAAAACACTCTAAAATCTTCATTTCTGGACCGATTTTCAAATTTTTTCAACTGTTTTACTTGTTTTAATGAATATTCTAAAAGTTAGTAAAGAAAAAAAGTCATTTTGAAAAAATTGAAAATTTGAAAATTTTCGTATTTTTTTGTGATGCCAGGGTCACAAAAAATGTGCAAAATTTAAAAAAAATAAAAACACTCTAAAATCTTCATTTCTGGACCGATTTTCAAATTTTTTCAACTGTTTTACTTGTTTTAATGAATATTCTAAAAGTTAGTAAAGAAATAAAGTCATTTTGAAAAAATTGAAAATTTGAAAATTTTCGTATTTTTTTGTGATGCCAGGGTCACAAAAAATGTGCAAAATTTAAACAAATAAAAACACTCTAAAATCTTCATTTCTGGACCGATTTTCAAATTTTATCAACTGTTTTATTTGTTTTAATGAATATTCTAAAAGTTAGTAAAAAAATAAAGTCATTTTGAAAAAATTGAAAATTTGAAAATTTTCGTATTTTTTTGTGATGCCAGGGTCACAAAAAATGTGCAAAATTTAAAAAAAATAAAAACACTCTAAAATCTTCATTTCTGGACCGATTTTCAAATTTTTTCAACTGTTTTACTTGTTTTAATGAATATTCTAAAAGTTAGTAAAGAAATAAAGTCATTTTGAAAAAATTGAAAATTTGAAAATTTTCGTATTTTTTTGTGATGCCAGGGTCACAAAAAATGTGCAAAATTTAAACAAATAAAAACACTCTAAAATCTTCATTTCTGGACCGATTTTCAAATTTTTTCAACTGTTTTACTTGTTTTAATGAATATTCTAAAAGTTAGTAAAGAAATAAAGTCATTTTGAAAAAATTGAAAATTTGAAAATTTTCGAAATTTTTTGTGATGCCAAGGTCACAAAAAATGTGCAAAATTTAAACAAATAAAAACACTCTAAAATCTTCATTTCTGGACCGATTTTCAAATTTTTTCAACTGTTTTACTTGTTTTAATGAATATTCTAAAAGTTAGTAAAGAAAAAAAGTCATTTTGAAAAAATTGAAAATTTGAAAATTTTCGAAATTTTTTGTGATGCCAAGGTCACAAAAAATGTGCAAAATTTAAACAAATAAAAACACTCTAAAATCTTCATTTCTGGACCGATTTTCAAATTTTTTCAACTGTTTTACTTGTTTTAATGAATATTCTAAAAGTTAGTAAAGAAAAAAAGTCATTTTGAAAAAATTGAAAATTTGAAAATTTTCGTATTTTTTTGTGATGCCAGGGTCACAAAAAATGTGCAAAATTTAAAAAAAATAAAAACACTCTAAAATCTTCATTTCTGGACCGATTTTCAAATTTTTTCAACTGTTTTACTTGTTTTAATGAATATTCTAAAAGTTAGTAAAGAAATAAAGTCATTTTGAAAAAATTGAAAATTTGAAAATTTTCGTATTTTTTTGTGATGCCAGGGTCACAAAAAATGTGCAAAATTTAAAAAAATAAAAAACACTCTAAAATCTTCATTTCTGGACCGATTTTCAAATTTTAGCAACTGTTTTACTTGTTTTAATGAATATTCTAAAAGTTAGTAAAGAAATAAAGTCATTTTGAAAAAATTGAAAATTTGAAAATTTTCGAAATTTTTTGTGATGCCAAGGTCACAAAAAATGTGCAAAATTTAAACAAATAAAAACACTCTAAAATCTTCATTTCTGGACCGATTTTCAAATTTTATCAACTGTTTTACTTGTTTTAATGAATATTCTAAAAATTTTTTGTGATGCCAGGGTCACAAAAAATGTGCAAAATTTAAAAAAATAAAAAACACTTTAAAATCTTCATTTCTGGACCGATTTTCAAATTTTATCAACTGTTTTACTTGTTTTA
The DNA here is from genome assembly GCA_963942445.1 of Argyra leucocephala. Taxonomy (NCBI): domain Eukaryota; kingdom Metazoa; phylum Arthropoda; class Insecta; order Diptera; family Dolichopodidae; genus Argyra; species Argyra leucocephala. Next base: position 39,209,043 of record OZ012678.1, on the reverse strand, counting down.
ATGAATATTCTAAAAGTTAGTAAAGAAATAAAGTCATTTTGAAAAAATTGAAAATTTGAAAATTTTCGAAATTTTTTGTGATGCCAAGGTCACAAAAAATGTGCAAAATTTAAACAAATAAAAACACTCTAAAATCTTCATTTCTGGACCGATTTTCAAATTTTTTCAACTGTTTTACTTGTTTTAATGAATGTTCTAAAAGTTAGTAAAGAAAAAAAGTCATTTTGAAAAAATTGAAAATTTGAAAATTTTCGTATTTTTTTGTGATGCCAGGGTCACAAAAAATGTGCAAAATTTAAACAAATAAAAACACTCTAAAATCTTCATTTCTGGACCGATTTTCAAATTTTATCAACTGTTTTATTTGTTTTAATGAATATTCTAAAAGTTAGTAAAAAAATAAAGTCATTTTGAAAAAATTGAAAATTTGAAAATTTTCGTATTTTTTTGTGATGCCAGGGTCACAAAAAATGTGCAAAATTTAAAAAAAATAAAAACATTCTAAAATCTTCATTTCTGGACCGATTTTCAAATTTTTTCAACTGTTTTACTTGTTTTAATGAATATTCTAAAAGTTAGTAAAGAAATAAAGTCATTTTGAAAAAATTGAAAATTTGAAAATTTTCGTATTTTTTTGTGATGCCAGGGTCACAAAAAATGTGCAAAATATAAAAAAAATAAAAACACTCTAAAATCTTCATTTCTGGACCGATTTTCAAATTTTTTCAACTGTTTTACTTGTTTTAATGAATATTCTAAAAGTTAGTAAAGAAATAAAGTCATTTTGAAAAAATTGAAAATTTGAAAATTTTCGAAATTTTTTGTGATGCCAAGGTCACAAAAAATGTGCAAAATTTAAACAAATAAAAACACTCTAAAATCTTCATTTCTGGACCGATTTTCAAATTTTTTCAACTGTTTTACTTGTTTTAATGAATATTCTAAAAGTTAGTAAAAAAATAAAGTCATTTTGAAAAAATTTAAAATTTGAAAATTTTCGTATTTTTTTGTGATGCCAGGGTCACAAAAAATGTGCAAAATTTAAAAATAATAAAAACACTTTAAAATCTTCATTTCTGGACCGATTTTCAAATTTTATCAACTGTTTTACTTGTTTTAATGAATATTCTAAAAGTTAGTAAAAAAATAAAGTCATTTTGAAAAAATTGAAAATTTGAAAATTTTCGTATTTTTTTGTGATGCCAGAGTCACAAAAAATGTGCAAAATTTAAAAAAAATAAAAAACACTTTAAAATCTTCATTTCTGGACCGATTTTCAAATTTTTTCAACTGTTTTACTTGTTTTAATGAATATTCTAAAAGTTAGTAAAGAAAAAAAGTCATTTTGATAAAATTGAAAATTTGAAAATTTTCGTATTTTTTTGTGATGCCAGGGTCACAAAAAATGTGCAAAATTTAAACAAATAAAAACACTCTAAAATCTTCATTTCTGGACCGATTTTCAAATTTTTTCAACTGTTTTACTTGTTTTAATGAATATTCTAAAAGTTAGTAAAGAAAAAAAGTCATTTTGAAAAAATTGAAAATTTGAAAATTTTCGTATTTTTTTGTGATGCCAGGGTCACAAAAAATGTGCAAAATTTAAACAAATAAAAACACTCTAAAATCTTCATTTCTGGACCGATTTTCAAATTTTATCAACTGTTTTATTTGTTTTAATGAATATTCTAAAAGTTAGTAAAAAAATAAAGTCATTTTGAAAAAATTGAAAATTTGAAAATTTTCGTATTTTTTTGTGATGCCAGGGTCACAAAAAATGTGCAAAATTTAAAAAAAATAAAAACACTCTAAAATCTTCATTTCTGGACCGATTTTCAAATTTTTTCAACTGTTTTACTTGTTTTAATGAATATTCTAAAAGTTAGTAAAGAAATAAAGTCATTTTGAAAAAATTGAAAATTTGAAAATTTTCGTATTTTTTTGTGATGCCAGGGTCACAAAAAATGTGCAAAATTTAAACAAATAAAAACACTCTAAAATCTTCATTTCTGGACCGATTTTCAAATTTTTTCAACTGTTTTACTTGTTTTAATGAATATTCTAAAAGTTAGTAAAGAAATAAAGTCATTTTGAAAAAATTGAAAATTTGAAAATTTTCGAAATTTTTTGTGATGCCAAGGTCACAAAAAATGTGCAAAATTTAAACAAATAAAAACACTCTAAAATCTTCATTTCTGGACCGATTTTCAAATTTTTTCAACTGTTTTACTTGTTTTAATGAATATTCTAAAAGTTAGTAAAGAAAAAAAGTCATTTTGAAAAAATTGAAAATTTGAAAATTTTCGAAATTTTTTGTGATGCCAAGGTCACAAAAAATGTGCAAAATTTAAACAAATAAAAACACTCTAAAATCTTCATTTCTGGACCGATTTTCAAATTTTTTCAACTGTTTTACTTGTTTTAATGAATATTCTAAAAGTTAGTAAAGAAAAAAAGTCATTTTGAAAAAATTGAAAATTTGAAAATTTTCGTATTTTTTTGTGATGCCAGGGTCACAAAAAATGTGCAAAATTTAAAAAAAATAAAAACACTCTAAAATCTTCATTTCTGGACCGATTTTCAAATTTTTTCAACTGTTTTACTTGTTTTAATGAATATTCTAAAAGTTAGTAAAGAAATAAAGTCATTTTGAAAAAATTGAAAATTTGAAAATTTTCGTATTTTTTTGTGATGCCAGGGTCACAAAAAATGTGCAAAATTTAAACAAATAAAAACACTCTAAAATCTTCATTTCTGGACCGATTTTCAAATTTTATCAACTGTTTTATTTGTTTTAATGAATATTCTAAAAGTTAGTAAAAAAATAAAGTCATTTTGAAAAAATTGAAAATTTGAAAATTTTCGTATTTTTTTGTGATGCCAGGGTCACAAAAAATGTGCAAAATTTAAAAAAAATAAAAACACTCTAAAATCTTCATTTCTGGACCGATTTTCAAATTTTTTCAACTGTTTTACTTGTTTTAATGAATATTCTAAAAGTTAGTAAAGAAATAAAGTCATTTTGAAAAAATTGAAAATTTGAAAATTTTCGTATTTTTTTGTGATGCCAGGGTCACAAAAAATGTGCAAAATTTAAACAAATAAAAACACTCTAAAATCTTCATTTCTGGACCGATTTTCAAATTTTTTCAACTGTTTTACTTGTTTTAATGAATATTCTAAAAGTTAGTAAAGAAATAAAGTCATTTTGAAAAAATTGAAAATTTGAAAATTTTCGAAATTTTTTGTGATGCCAAGGTCACAAAAAATGTGCAAAATTTAAACAAATAAAAACACTCTAAAATCTTCATTTCTGGACCGATTTTCAAATTTTTTCAACTGTTTTACTTGTTTTAATGAATATTCTAAAAGTTAGTAAAGAAAAAAAGTCATTTTGAAAAAATTGAAAATTTGAAAATTTTCGAAATTTTTTGTGATGCCAAGGTCACAAAAAATGTGCAAAATTTAAACAAATAAAAACACTCTAAAATCTTCATTTCTGGACCGATTTTCAAATTTTTTCAACTGTTTTACTTGTTTTAATGAATATTCTAAAAGTTAGTAAAGAAAAAAAGTCATTTTGAAAAAATTGAAAATTTGAAAATTTTCGTATTTTTTTGTGATGCCAGGGTCACAAAAAATGTGCAAAATTTAAAAAAAATAAAAACACTCTAAAATCTTCATTTCTGGACCGATTTTCAAATTTTTTCAACTGTTTTACTTGTTTTAATGAATATTCTAAAAGTTAGTAAAGAAATAAAGTCATTTTGAAAAAATTGAAAATTTGAAAATTTTCGTATTTTTTTGTGATGCCAGGGTCACAAAAAATGTGCAAAATTTAAAAAAATAAAAAACACTCTAAAATCTTCATTTCTGGACCGATTTTCAAATTTTAGCAACTGTTTTACTTGTTTTAATGAATATTCTAAAAGTTAGTAAAGAAATAAAGTCATTTTGAAAAAATTGAAAATTTGAAAATTTTCGAAATTTTTTGTGATGCCAAGGTCACAAAAAATGTGCAAAATTTAAACAAATAAAAACACTCTAAAATCTTCATTTCTGGACCGATTTTCAAATTTTATCAACTGTTTTACTTGTTTTAATGAATATTCTAAAAATTTTTTGTGATGCCAGGGTCACAAAAAATGTGCAAAATTTAAAAAAATAAAAAACACTTTAAAATCTTCATTTCTGGACCGATTTTCAAATTTTATCAACTGTTTTACTTGTTTTAATGAATATTCTAAAAGTTAGTAAAGAAATAAAGTCATTTTGAAAAAATTGAAAATTTGAAAATTTTCGAAATTTTTTGTGATGCCAAGGTCACAAAAAATGTGCAAAATTTAAACAAATAAAAACACTCTAAAATCTTCATTTCTGGACCGATTTTCAAATTTTATCAACTGTTTTATTTGTTTTAATGAATATTCTAAAAGTTAGTAAAGAAATAAAGTCATTTTGAAAAAATTGAAAATTTGAAAATTTTCGTATTTTTTTGTGATGCCAGGGTCACAAAAAATGTGCAAAATTTAAACAAATAAAAACACTCTAAAATCTTCATTTCTGGACCGATTTTCAAATTTTATCAACTGTTTTATTTGTTTTAATGAATATTCTAAAAGTTAGTAAAAAAATAAAGTCATTTTGAAAAAATTGAAAATTTGAAAATTTTCGTATTTTTTTGTGATGCCAGGGTCACAAAAAATGTGCAAAATATAAAAAAAATAAAAACACTCTAAAATCTTCATTTCTGGACCGATTTTCAAATTTTTTCAACTGTTTTATTTGTTTTAATGAATATTCTAAAAGTTAGTAAAGAAATAAAGTCATTTTGAAAAAATTGAAAATTTGAAAATTTTCGTATTTTTTTGTGATGCCAGGGTCACAAAAAATGTGCAAAATTTAAACAAATAAAAACACTCTAAAATCTTCATTTCTGGACCGATTTTCAAATTTTATCAACTGTTTTATTTGTTTTAATGAATATTCTAAAAGTTAGTAAAAAAATAAAGTCATTTTGAAAAAATTGAAAATTTGAAAATTTTCGTATTTTTTTTGTGATGCCAGGGTCACAAAAAATGTGCAAAATTTAAACAAATAAAAACACTCTAAAATCTTCATTTCTGGACCGATTTTCAAATTTTTTCAACTGTTTTACTTGTTTTAATGAATATTCTAAAAGTTAGTAAAGAAATAAAGTCATTTTGAAAAAATTGAAAATTTGAAAATTTTCGTATTTTTTTGTGATGCCAGGGTCACAAAAAATGTGCAAAATTTAAACAAATAAAAACACTCTAAAATCTTCATTTCTGGACCGATTTTCAAATTTTTTCAACTGTTTTACTTGTTTTAATGAATATTCTAAAAGTTAGTAAAGAAATAAAGTCATTTTGAAAAAATTGAAAATTTGAAAATTTTCGTATTTTTTTGTGATGCCAGGGTCACAAAAAATGTGCAAAATTTAAACAAATAAAAACACTCTAAAATCTTCATTTCTGGACCGATTTTCAAATTTTTTCAACTGTTTTACTTGTTTTAATGAATATTCTAAAAGTTAGTAAAGAAATAAAGTCATTTTGAAAAAATTGAAAATTTTCGTATTTTTTTGTGATGCCAGGGTCACAAAAAATGTGCAAAATTTAAACAAATAAAAACACTCTAAAATCTTCATTTCTGGACCGATTTTCAAATTTTTTCAAATGTTTTACTTGTTTTAATGAATATTCTAAAAGTTAGTAAAGAAATAAAGTCATTTTGAAAAAATTGAAAATTTGAAAATTTTCGTATTTTTTTGTGATGCCAGGGTCACAAAAAATGTGCAAAATTTAAACAAATAAAAACACTCTAAAATCTTCATTTCTGGACCGATTTTCAAATTTTTTCAAATGTTTTACTTGTTTTAATGAATATTCTAAAAGTTAGTAAAGAAATAAAGTCATTTTGAAAAAATTGAAAATTTGAAAATTTTCGTATTTTTTTGTGATGCCAGGGTCACAAAAAATGTGCAAAATTTAAACAAATAAAAACACTCTAAAATCTTCATTTCTGGACCGATTTTCAAATTTTTTCAACTGTTTTACTTGTTTTAATGAATATTCTAAAAGTTAGTAAAGAAATAAAGTGATTTTGAAAAAATTGAAAATTTGAAAATTTTCGTATTTTTTTGTGATGCCAGGGTCACAAAAAATGTGCAAAATTTAAACAAATAAAAACACTCTAAAATCTTCATTTCTGGACCGATTTTCAAATTTTTTCAACTGTTTTACTTGTTTTAATGAATATTCTAAAAGTTAGTAAAGAAATAAAGTCATTTTGAAAAAATTGAAAATTTGAAAATTTTCGTATTTTTTTGTGATGCCAGGGTCACAAAAAATGTGCAAAATTTAAACAAATAAAAACACTCTAAAATCTTCATTTCTGGACCGATTTTCAAATTTTATCAACTGTTTTATTTGTTTTAATGAATATTCTAAAAGTTAGTAAAGAAATAAAGTCATTTTGAAAAAATTGAAAATTTGAAAATTTTCGTATTTTTTTGTGATGCCAGGGTCACAAAAAATGTGCAAAATTTAAACAAATAAAAACACTCTAAAATCTTCATTTCTGGACCGATTTTCAAATTTTTTCAACTGTTTTACTTGTTTTAATGAATATTCTAAAAGTTAGTAAAAAAATAAAGTCATTTTGAAAAAATTTAAAATTTGAAAATTTTCGAAATTTTTTGTGATGCCAGGGTCACAAAAAATGTGCAAAATTTAAAAAAATAAAAAACACTCTAAAATCTTCATTTCTGGACCGATTTTCAAATTTTATCAACTGTTTTACTTGTTTTAATGAATATTCTAAAAGTTAGTAAAAAAATAAAGTCATTTTGAAAAAATTTAAAATTTGAAAATTTTCGAAATTTTTTGTGATGCCAGGGTCACAAAAAATGTGCAAAATTTAAACAAATAAAAACACTCTAAAATCTTCATTTCTGGACCGATTTTCAAATTTTATCAACTGTTTTATTTGTTTTAATGAATATTCTAAAAGTTAGTAAAAAAATAAAGTCATTTTGAAAAAATTGAAAATTTGAAAATTTTCGAAATTTTTTGTGATGCCAAGGTCACAAAAAATGTGCAAAATTTAAACAAATAAAAACACTCTAAAATCTTCATTTCTGGACCGATTTTCAAATTTTATCAACTGTTTTATTTGTTTTAATGAATATTCTAAAAGTTAGTAAAGAAATAAAGTCATTTTGAAAAAATTGAAAATTTGAAAATTTTCGAAATTTTTTGTGATGCCAAGGTCACAAAAAATGTGCAAAATTTAAACAAATAAAAACACTCTAAAATCTTCATTTCTGGACCGATTTTCAAATTTTTTCAACTGTTTTACTTGTTTTAATGAATATTCTAAAAGTTAGTAAAGAAAAAAAGTCATTTTGAAAAAATTGAAAATTTGAAAATTTTCGTATTTTTTTGTGATGCCAGGGTCACAAAAAATGTGCAAAATTTAAACAAATAAAAACACTCTAAAATCTTCATTTCTGGACCGATTTTCAAATTTTTTCAACTGTTTTACTTGTTTTAATGAATATTCTAAAAGTTAGTAAAAAAATAAAGTCATTTTGAAAAAATTTAAAATTTGAAAATTTTCGAAATTTTTTGTGATGCCAGGGTCACAAAAAATGTGCAAAATTTAAACAAATAAAAACACTCTAAAATCTTCATTTCTGGACCGATTTTCAAATTTTATCAACTGTTTTATTTGTTTTAATGAATATTCTAAAAGTTAGTAAAAAAATAAAGTCATTTTGAAAAAATTGAAAATTTGAAAATTTTCGAAATTTTTTGTGATGCCAGGGTCACAAAAAATGTGCAAAATTTAAACAAATAAAAACACTCTAAAATCTTCATTTCTGGACCGATTTTCAAATTTTTTCAACTGTTTTACTTGTTTTAATGAATATTCTAAAAGTTAGTAAAGAAAAAAAGTCATTTTGAAAAAATTGAAAATTTGAAAATTTTCGTATTTTTTTGTGATGCCAGGGTCACAAAAAATGTGCAAAATTTAAACAAATAAAAACACTCTAAAATCTTCATTTCTGGACCGATTTTCAAATTTTATCAACTGTTTTATTTGTTTTAATGAATATTCTAAAAGTTAGTAAAAAAATAAAGTCATTTTGAAAAAATTTAAAATTTGAAAATTTTCGAAATTTTTTGTGATGCCAGGGTCACAAAAAATGTGCAAAATTTAAACAAATAAAAACACTCTAAAATCTTCATTTCTGGACCGATTTTCAAATTTTATCAACTGTTTTATTTGTTTTAATGAATATTCTAAAAGTTAGTAAAAAAATAAAGTCATTTTGAAAAAATTGAAAATTTGAAAATTTTCGAAATTTTTTGTGATGCCAAGGTCACAAAAAATGTGCAAAATTTAAACAAATAAAAACACTCTAAAATCTTCATTTCTGGACCGATTTTCAAATTTTATCAACTGTTTTATTTGTTTTAATGAATATTCTAAAAGTTAGTAAAGAAATAAAGTCATTTTGAAAAAATTGAAAATTTGAAAATTTTCGAAATTTTTTGTGATGCCAAGGTCACAAAAAATGTGCAAAATTTAAACAAATAAAAACACTCTAAAATCTTCATTTCTGGACCGATTTTCAAATTTTTTCAACTGTTTTACTTGTTTTAATGAATATTCTAAAAGTTAGTAAAGAAAAAAAGTCATTTTGAAAAAATTGAAAATTTGAAAATTTTCGTATTTTTTTGTGATGCCAGGGTCACAAAAAATGTGCAAAATTTAAACAAATAAAAACACTCTAAAATCTTCATTTCTGGACCGATTTTCAAATTTTATCAACTGTTTTATTTGTTTTAATGAATATTCTAAAAGTTAGTAAAAAAATAAAGTCATTTTGAAAAAATTGAAAATTTGAAAATTTTCGTATTTTTTTGTGATGCCAGGGTCACAAAAAATGTGCAAAATTTAAACAAATAAAAACACTCTAAAATCTTCATTTCTGGACCGATTTTCAAATTTTATCAACTGTTTTACTTTTTTACATTTCTGGACCGATTTTCAAATTTTATCAACTGTTTTATTTGTTTTAATGAATATTCTAAAAGTTAGTAAAAAAATAAAGTCATTTTGAAAAAATTGAAAGTAAAATTTTCGTATTTTTTTGTGATGCCAGGGTCACAAAAAATGTGCAAAATTTAAACAAATAAAAACACTCTAAAATCTTCATTTCTGGACCGATTTTCAAATTTTTTCAACTGTTTTACTTGTTTTAATGAATATTCTAAAAGTTAGTAAAGAAATAAAGTCATTTTGAAAAAATTGAAAATTTGAAAATTTTCGAAATTTTTTGTGATGCCAGGGTCACAAAAAATGTGCAAAATTTAAACAAATAAAAACACTCTAAAATCTTCATTTCTGGACCGATTTTCAAATTTTATCAACTGTTTTATTTGTTTTAATGAATATTCTAAAAGTTAGTAAAAAAATAAAGTCATTTTGAAAAAATTGAAAATTTTCGTATTTTTTTGTGATGCCAGGGTCACAAAAAATGTGCAAAATTTAAACAAATAAAAACACTCTAAAATCTTCATTTCTGGACCGATTTTCAAATTTTTTCAACTGTTTTACTTGTTTTAATGAATATTCTAAAAGTTAGAAAAGAAATAAAGTCATTTTGAAAAAATTGAAAATTTGAAAATTTTCGTATTTTTTTGTGATGCCAGGGTCACAAAAAATGTGCAAAATTTAAACAAATAAAAACACTCTAAAATCTTCATTTCTGGACCGATTTTCAAATTTTTTCAACTGTTTTACTTGTTTTAATGAATATTCTAAAAGTTAGTAAAGAAATAAAGTCATTTTGAAAAAATTGAAAATTTGAAAATTTTCGAAATTTTTTGTGATGCCAAGGTCACAAAAAATGTGCAAAATTTAAACAAATAAAAACACTCTAAAATCTTCATTTCTGGACCGATTTTCAAATTTTTTCAACTGTTTTACTTGTTTTAATGAATATTCTAAAAGTTAGTAAAAAAATAAAGTCATTTTGAAAAAATTTAAAATTTGAAAATTTTCGAAATTTTTTGTGATGCCAGGGTCACAAAAAATGTGCAAAATTTAAAAAAATAAAAAACACTCTAAAATCTTCATTTCTGGACCGATTTTCAAATTTTATCAACTGTTTTACTTGTTTTAATGAATATTCTAAAAGTTAGTAAAGAAATAAAGTCATTTTGAAAAAATTGAAAATTTGAAAATTTTCGAAATTTTTTGTGATGCCAAGGTCACAAAAAATGTGCAAAATTTAAACAAATAAAAACACTCTAAAATCTTCATTTCTGGACCGATTTTCAAATTTTTTCAACTGTTTTACTTGTTTTAATGAATATTCTAAAAGTTAGTAAAAAAATAAAGTCATTTTGAAAAAATTTAAAATTTGAAAATTTTCGAAATTTTTTGTGATGCCAGGGTCACAAAAAATGTGCAAAATTTAAAAAAATAAAAAACACTCTAAAATCTTCATTTCTGGACCGATTTTCAAATTTTTTCAACTGTTTTACTTGTTTTAATGAATATTCTAAAAGTTAGTAAAGAAAAAAAGTCATTTTGAAAAAATTGAAAATTTGAAAATTTTCGTATTTTTTTGTGATGCCAGGGTCACAAAAAATGTGCAAAATTTAAACAAATAAAAACACTCTAAAATCTTCATTTCTGGACCGATTTTCAAATTTTATCAACTGTTTTATTTGTTTTAATGAATATTCTAAAAGTTAGTAAAAAAATAAAGTCATTTTGAAAAAATTGAAAATTTGAAAATTTTCGTATTTTTTTGTGATGCCAGGGTCACAAAAAATGTGCAAAATTTAAACAAATAAAAACACTCTAAAATCTTCATTTCTGGACCGATTTTCAAATTTTATCAACTGTTTTATTTGTTTTAATGAATATTCTAAAAGTTAGTAAAAAAATAAAGTTATTTTGAAAAAATTGAAAATTTGAAAATTTTCGTATTTTTTTGTGATGCCAGGGTCACAAAAAATGTGCAAAATTTAAACAAATAAAAACACTCTAAAATCTTCATTTCTGGACCGATTTTCAAATTTTATCAACTGTTTTATTTGTTTTAATGAATATTCTAAAAGTTAGTAAAAAAATAAAGTTATTTTGAAAAAATTGAAAATTTGAAAATTTTCGTATTTTTTTGTGATGCCAGGGTCACAAAAAATGTGCAAAATTTAAAAAAAATAAAAACACTCTAAAATCTTCATTTCTGGACCGATTTTCAAATTTTTTCAACTGTTTTACTTGTTTTAATGAATATTCTAAAAGTTAGTAAAGAAAGTCATTATAAAGTCATAATAAAGTCATTTTGAAAAAATTGAAAATTTGAAAATTTTCGTATTTTTTTGTGATGCCAGGGTCACAAAAAATGTGCAAAATTTAAAAAAAATAAAAACACTCTAAAATCTTCATTTCTGGACCGATTTTCAAATTTTTTCAACTGTTTTACTTGTTTTAATGAATATTCTAAAAGTTAGTAAAGAAAGTCATTATAAAGTCATAATAAAGTCATTTTGAAAAAATTGAAAATTTGAAAATTTTCGTATTTTTTTGTGATGCCAGGGTCACAAAAAATGTGCAAAATTTAAACAAATAAAAACACTCTAAAATCTTCATTTCTGGACCGATTTTCAAATTTTATCAACTGTTTTATTTGTTTTAATGAATATTCTAAAAGTTAGTAAAAAAATAAAGTCATTTTGAAAAAATTGAAAATTTGAAAATTTTCGTATTTTTTTGTGATGGTCATAATAAAGTCATTTTGAAAAAATTGAAAATTTGAAAATTTTCGTATTTTTTTGTGATGCCAGGGTCACAAAAAATGTGCAAAATTTAAAAAAAATAAAAACACTCTAAAATCTTCATTTCTGGACCGATTTTCAAATTTTTTCAACTGTTTTACTTGTTTTAATGAATATTCTAAAAGTTAGTAAAGAAAGTCATTATAAAGTCATAATAAAGTCATTTTGAAAAAATTGAAAATTTGAAAATTTTCGTATTTTTTTGTGATGCCAGGGTCACAAAAAATGTGCAAAATTTAAACAAATAAAAACACTCTAAAATCTTCATTTCTGGACCGATTTTCAAATTTTATCAACTGTTTTATTTGTTTTAATGAATATTCTAAAAGTTAGTAAAAAAATAAAGTCATTTTGAAAAAATTGAAAATTTGAAAATTTTCGAAATTTTTTGTGATGCCAGGGTCACAAAAAATGTGCAAAATTTAAACAAATAAAAACACTCTAAAATCTTCATTTCTGGACCGATTTTCAAATTTTATCAACTGTTTTATTTGTTTTAATGAATATTCTAAAAGTTAGTAAAAAAATAAAGTCATTTTGAAAATATTGAAAATTTGAAAATTTTCGTATTTTTTTGTGATCCAGGGTCACAAAAAATGTGCAAAATTTAAACAAATAAAAACACTCTAAAATCTTCATTTCTGGACCGATTTTCAAATTTTATCAACTGTTTTATTTGTTTTAATGAATATTCTAAAAGTTAGTAAAAAAATAAAGTCATTTTGAAAAAATTGAAAATTTGAAAATTTTCGAAATTTTTTGTGATGCCAGGGTCACAAAAAATGTGCAAAATTTAAACAAATAAAAACACTCTAAAATCTTCATTTCTGGACCGATTTTCAAATTTTATCAACTGTTTTATTTGTTTTAATGAATATTCTAAAAGTTAGTAAAAAAATAAAGTCATTTTGAAAAAATTGAAAATTTGAAAATTTTCGAAATTTTTTGTGATGCCAGGGTCACAAAAAATGTGCAAAATTTAAACAAATAAAAACACTCTAAAATCTTCATTTCTGGACTGATTTTCAAATTTTATCAACTGTTTTATTTGTTTTAATGAATATTCTAAAAGTTAGTAAAGAAAGTCATTATAAAGTCATAATAAAGTCATTTTGAAAAAATTGAAAATTTGAAAATTTTCGTATTTTTTTGTGATGCCAGGGTCACAAAAAATGTGCAAAATTTAAACAAATAAAAACACTCTAAAATCTTCATTTCTGGACCGATTTTCAAATTTTATCAACTGTTTTATTTGTTTTAATGAATATTCTAAAAGTTAGTAAAAAAATAAAGTCATTTTGAAAAAATTGAAAATTTGAAAATTTTCGTATTTTTTTGTGATGCCAGGGTCACAAAAAATGTGCAAAATTTAAACAAATAAAAACACTCTAAAATCTTCATTTCTGGACCGATTTTCAAATTTTATCAACTGTTTTATTTGTTTTAATGAATATTCTAAAAGTTAGTATAGAAATAAAGTCATTTTGAAAAAATTGAAAATTTGAAAATTTTCGTATTTTTTTGTGATGCCAGGGTCACAAAAAATGTGCAAAATTTAAACAAATAAAAACACTCTAAAATCTTCATTTCTGGACCGATTTTCAAATTTTTTCAACTCTTTTACTTGTTTTAATGAATATTCTAAAAGTTAGTAAAAAAATAAAGTCATTTTGAAAAAATTGAAAATTTGAAAATTTTCGAAATTTTTTGTGATGCCAGGGTCACAAAAAATGTGCAAAATTTAAAAAAATAAAAAACACTCTAAAATCTTCATTTCTGGACCGATTTTCAAATTTTATCAACTGTTTTACTTGTTTTAATGAATATTCTAAAAGTTAGTAACGAAATAAAGTCATTTTGAAAAAATTGAAAATTTGAAAATTTTCGTATTTTTTTGTGATGCCAGGGTCACAAAAAATGTGCAAAATTTAAACAAATAAAAACACTCTAAAATCTTCATTTCTGGACCGATTTTCAAATTTTTTCAACTGTTTTACTTGTTTTAATGAATATTCTAAAAGTTAGTAAAGAAATAAAGTCATTTTGAAAAAATTGAAAATTTGAAAATTTTCGTATTTTTTTGTGATGCCAGGGTCACAAAAAATGTGCAAAATTTAAACAAATAAAAACACTCTAAAATCTTCATTTCTGGACCGATTTTCAAATTTTATCAACTGTTTTATTTGTTTTAATGAATATTCTAAAAGTTAGTAAAAAAATAAAGTTATTTTGAAAAAATTGAAAATTTGAAAATTTTCGTATTTTTTTGTGATGCCAGGGTCACAAAAAATGTGCAAAATTTAAAAAAAATAAAAACACTCTAAAATCTTCATTTCTGGACCGATTTTCAAATTTTATCAACTGTTTTATTTGTTTTAATGAATATTCTAAAAGTTAGTAAAAAAATAAAGTTATTTTGAAAAAATTGAAAATTTGAAAATTTTCGTATTTTTTTGTGATGCCAGGGTCACAAAAAATGTGCAAAATTTAAAAAAAATAAAAACACTCTAAAATCTTCATTTCTGGACCGATTTTCAAATTTTTTCAACTGTTTTACTTGTTTTAATGAATATTCTAAAAGTTAGTATAGAAAGTCATTATAAAGTCATAATAAAGTCATTTTGAAAAAATTGAAAATTTGAAAATTTTCGTATTTTTTTGTGATGCCAGGGTCACAAAAAATGTGCAAAATTTAAACAAATAAAAACACTCTAAAATCTTCATTTCTGGACCGATTTTCAAATTTTTTCAACTGTTTTACTTGTTTTAATGAATATTCTAAAAGTTAGTAAAGAAAGTCATTATAAAGTCATAATAAAGTCATTTTGAAAAAATTGAAAATTTGAAAATTTTCGTATTTTTTTGTGATGCCAGGGTCACAAAAAATGTGCAAAATTTAAAAAAAATAAAAACACTCTAAAATCTTCATTTCTGGACCGATTTTCAAATTTTTTCAACTGTTTTACTTGTTTTAATGAATATTCTAAAAGTTAGTAAAGAAAGTCATTATAAAGTCATAATAAAGTCATTTTGAAAAAATTGAAAATTTGAAAATTTTCGTATTTTTTTGTGATGCCAGGGTCACAAAAAATGTGCAAAATTTAAACAAATAAAAACACTCTAAAATCTTCATTTCTGGACCGATTTTCAAATTTTATCAACTGTTTTATTTGTTTTAATGAATATTCTAAAAGTTAGTAAAGAAAGTCATTATAAAGTCATAATAAAGTCATTTTGAAAAAATTGAAAATTTGAAAATTTTCGTATTTTTTTGTGATGCCAGGGTCACAAAAAATGTGCAAAATTTAAACAAATAAAAACACTCTAAAATCTTCATTTCTGGACCGATTTTCAAATTTTATCAACTGTTTTATTTGTTTTAATGAATATTCTAAAAGTTAGTAAAAAAATAAAGTCATTTTGAAAAAATTGAAAATTTGAAAATTTTCGTATTTTTTTGTGATGCCAGGGTCACAAAAAATGTGCAAAATTTAAACAAATAAAAACACTCTAAAATCTTCATTTCTGGACCGATTTTCAAATTTTTTCAACTGTTTTACTTGTTTTAATGAATATTCTAAAAGTTAGTAAAAAAATAAAGTCATTTTGAAAAAATTGAAAATTTGAAAATTTTCGTATTTTTTTGTGATGCCAGGGTCACAAAAAATGTGCAAAATTTAAACAAATAAAAACACTCTAAAATCTTCATTTCTGGACCGATTTTCAAATTTTATCAACTGTTTTATTTGTTTTAATGAATATTCTAAAAGTTAGTAAAAAAATAAAGTCATTTTGAAAAAATTGAAAATTTGAAAATTTTCGAAATTTTTTGTGATGCCAGGGTCACAAAAAATGTGCAAAATTTAAACAAATAAAAACACTCTAAAATCTTCATTTCTGGACCGATTTTCAAATTTTTTCAACTGTTTTACTTGTTTTAATGAATATTCTAAAAGTTAGTAAAAAAATAAAGTCATTTTGAAAAAATTGAAAATTTGAAAATTTTCGAAATTTTTTGTGATGCCAGGGTCACAAAAAATGTGCAAAATTTAAACAAATAAAAACACTCTAAAATCTTCATTTCTGGACCGATTTTCAAATTTTATCAACTGTTTTATTTGTTTTAATGAATATTCTAAAAGTTAGTAAAGAAAGTCATTATAAAGTCATAATAAAGTCATTTTGAAAAAATTGAAAATTTGAAAATTTTCGTATATTTTTGTGATGCCAGGGTCACAAAAAATGTGCAAAATTTAAACAAATAAAAACACTCTAAAATCTTCATTTCTGGACCGATTTTCAAATTTTATCAACTGTTTTATTTGTTTTAATGAATATTCTAAAAGTTAGTAAAAAAATAAAGTCATTTTGAAAAAATTGAAAATTTGAAAATTTTCGTATTTTTTTGTGATGCCAGGGTCACAAAAAATGTGCAAAATTTAAACAAATAAAAACACTCTAAAATCTTCATTTCTGGACCGATTTTCAAATTTTTTCAACTGTTTTACTTGTTTTAATGAATATTCTAAAAGTTAGTAAAAAAATAAAGTCATTTTGAAAAAATTGAAAATTTGAAAATTTTCGAAATTTTTTGTGATGCCAGGGTCACAAAAAATGTGCAAAATTTAAACAAATAAAAACACTCTAAAATCTTCATTTCTGGACCGATTTTCAAATTTTATCAACTGTTTTATTTGTTTTAATGAATATTCTAAAAGTTAGTAAAGAAAGTCATTATAAAGTCATAATAAAGTCATTTTGAAAAAATTGAAAATTTGAAAATTTTCGTATTTTTTTGTGATGCCAGGGTCACAAAAAATGTGCAAAATTTAAAAAAAATAAAAACACTCTAAAATCTTCATTTCTGGACCGATTTTCAAATTTTATCAACTGTTTTATTTGTTTTAATGAATATTCTAAAAGTTAGTAAAAAAATAAAGTTATTTTGAAAAAATTGAAAATTTGAAAATTTTCGTATTTTTTTGTGATGCCAGGGTCACAAAAAATGTGCAAAATTTAAAAAAAATAAAAACACTCTAAAATCTTCATTTCTGGACCGATTTTCAAATTTTTTCAACTGTTTTACTTGTTTTAATGAATATTCTAAAAGTTAGTAAAGAAAGTCATTATAAAGTCATAATAAAGTCATTTTGAAAAAATTGAAAATTTGAAAATTTTCGTATTTTTTTGTGATGCCAGGGTCACAAAAAATGTGCAAAATTTAAACAAATAAAAACACTCTAAAATCTTCATTTCTGGACCGATTTTCAAATTTTTTCAACTGTTTTACTTGTTTTAATGAATATTCTAAAAGTTAGTAAAAAAATAAAGTCATTTTGAAAAAATTGAAAATTTGAAAATTTTCGAAATTTTTTGTGATGCCAGGGTCACAAAAAATGTGCAAAATTTAAAAAAATAAAAAACACTCTAAAATCTTCATTTCTGGACCGATTTTCAAATTTTATCAACTGTTTTACTTGTTTTAATGAATATTCTAAAAGTTAGTAACGAAATAAAGTCATTTTGAAAAAATTGAAAATTTGAAAATTTTCGTATTTTTTTGTGATGCCAGGGTCACAAAAAATGTGCAAAATTTAAACAAATAAAAACACTCTAAAATCTTCATTTCTGGACCGATTTTCAAATTTTTTCAACTGTTTTACTTGTTTTAATGAATATTCTAAAAGTTAGTAAAGAAAGTCATTATAAAGTCATAATAAAGTCATTTTGAAAAAATTGAAAATTTGAAAATTTTCGTATTTTTTTGTGATGCCAGGGTCACAAAAAATGTGCAAAATTTAAACAAATAAAAACACTCTAAAATCTTCATTTCTGGACCGATTTTCAAATTTTATCAACTGTTTTATTTGTTTTAATGAATATTCTAAAAGTTAGTAAAAAAATAAAGTCATTTTGAAAAAATTGAAAATTTGAAAATTTTCGTATTTTTTTGTGATGCCAGGGTCACAAAAAATGTGCAAAATTTAAAAAAAATAAAAACACTCTAAAATCTTCATTTCTGGACCGATTTTCAAATTTTTTCAACTGTTTTACTTGTTTTAATGAATATTCTAAAAGTTAGTAAAAAAATAAAGTCATTTTGAAAAAATTGAAAATTTGAAAATTTTCGTATTTTTTTGTGATGCCAGGGTCACAAAAAATGTGCAAAATTTAAACAAATAAAAACACTCTAAAATCTTCATTTCTGGACCGATTTTCAAATTTTATCAACTGTTTTATTTGTTTTAATGAATATTCTAAAAGTTAGTAAAAAAATAAAGTTATTTTGAAAAAATTGAAAATTTGAAAATTTTCGTATTTTTTTGTGATGCCAGGGTCACAAAAAATGTGCAAAATTTAAACAAATAAAAACACTCTAAAATCTTCATTTCTGGACCGATTTTCAAATTTTTTCAACTGTTTTACTTGTTTTAATGAATATTCTAAAAGTTAGTAAAAAAATAAAGTCATTTTGAAAAAATTGAAAATTTGAAAATTTTCGAAATTTTTTGTGATGCCAGGGTCACAAAAAATGTGCAAAATTTAAAAAAATAAAAAACACTCTAAAATCTTCATTTCTGGACCGATTTTCAAATTTTATCAACTGTTTTACTTGTTTTAATGAATATTCTAAAAGTTAGTAACGAAATAAAGTCATTTTGAAAAAATTGAAAATTTGAAAATTTT
The DNA here is from genome assembly GCA_963942445.1 of Argyra leucocephala. Classification (NCBI taxonomy): domain Eukaryota; kingdom Metazoa; phylum Arthropoda; class Insecta; order Diptera; family Dolichopodidae; genus Argyra; species Argyra leucocephala. The sequence continues at coordinate 39,190,471 of OZ012678.1, read as the reverse complement.
CGTATTTTTTTGTGATGCCAGGGTCACAAAAAATGTGCAAAATTTAAACAAATAAAAACACTCTAAAATCTTCATTTCTGGACCGATTTTCAAATTTTTTCAACTGTTTTACTTGTTTTAATGAATATTCTAAAAGTTAGTAAAGAAAGTCATTATAAAGTCATAATAAAGTCATTTTGAAAAAATTGAAAATTTGAAAATTTTCGTATTTTTTTGTGATGCCAGGGTCACAAAAAATGTGCAAAATTTAAACAAATAAAAACACTCTAAAATCTTCATTTCTGGACCGATTTTCAAATTTTATCAACTGTTTTATTTGTTTTAATGAATATTCTAAAAGTTAGTAAAAAAATAAAGTCATTTTGAAAAAATTGAAAATTTGAAAATTTTCGTATTTTTTTGTGATGCCAGGGTCACAAAAAATGTGCAAAATTTAAAAAAAATAAAAACACTCTAAAATCTTCATTTCTGGACCGATTTTCAAATTTTTTCAACTGTTTTACTTGTTTTAATGAATATTCTAAAAGTTAGTAAAAAAATAAAGTCATTTTGAAAAAATTGAAAATTTGAAAATTTTCGTATTTTTTTGTGATGCCAGGGTCACAAAAAATGTGCAAAATTTAAACAAATAAAAACACTCTAAAATCTTCATTTCTGGACCGATTTTCAAATTTTATCAACTGTTTTATTTGTTTTAATGAATATTCTAAAAGTTAGTAAAAAAATAAAGTTATTTTGAAAAAATTGAAAATTTGAAAATTTTCGTATTTTTTTGTGATGCCAGGGTCACAAAAAATGTGCAAAATTAAAAAAAAATAAAAACACTCTAAAATCTTCATTTCTGGACCGATTTTCAAATTTTATCAACTGTGTTATTTGTTTTAATGAATATTCTAAAAGTTAGTAAAAAAATAAAGTCATTTTGAAAAAATTGAAAATTTGAAAATTTTCGTATTTTTTTGTGATGCCAGGGTCACAAAAAATGTGCAAAATTTAAAAAAAATAAAAACACTCTAAAATCTTCATTTCTGGACCGATTTTCAAATTTTTTCAACTGTTTTACTTGTTTTAATGAATATTCTAAAAGTTAGTAAAGAAAGTCATTATAAAGTCATAATAAAGTCATTTTGAAAAAATTGAAAATTTGAAAATTTTCGTATTTTTTTGTGATGCCAGGGTCACAAAAAATGTGCAAAATTTAAACAAATAAAAACACTCTAAAATCTTCATTTCTGGACCGATTTTCATATTTTATCAACTGTTTTATTTGTTTTAATGAATATTCTAAAAGTTAGTAAAAAAATAAAGTCATTTTGAAAAAATTGAAAATTTGAAAATTTTCGTATTTTTTTGTGATGCCAGGGTCACAAAAAATGTGCAAAATTTAAACAAATAAAAACACTCTAAAATCTTCATTTCTGGACCGATTTTCAAATTTTATCAACTGTTTTATTTGTTTTAATGAATATTCTAAAAGTTAGTAAAAAAATAAAGTTATTTTGAAAAAATTGAAAATTTGAAAATTTTCGTATTTTTTTGTGATGCCAGGGTCACAAAAAATGTGCAAAATTTAAAAAAAATAAAAACACTCTAAAATCTTCATTTCTGGACCGATTTTCAAATTTTATCAACTGTTTTATTTGTTTTAATGAATATTCTAAAAGTTAGTAAAGAAATAAAGTCATTTTGAAAAAATTGAAAATTTGAAATATTTCGTATTTTTTTGTGATGCCAGGGTCACAAAAAATGTGCAAAATTTAAACAAATAAAAACACTCTAAAATCTTCATTTCTGGACCGATTTTCAAATTTTATCAACTGTTTTATTTGTTTTAATGAATATTCTAAAAGTTAGTAAAAAAATAAAGTCATTTTGAAAAAATTGAAAATTTGAAAATTTTCGAAATTTTTTGTGATGCCAGAGTCACAAGAAATGTGCAAAATTTAAACAAATAAAAACACTCTAAAATCTTCATTTCTGGACCGATTTTCAAATTTTATCAACTGTTTTATTTGTTTTAATGAATATTCTAAAAGTTAGTAAAAAAATAAAGTCATTTTGAAAAAATTGAAAATTTGAAAATTTTCGAAATTTTTTGTGATGCCAGGGTCACAAAAAATGTGCAAAATTTAAAAAAATAAAAAACACTCTAAAATCTTCATTTCTGGACCGATTTTCAAATTTTTTCAACTGTTTTACTTGTTTTAATGAATATTCTAAAAGTTAGTAAAAAAATAAAGTCATTTTGAAAAAATTGAAAATTTGAAAATTTTCGTATTTTTTTGTGATGCCAGGGTCACAAAAAATGTGCAAAATTTAAAAAAAATAAAAACACTCTAAAATCTTCATTTCTGGACCGATTTTCAAATTTTATCAACTGTTTTATTTGTTTTAATGAATATTCTAAAAGTTAGTAAAAAAATAAAGTCATTTTGAAAAAATTGAAAATTTTCGTATTTTTTTGTGATGCCAGGGTCACAAAAAATGTGCAAAATTTAAAAAAAATAGAAACACTCTAAAATCTTCATTTCTGGACCGATTTTCAAATTTTATCAACTGTTTTATTTGTTTTAATGAATATTCTAAAAGTTAGTAAAGAAATAAAGTCATTTTGAAAAAATTGAAAATTTGAAATATTTCGTATTTTTTTGTGATGCCAGGGTCACAAAAAATGTGCAAAATTTAAACAAATAAAAACACTCTAAAATCTTCATTTCTGGACCGATTTTCAAATTTTATCAACTGTTTTATTTGTTTTAATGAATATTCTAAAAGTTAGTAAAAAAATAAAGTCATTTTGAAAAAATTGAAAATTTGAAAATTTTCGTATTTTTTTGTGATGCCAGGGTCACAAAAAATGTGCAAAATTTAAAAAAAATAAAAACACTCTAAAATCTTCATTTCTGGACCGATTTTCAAATTTTATCAACTGTTTTATTTGTTTTAATGAATATTCTAAAAGTTAGTAAAGAAATAAAGTCATTTTGAAAAAATTGAAAATTTGAAATATTTCGTATTTTTTTGTGATGCCAGGGTCACAAAAAATGTGCAAAATTTAAAAAAAATAAAAACACTCTAAAATCTTCATTTCTGGACCGATTTTCAAATTTTATCAACTGTTTTATTTGTTTTAATGAATATTCTAAAAGTTAGTAAAGAAATAAAGTCATTTTGAAAAAATTGAAAATTTGAAATATTTCGTATTTTTTTGTGATGCCAGAGTCACAAAAAATGTGCAAAATTTAAACAAATAAAAACACTCTAAAATCTTCATTTCTGGACCGATTTTCAAATTTTATCAACTGTTTTATTTGTTTTAATGAATATTCTAAAAGTTAGTAAAAAAATAAAGTCATTTTGAAAAAATTGAAAATTTGAAAATTTTCGTATTTTTTTGTGATGCCAGGGTCACAAAAAATGTGCAAAATTTAAAAAAAATAAAAACACTCTAAAATCTTCATTTCTGGATCGATTTTCAAATTTTATCAACTGTTTTATTTGTTTTAATGAATATTCTAAAAGTTAGTAAAAAAATAAAGTCATTTTGAAAAAATTGAAAATTTGAAAATTTTCGTATTTTTTTGTGATGCCAGGGTCACAAAAAATGTGCAAAATTTAAAAAAAATAAAAACACTCTAAAATCTTCATTTCTGGACCGATTTTCAAATTTTATCAACTGTTTTATTTGTTTTAATGAATATTCTAAAAGTTAGTAAAAAAATAAAGTCATTTTGAAAAAATTGAAAATTTGAAAATTTTCGTATTTTTTTGTGATGCCAGGGTCACGAAAAATGTGCAAAATTTAAAAAAAATAAAAACACTCTAAAGTCTTCATTTCTGGACCGATTTTCAAATTTTATCAACTGTTTTATTTGTTTTAATGAATATTCTAAAAGTTAGTAAAGAAATAAAGTCATTTTGAAAAAATTGAAAATTTGAAATATTTCGTATTTTTTTGTGATGCCAGGGTCACAAAAAATGTGCAAAATTTAAACAAATAAAAACACTCTAAAATCTTCATTTCTGGACCGATTTTCAAATTTTATCAACTGTTTTATTTGTTTTAATGAATATTCTAAAAGTTAGTAAAAAAATAAAGTCATTTTGAAAAAATTGAAAATTTGAAAATTTTCGTATTTTTTTGTGATGCCAGGGTCACAAAAAATGTGCAAAATTTAAAAAAAATAAAAACACTCTAAAATCTTCATTTCTGGACCGATTTTCAAATTTTATCAACTGTTTTATTTGTTTTAATGAATATTCTAAAAGTTAGTAAAGAAATAAAGTCATTTTGAAAAAATTTAAAATTTGAAATATTTCGTATTTTTTTGTGATGCCAGGGTCACAAAAAATGTGCAAAATTTAAAAAAAATAAAAACACTCTAAAATCTTCATTTCTGGACCGATTTTCAAATTTTTTCAACTGTTTTACTTGTTTTAATGAATATTCTAAAAGTTAGTAAAGAAATAAAGTCATTTTGAAAAAATTGAAAATTTGAAAATTTTCGTATTTTTTTGTGATGCCAGGGTCACAAAAAATGTGCAAAATTTAAACAAATAAAAACACTCTAAAATCTTCATTTCTGGACCGATTTTCAAATTTTATCAACTGTTTTATTTGTTTTAATGAATATTCTAAAAGTTAGTAAAAAAATAAAGTCATTTTGAAAAAATTGAAAATTTGAAAATTTTCGTATTTTTTTGTGATGCCAGGGTCACAAAAAATGTGCAAAATTTAAAAAAAATAAAAACACTCTAAACTCTTCATTTCTGGACCGATTTTCAAATTTTATCAACTGTTTTATTTGTTTTAATGAATATTCTAAAAGTTAGTAAAGAAATAAAGTCATTTTGAAAAAATTGAAAATTTGAAATATTTCGTATTTTTTTGTGATGCCAGGGTCACAAAAAATGTGCAAAATTTAAACAAATAAAAACACTCTAAAATCTTCATTTCTGGACCGATTTTCAAATTTTTTCAACTGTTTTACTTGTTTTAATGAATATTCTAAAAGTTAGTAAAGAAATAAAGTCATTTTGAAAAAATTGAAAATTTGAAAATTTTCGTATTTTTTTGTGATGCCAGGGTCACAAAAAATGTGCAAAATTTAAACAAATAAAAACACTCTAAAATCTTCATTTCTGGACCGATTTTCAAATTTTTTCAACTGTTTTACTTGTTTTAATGAATATCCTAAAAGTTAGAAAGAAATAAAGTCATTTTGAAAAAATTGAAAATTTGAAAATTTTCGTATTTTTTTGTGATGCCAGGGTCACAAAAAATGTGCAAAATTTAAAAAAAATAAAAACACTCTAAAATCTTCATTTCTGGACCGATTTTCAAATTTTTTCAACTGTTTTACTTGTTTTAATGAATATTCTAAAAGTTAGTAAAGAAATAAAGTCATTTTGAAAAAATTGAAAATTTGAAAATTTTCGTATTTTTTTGTGATGCCAGGGTCACAAAAAATGTGCAAAATTTAAACAAATAAAAACACTCTAAAATCTTCATTTCTGGACCGATTTTCAAATTTTTTCAACTGTTTTACTTGTTTTAATGAATATCCTAAAAGTTAGAAAGAAATAAAGTCATTTTGAAAAAATTGAAAATTTGAAAATTTTCGTATTTTTTTGTGATGCCAGGGTCACAAAAAATGTGCAAAATTTAAAAAAAATAAAAACACTCTAAAATCTTCATTTCTGGACCGATTTTCAAATTTTTTCAACTGTTTTACTTGTTTTAATGAATATTCTAAAAGTTAGTAAAGAAATAAAGTCATTTTGAAAAAATTGAAAATTTGAAAATTTTCGTATTTTTTTGTGATGCCAGGGTCACAAAAAATGTGCAAAATTTAAACAAATAAAAACACTCTAAAATCTTCATTTCTGGACCGATTTTCAAATTTTTTCAACTGTTGTACTTGTTTTAATGAATATTCTAAAAGTTAGTAAAGAAATAAAGTCATTTTGAAAAAATTGAAAATTTGAAAATTTTCGTATTTTTTTGTGATGCCAGGGTCACAAAAAATGTGCAAAATTTAAAAAAAATAAAAACACTCTAAAATCTTCATTTCTGGACCGATTTTCAAATTTTTTCAACTGTTTTACTTGTTTTAATGAATATTCTAAAAGTTAGTAAAGAAATAAAGTCATTTTGAAAAAATTGAAAATTTGAAAATTTTCGTATTTTTTTGTGATGCCAGGGTCACAAAAAATGTGCAAAATTTAAACAAATAAAAACACTCTAAAATCTTCATTTCTGGACCGATTTTCAAATTTTATCAACTGTTTTATTTGTTTTAATGAATATTCTAAAAGTTAGTAAAGAAATAAAGTCATTTTGAAAAAATTGAAAATTTGAAAATTTTCGAAATTTTTTGTGATGCCAGGGTCACAAAAAATGTGCAAAATTTAAACAAATAAAAACACTCTAAAATCTTCATTTCTGGACCGATTTTCAAATTTTTTCAACTGTTTTACTTGTTTTAATGAATATTCTAAAAGTTAGTAAAGAAATAAAGTCATTTTGAAAAAATTGAAAATTTGAAAATTTTCGTATTTTTCTGTGATGCCAGGGTCACAAAAAATGTGCAAAATTTAAAAAAAATAAAAACACTCTAAAATCTTCATTTCTGGACCGATTTTCAAATTTTTTCAACTGTTTTACTTGTTTTAATGAATATTCTAAAAGTTAGTAAAGAAATAAAGTCATTTTGAAAAAATTGAAAATTTGAAAATTTTCGTAT